>VWYH01002770.1:4599-66269 GCA_013399365.1 Pampusana beccarii
AGGAGGCTGAGGGGAGACCTCATCGCTGTCTACAACTACCTGAAAGGAGGTTGTAGCATGGAGGGTGTTGGTCTCTTCTCCCAGGCAGCAAGTGATAGGACAAGAGGAAATGGCTTCAAGTTGTGCCAGGGGAGGTTTAGATTGGATATTAGGAAAAAAATCTTCACAGAAAGGGTTGTCAGGCATTGGAACAGGCTGCCCAGGGAAGTGGTGGAATCACTATCCCTAGAGGCATTTAGATGAGGTTCTTAGGGACATGGTTTAGGGCTAGAGTTAGGTTATGGTTGGACTCGATGATCCTGAGGGTCTCTTCCAACTGAAATGATTCTATGATTCTGTGTCTGGCAATTTCTCATGTCATACTTAGCATCGTTCCACATCCTATTCTCTCGGCTTAACCTCAGCCTCAGGCCCAATTGGTCTTTCCATTTGATTACACTCCTAACGGCATAGAGGTGCAGTCAAGTCTGAAGGCTGTTTTGAAAGCTAAAAGATATTCTAACCACCCTGACTAGCCACTACAATGTGAAATGCAAAAGGAATCATACCAATATATCTAGGGCTTTTTTTAAACACTAGTACTCAGTTGTGTATGTTTTGTATTGTTCATTTAAAGTTTAATGCAAGAATTTTGTTGCACCTAGCAGAGACAGAATTTAAATTATTTAGCAAATGTCTATTAATATTGAACTGCAAATGGAGAACGATGGTGAATTTTGTGGATCATTCTAGTTATTCTTGATTCTGCATATTGAACACTTCAGTTGAAATGGAATGGATAGAAGAAATGAAGACTAATACTGTAAGTTTCCATACAGTAATATATAGAACGTGTTGCATCCAGAGGAAGCAAGAGCAGAACTTACAAAAGCTCAAAGATGATTTATGCAGGCCTATAGTCTTTTGAAAATTGTAGTGGAGTTTTGTAATGATGGCAAGGGATTTAGACCTGCTCTGTTTTCCTTAAAACAATTCTTCTAGCAGTACTATTTGACTTTGTATTTTGCTGAGGTACAGGTTCGGTAGTTGCTCTGGGGGAAGAAGGGCACCTCCTGAATTATACTTCTTTAGTAATCAATGAAGATCGAACTGAAGTAGGCAAACACTAGTGTGCTTAGGAGATACAGTAAATCCCTGCCTACCAGCTACTGAGAGCCAAGGAGGGGTAATTCTAGTACAGAGAAAACAAAAACACCTTTAAGGAAGAGACATTTTGGTCATCATGGTCTAAAAAGTGAAGCATTCTGCAATTATGTAAGAAAAAGTTCTTAACATGTCATTTTGTTTGAACTTTAATTTCTTAGGTTAATATTGTGCATATAATAGTAAATACAAGCATGTATCGGAAATCTAAGTCAGAAAATAAGATAGTCTTATATGTCATTTGTTACCTATGAAAGTATAGTCAAGAAGGTCCATTTTTTGATCATTTTATTTTGTCATCTCAACTGATAGACTATGCTGTTATATTTTCCTTTATAAAGCAATCTCAATAGGGGTTTTTTTGGTTTTGCTCCAAGACTCTTTGTTTCTGGGAATCTATGTTAAGAATAGTTCCCAATGCACAAGAATAATTCACTGTTATTGTTAAGTATGTTGTAGCTCGTACCTTAGAAATTATGTCGTTTATTTGGAATTGCAACACAATCATGATGGATTATTTTGGTTGCAGTATGTGGGTCAATCAGTGATCAGATTTTAACCTGTATAAAACCAGTATCTCAATACAGAACAGTTTCTTAAATTGCTCTCCTGCTGTTCTTCTGACATATATGTAGATAGCAGTGGATGGAGGATGGCTTCTAATTACCAGTGTTTCATAGTGGTGTTTTAATGTGAGAAAAAATATGAGAGGGGATACAATATACATAACAGATAGACCAGGAGCGAGTCAAAAATTTATAAATGGAAAGGTAGGTAGTGTAGATTTAATTTATCTTTCTGTACAATGAAAAACTAAATCTAAGGCTGAAGTGAAATCTCTGGTTCCTTAGAGGTAGTTAAAACCTGGTTTGTTTCTGGTGGCATCAAACTAAAACTTTCTGTTTCCTTCCTCGTTATTAGTCCTTTCGCAGGAATTGGACGTAAGAGAGAGTCGGGGGGGGGGGGGGAAGGGGGGGGGGAAGGAAAAAAAAAAAAGGAAAGAAAAAAAAAGGAGTAAAGGGAGATGATTTAGAGAATCCGAAGAGTGGTTATCTGGACTTAGAGAAAAAATGGACATAGCCTTGGATGTTTGAAGTTTTTTACGACATAGGAAGAACAGTAATGGAAAGGAGAGCAGAGGAGGATGCTTAGGAAATTAAGTCACAGAGACATTCACTTGCTTGGACGTTTGATGTATATATATATTGACTTCAACTTTGTAATGATTTAACCTAAGGCAGCTGGAGGGTGTAATGCATGACAGAGTTGTCTGTGACAGTGGAAAGCTGGACTTAATACTGTGGGGAGCTCCCTTTCAGTCCCGTGTAGCCTATATCAGTTCTTCCTACACTATAGGTCTTTGGAAGTGACAATAGTACAATTCATATTCAAACTGCAGACAGATCCTGACATAAAGCACATAGTTTCCATTTCTAAATAAAAATTTATTTAGTAGAATGTTTCCAATAAATTACAATTAATTCATGCAAAATCTTAGATTTATCATTGTATATGTCTATTTTTTAATTTTCTAGGGTAGATAAAAACATACGCAATACTTGCTAAGCCTTTGTGTAGTCATGACAAATAATACTGTAGGAGACTGGTAAATAAAACAGTACCTCTTTGTTTTGGGTACCTATGCATTCATAATGACAGTAACCAAATGAGAGCTTTAATATCTTGCCATCCTTGCTAAAGCTAGAGGAACATTTAAAATTCTGCTTTTCTTGAATTCCTCCTGGTTTTGTCTGTTAATCTAGAACTCTCTTCAATATTTACCAAAAAAACAACCAAACAAAAAAATACAAGCTTTGCCATCAACATGTAGGTTTACAGAAGCAAGAATTTAGATGCATGACAGTCATTTAATCACTTTTGGTTTGGTAGATTCATAATCTCTCTGGAATTTATGTAGTGCTTCATGTAGAAATAATAATTACGTACATATCTATTCATTAATAAAATGGGGAAAGAGAACACAATAGTATGCATTCTTCAAGTATAAAAAATATACTTTTTTTATTCCATATTCATGCAATGAGTTTTATACCCTTGAGTGTGTCCAATTAGCAGTTCATAGAAAAGCTCCATGCCTTTTGAGTCCCAAACATGCAGTTTTGCATAGAAAACTTATTTTCATTTTTCCATCCCTTTCATCAAGTATACAGTAGGCTGAAAATGAATCCTCTCTACATCTGTATATTAATTGCCAACTGTTCTCTCTAAATATAGTACTGTATTAAAAATAACTAAAGATTAATATTATCAAAAGAGAAAGGGAAAAAAAAAACATTGCTAACAATTTCCCATTCTGTAGTTTCCTTCTCAAAGAGTATTTTTTCTTTGTGAAAGAAACTCATAAACATTCATACTTTACAATCTAGGCCACCTGGATATCAAAGTAATTCTAATTTTCTTTTATTTTTTTCTGAAATCTTAACAATCTTGCAAGGACATATTCCAAAAAGGGAGATTTGTATGTTATACAGGTGCAATTCTATTTGAAAAAACCTTTAATGCTGCACCTGCAGATCAAATTTGTTTTGTCTCTGTGAAACAGAAGTGTATCTAGAAGATCCAAAAGAACTGGAGTGGGAATTTGAGCATGAAGAACAAACTGGTCATATTTTAACTGTGCTTTGAAAAGCTTGGAGTCTTTGATTATCCTGACTCATTAATTATCTACTGAAAATCCATATCCAAAATATCTGTCTCAGATTAAGTCTTTCTATGAATCTTCAACATGCTTTAATATTCTTCAAAGGCAGCTTTCTAATTAATATGTAAATATATGGATAGTGTGCAAGGTACACTGTATATCCTTATTATTCACCTTTTTTGAACAGAACATAGAATTTAAAAAATGTAAATGTAACCAATTTTTAAAATGTAACTGACTTTTGAGAGCAAAAAGGTGAATTTTTGCTTTTTCGGGGGTTACTTAACCACCTTTTTTTTTAGTTGTATGTCTCTGTTACATTTACCTCAAGATTACTAAGAATGATAAGGAACAGTGAAAACCTAGAGATGCTAAAATACATTTGTAAATTAGACTGGAAAAACACCCCAGTGAGGATGGAGTGGGAAAAACATAAAGATGAATCTTTTTAGGACTACTTGGTATGTCTTATTACGGCTCCAAAGGTGCATTTGAATGTTCCCACAGATAATCAGGTTGCCTGTTCCTCCTGTTGCCTTGTCCTTCTACCTTACTGTGGAATAAGGAATGAGGTTTTAAGGAACTTAGGCAAATACAGATTGTGATCTTAAGACTCCAATAATTTGCTGTGTTGAGACATTTCAGTCTATCTGCTAACATTTGGCAGGTTGCCCACATAGAACGTTAGCATGCAGTTCAGTCTTACACCTTTTAAATTAAACTATTAGTATCCAGCTGTTTCAAAGATCAAATTGTGATGTGGTATATATTAAAGAAACATAAATTATATAATTAATCTCTTATGTTATTAATAATAAATGAACTAGGTATAATTGTAAAAACAATAAATAGGGTTCTGGAAATGAAAAGGCACCTTAAAATTTTTACTTTCCAGTGGTGTCTCTTGAAAATTTCCCTGAATAGGATTTGATATACCTGCATGAAAACAGCAGTCTTCACTGTTCTCCAGGCTTTCCTTGCAGTTGTTAGGCAATGCTGGACAGGACCACTACTTTGGGGCACTTCTGTTAAAGCAGTATTAATATGTTGACTGTTTACAAGCCTGGATGAAAAATACAGCTGTTGAGGATTATGTTTCAGTCATGGCTTCTGTCAGCCTCCTAAAATTCAAAAGCCTAAAGGCTGTAACCAAGAAGTGTGCAAGGTGAAAGTAGCAGAAAACTGTAGGGAAAAAAGAACCTTTTCTTCATATTGCTATGATTTGATGCTTCAACTGTTTTCTTTTAGGTTTTTCATACATGGTAGTTTTCTGCAAACAAGTGTTTTTTTTTACAATTGCCATTTCCAGTGGGACCTGATCTCCCTTGAGGGTTTTTGTACAAATGGGGACCTATAATCTGTTTCTAAAATATTTATTTTTTACGTATATTAATTTAATCTGTTTATTCCAAGTCATCTGGAATGACTGCAAATTGAAGGATTGCTATAAAGTAATAATCTGTTAAGATTTTTAATTCTTAAAAGCAGAACTTCAAACTCAAAAGCAAACAGAAACCTGTAGAGATCACAGAACACATATGTATGTCTTTTGCAGTTAATGTAACTTAACAGGTTTCAATACCTGAAGCTAAAATTTGATTATTAGGTCATTGGAAGGGGATTTATTTATTACTATCCTAGGGTAATCATATTAGTGGGGCATTTTTCTGAGAGGCCTGTTAGGATTGCCAGAAAGGCAATGAGCCAAAGAGATCTCCTGTGATCTCTGCTGTTGATAGCAGTAATCGAAGATAAAAAATCCTGCTCCAGCACCGCAGACTTGCTTAGTGGTTGTGTGTGATTATAGTGCAGATAACATTACTTATGAGGTGAGATGGCTTCTGCATGGTTTCTCAAGACAACCTATAGTTTCTGGGAACAGGATTCTCCAGGGAGTAGTGATGGGCTGAGCAAGAGACAGGAAATGACTCTGCAGATTCCCAGTTCATGGGATTATTTCTACAGAGCAGAACGTTCCTGCACGTGTATAGAAGTACAGACATGGTGGGAAGTGCTTTGTCTCCTGGAGATGCAGGACACTGCACTGTTTTGATCCTGATTCTTCCTTTGCCCACTTTTGGTTGGAAAAGCATGCTCTATAGCATTTCTGTCACTTTGTTGTTTTTTTGGTTTGTGGGGTGTGTTTTGTTTTTTCCTTTTGCAAATGGATTGTCTGGAGGGTATTTTTCACCCCTGAAGCCAAGAAGCTCAGTGTTCTTGTGCCGTGGTGAATTTACCTGTAAATGAAGCCAGAATCAAAGTCTCCGTGTAAAGAATGAATTTGGTGCTTGACTACTGTTTTATTTCTGTTGCCTGCAAACAATATTTTTCTTCTGTTTGTGGTATTCACTGAATACCTAAATGTTTAAAAGCCTTTAAGAAAACAGTACTAATATTTTGTTCTACAAGCAGCCAGCATGCATTTGCTTAAGCAGAGGTGGGAAGAATAGTGTTTATTTTCGCTGTATGAGCCCATACATTTTGTTGTCATCAGCAGGGTTTACACACGTATATGTCTAAAAGCACAGATTCCTCCATAAGAAAACAGATTTCTGTGGGGCAGTGTGGCTGGTGGTGCCTGATTTTATGTGTGTGCAAGTACCATCAGAGCTCACCAGTCTTATCAATGTGGTCGGTGTCCAGAAGTTTTTTTGCTTTAGTTCAGCGACAGATGTAGAGACTGGGTTTGTTCATTTATTTGTTTTGACAAGGAGGGACCTTCAGAGCTGAAAGTGGAAAGATGGGTCTTTCATTTTTTAAGCAATTGCTTTTTTAAATACTAGGCTCACTACTGTGCAAGGTGATGGGGACCAGAGTGCACCTCCACAAAACACAGGGCACACAACCGTTGCAATCCATCAGTTCACTGACTAAAAAGTCATTGAATGGAGCTTCTGAATTCAACCATGTCCCACGTGTTTATCAGATTTCATGCCTCGTTTTTAGTCCTGGACTAATATATTTAAAAATTGTACACACTCATGCTTTCCATTAGGGGTTCTAATTTGGCAAAAATTACTGATGTTTAATTTTCTTCTTTGGAAAATCGTAATGGAAGACTGTTTCCAAAGTTCCCTAAAAATTAATCTAATGAATCTGTGGCATACGGCATATATGTGATCACTAAGTTTTGACTTTTTGACTGTTAATGCTTTATGCTTGTAGAAAAATCCTCTGAAATGTAATTTATGAACCTCAGCATCAGAGTACAATTGTAAAATTAGATTGCATTGGTTGAACTGCACTCCAGCTATCAAACTAAATGATAGCAGTCAGGTCGTTATGGATTAGTACCCCATCAATTGCTATAGAAAGTTTTACAGATGGAGTCTAATAAAATGAGTGTTGGGATATACAAGATTGAGACAAACTCCAGATTCTGCTCAATATGCAATATTTTTAATAAAATTGGACTTTAATCTTAGATAATACATTGTGTATCACAGTACACAACAATGTATACGTGTGACCAAAGAGAAGTAGCTTAGAAAAAGAAATAATCTGCACTGAAAAGAAATTATCACCAAGATTAACTGTAGTTTGGATATTTAAGAAAAGTCTTTGCTTATTAAAATGGTAGTGCAACATCATGACAGCAGTCTGTCTTGTGTCAGTTGTCATGTTTCTGTGTTTTACTGCTTTTGAATGTGATGACATAGTTGACTTCAATATGACAGCATGTCATCCTCAAACTCCCTTTGATATAATGCATATGTATTTTGTGGTATATATATATATATAAAATGGTAATAAAATATGTTAAATGAATATTACATAGATTAAGATATGAATGGTATGGATAAGAATGTGTGAGCATCAAGTGACTCAGAGGTACATTATCTTGTTTACAATTATCATTTTTAGAGTCATTTGACCTTTGTGACTACATTGAAAAAAAAAGCCAGGCTGTGCATAATTTTAGTGTGTTTATATAAACACAAAATCTTTCTAAGCAATTGAAATTTGAATTGGTAGCACTTCGGTTAGTTGCATTAAATTTGATTCACAGCAGCATCAAACAGAGGAATCGAGAAGAAAACTATGAAGTGAAATAAAGGTAACATTGAATAATCACCAGATGCATACAAGCACACTTCAAATCAAGTGATAATATAGTCTGAGTTTCACAAAATACCAACTCTTGATCTGTAGTCTTTCAGAATTGCCACTTATTGAGGGTTAATCATTTGCTGTCTAGTTATTTCACTTAGCATGTCATAAAATTCTCAATTTACTTTTTGGGGAGTAGTGCAGGCATGCTTTTACAATCAAACACAATGTCAAGTTATTTGAGGAAATACTTGCTAGGAATTACTCATATGTGGTATCACTTAAACATATTAACATACTAACTTATGACTCACAAGTGTTAAAGATTATTCATAATAAAACAAAATAAAGCAATCCAAGTGAAATGCAGGAATGGCAAATTGTATAAAGAATGGCTCATTCTTTAGACTGTACTGTCACAGTCAAATTGGAGTTATCAATGAAGTTTCCAATTCACTTAGTACTACATTTTCCCAGTAGCTCACACCAGTGGAACTTCTTTCACTCTGGCTGGTGCCATCTGTCCTCTTGGATGTGGAATATAATTCTCTTTCAGTTTCAGTTTGACAGGCTGAAGAGGCATCAGTTTCAATTAATCACTATGCCTCTTCTAGTTACATTTCCAGAAAATCAAATTTCAGCTAAAAGCTGGTCAAGTGAGGCTTGTTTTCTAAGCTAACCATCCATTGATTTAGACTGAAGAAAACTAAGGAGTTTAAAAAGTAATGTTTTTTTCAGCTTCCCTCGGAATTTTCTTGGTTCAGTTTTCATGTCAAGATTTAACTGGTCATGATTCTGGCTTGGCTCACCCAGTTGTTTGAGTGAGTGAAAAAATTACTGGTTTCATACCCTAACGAAGTTTAAGACAGACTTAGGGGAAGCTTATATTAGTCATTCTGTTAAACACAGAAATCATGGTCCGTGGAAGCATCACATTAAGAAGGGATACTTTGTGTATGTTACTTCCCTCTGTCCAAATGTGGAATCCAGATTTCTTTGGATACCTGCATGTTGTTGAAATAATAAATGATTCCTATTTAACTGCTCCCCCCTTGCCAATCACACCAATCCCAGTTTTAATTATTAAAATATTACTGGGACCTTTTACTACCAAACAACTGGAAAAGGGAGAAGCATATTGCTTAATTCAATAAAGAAAACATCCTCACTTGACAAAAAATGTAATTATACCAAAATTAAATTGGGCCCATTTCCTGAAGAAACAAACAACAAACACTAGTCTTTATTTAAACAGACCTTTCCCCCTCTTCTTGGGTCTCTATATTTTACCAATATATTTCAGTCGAGTATTTTTTTTTCTTTTTTTCCAAAATTTGATATTTTTTAAAAATTTTAGCCTCTTTAAAAAAATTATTTCCTAGCTTTTCTGATGCTTATGGNCATTTATTTCTTAATATCTAGCTGGGTTTTTACTCCTAGATCTCTTATATATGTGTGCATACATATCTGAGTTTATAGTTTTGCTTAATTTCACCATTCACTGCTGGAAATGTGATACAAATAACCTGATGGTATTTGTTTCCCTTCTTGCCCCACAACTTCCCTTCCAAGAACTGGTCTTTTTTCAAATTTATTTTGCAGTTAAGTTAGTTGAAGACAGCCAGTACATGATGTCTGTCTGTGTAGATGAAGGGTTCTGTTCTCACTTAAGCCATACTGAAACCATTTGAGAGACTTTCTTAGTGTTTATTTAGGTATTTTTTCAGTCATGCTAACTCTTTGAGTTGCAGAATAAACAGGATTTTGGAACACAACAACCATAATTCATGACATTAAAGATGCTTGGGATACCCAGCAACTTTACTCTGAATTGAGGTTTTATTTTTACTATGCTTTGTTTAATATTTAGCAAACACAGCTGAGCTAATACTTTTAAGAGGGAGAAGGAAACTTCTTTCTTTTGTCTTCTATTTTTTTAACCCTTGTATGTAAATCATGTTAGGCCTGGAAAATCCTTGTAGTCAGACATGGGAGCCCACATGTATTTTTTCTAAACAAAAAATGAAAAGCAACAACTTCTATTGGAGTAGGGCAGCATTGGTCTGAAGGTGGAATAATAAACCTCTTCCAAGTGGAGAAGGAGGAATCTGAATGTGAGGGAAGGAGGAGAGCTTATTTTGTAATTCTCCGTTCGCCTGAGGACTAAATTTATCTGCCCCTGCTGGTCTGNCAACAGATTATGTTTGGTCCACAGTTGGGCAAAGACAATAATGAGAATTTTTTATATCTTATTCTAATGGAAAGAGAAAAAAAAATTTCTACATCTTTCAGATTTGTTATTAACAGCATCTACAGTTGTACCAACATATGCAAAAATAGATACAGACAGAAATACTAACTGACACTTCTAAGTAATGCTGTTGCAGCTTCGCATAATAAAGTAAAATTCCCTAACACTTCTGTCATCTCCAAAATACACCTCATTTTGAAGTTTACTGGAAGTGACTCAGTTCTCATTGTTTCTCAGATCTTACTTCATTCCACTTACGTATTTATTTTTGTTTTCAATGTACATTACATAGCATTTGCTTTCATTTCTTATACTAGTGACTGTCAACATTGGGTAAGAAAGGCTTCTTAGAGATTTGCCAGGAAAAATAAAATAATCCCATGAACAAACTAACTCACACAAATGGTACTGGGTTTATTTGTTGGTCTATTTCATCTATGGAGTACTTTCCAAACAGAAAACAATTACTGTGGTTACTAAATAACATAATGAAGTCCACAATATCTAATTTTAAAAGGCGAGCTTGGTTGAGCAAGACTGATTTAGCAGTGGTACTAATAACCCCTTGAAGGATATGAATAGGACAAAAGACAGCAGGTACAAGTTGGTTGCAACAAGGAAAATTCTGATTTGATAAAAAATTCCCAGTGAGAGTGATTAATCTCCAGAGCAGGCTGGCCAGAGAAGTTGTGGAAACTCCATCCTTGGAGATTTTTAAAACTTGACTGGACTAGATGCTGAGTAAGCTGTTTCAAATTTGAAGTTGTGTTTGCATGGACGAGAGGTTTGCATTACATGACCTCTAGAGGTCAATTCCAACCAAAATTACTGTGTGCTTCTGTAATAGCTAGCCAGGGTTTAGGTGGCAGTCTTACTTGTCTGTTTATCATTCAGTAGAGAATCAAGAGGGAAGTGTACTTGTGCTCTTTCACATAAATCAGTGCAAAGTTAGTTTCTGTCGGACCATTGGAGAACAGATTTATGTCTGGCCTTTTTTTTTTTTTTCTTTTTTGGTAGCTGAAACACATGCTAAAGACTATTTGGTCTTAGCTCACCCCACCTCACCTCTTCTTTTGTTTTCTAGCCCTATGAAGCATGAAAAAAAGAAGGGATTTTTATTGGTGCAGGTCAGATGGTTTTTTTCAAAACCTAGATTCTAGACACATGAGGGGTTTTTGACAATTCACCACTTTAAGCTTTACTTGTAGCTTCTGTAACCCCCAGTGTTGTGCCTTTTGGCTACTGGATTGTCTTACTGTCTTTGTAGCTGAGTTTACCTTGTGAACTGTTCATAATTCTTTCTTAACACTAAATTACAGTAGAAAATTGCAGCTTCATCAGGAACTAGGGTCCCATCACACAAAGTGACAGGATTAGGCTCTCATACAAATGACCAACCCATATTTTTATGAAGGTATTACTTAACAGCATGAGGTTTCTAACTTCTACCAAAATGTTGAAAATGCATAGGTGGATGGCACAGCTTCGTTGTCAGGAGGATTGGATGAGGTGAAGAAATCTGTTTAAATCTTGTGTCTAATATCCCTTGGAGTTTTCTTTGTGGAAACTCTATTTCTATAATTTAAAAAAAACCCTGGCATCTGCACATTTCCCTTTTTTTGAGCCTGACTGTAAAGCAACAGAATTATTTTGGAAGAGAAAGTTGAGTACAGCATTATGTCTTTAAATAGTACTTCGAATTTCAACTAAGTTACAGCAAGAAACAACCTTCTATCAAAATAAGCAAAGTTTGTCAATAAGATAGAAACCTGCTATGACCAAAAGTCTGTTTTAGCAAAAAGAATGCAAACCATTGTTTCAAAATACCCCTTTATCTCATTTTCTTCCAAACACCTCAGCTAGCAGTCCAAGCTTAGACTGTCTGCCATTGTGTTGTTCAAAGATCACCTTTTCAGATGAGAAGCCACTAATCTGAAACTCACCAATGCTAAAATATTTTTAAATGAAATAAGGTGACAAATGTTAATAATATATTGGTACAAAGCATCAAAGAAACTGGCCTAAAGTCCAAATTTAATTTTTATAAATTATGATTCTGTTTCCTTGAGTTTAAAAAGCAGGCAGGTGATAATGAATATGCTTCATATGTAAATTTCCACTTGCAAATGTTTTATAAAAGATTTGTCAATGTGGATAGCGTATTACCTGTTTGATAGGTAGGAGCTCTATGATTGTAGTAAGCACCTCTCAGCTTATTTAAATCTGGTATTACCTATAGCACTTGATGAGCGCTCCTTACTACCTCTTTGTAAGTGCTACATGAATTCCAATATTGTGTCCAAAGTATTAATAAACTGGCATCAGTTTAATTACAAATGTTTTCTGTATGACCAAACATAGTTCTTGATGACTTATAAAGCAACTTGCATATTAATCTTCTAATCTTTAAAAAGTTGTATGAAAGAAATGGGCTTTGCCTTGAACCAAAATCAAGACAGAGCCCTTATGGATTTTTTATTTTGTTATTCCAGCATCTATACCTCTCTCCTTTAGATGTGAACCTTCCTTTGTTTGCCGCCTGTTTTAGTCTTTCAGTGGAATTAAATTATGTCACTGTTGCAGAACAGGCAACAGGTGAGCTGAGGCTGTTCATAGAGACAGAAAATCAGGACAGCATCATGGGCTACATTCCAGTCCAGAGACAGACATCCTGGGGCAATGAATTCCTAGTAAAACCTGTGGCAGCAAGCAGATGAGATGCATTTTGAATGCAAATCTTTTGCCCAAGGGACATCCCCTTTTTTCTTTTCTATACCTTTGCCACCATCCCTGGAGTTTCATATTTCAGAAAGTTAACATAGCAAGATTGGATGTATGAGCTTCGAGACATAGTGTATTATACCTTTCATGGTAAAGCAGAGTTTAGTGTTTACTGCTGCTACTTTGGGGTACCAGTACATACAGTAGCCTGTTACTACAGAGAAAATAAAATTAGTATAGCCACAAAGCTTGAGAGCTGATGGCATGTTGCTATGCATGCAGGTCATGGAACATACAAAAATAACGGAATTTAATTACGGAAGAAAGGAATTTAATTACAAAGCTTCAGCTTCAATCATTGTGAGCGATGATGTACAGATCACCTTGTAGGCTGAGCTTGCTACGTGTGGTTGGCTGGCAGACTGGAGAACTTATGGAACATTAAACTTTGTCTCTCTTAGCTGGATTTAACCTACACTGACATTATGTCCACATAAAGCTCTTCATGAATGAGATTTGAAAAATGTTAACTGCACTAATCTCAAAGGATCAGTACAATTAATATGGTAGTAGCTCATCTGTACTGAATGTTTCGACTTAGCTAATCTGAACCTGTTAGAGTAACTAAAAGACTAAATTCAAATGATTGAAAGGAACTTCAGGTAGTATTAGAGCATAAAACTGCCTGGACAAATTCAGTGTCATTTTATGAGATATATACCATAAAGAGAATTTTGTTTAATCAATAAATACACTCTGGTATAGGACGTATGGGTTTTTAAATTCTAGTCTTTTTGTCTTCAATGAAACCTCAAGTTTTAGCAAGATGTGTTATATTATCAGATTCCCGTAGGTGAGCATTAGTACGTCTGCACTCCATTTTTCAGAGAAGACGGCTCCATGGTCTCTGGAGCCATGTCTAGTATGCCCTCTCTGAGTTCAGGACAGCAACCGAGCACCTAGATACTAAAAAGAGAAAACCAGTTAGGAAGAATGATAGGAACCCAGTGAGATCTAAACAAACAGATGAACCTTCAAAGTTCAGTTCTCTGTTAGCCCTACCTATTTAACCTAGACTCATCTGCATCTTACTTAGAGACACAAATATGATGATGAAAATTAAATAGACATCTAATGTATTCCTGTACCTATGCAAGCTTATTCCCGATATGTTATTGCCTAAAGAAAGTGTGCTTCCTGTTCTGCTGAGCATGAGTCAAGAAGGATCTCTTGCCACTTGCTTTTTCTTTGCTATATATTATCCCTTATCAATCATACGGAGGAATGTGATCTTGAAGAATGATATGAAATATGACAAGACTCAGAACTAACTTGGCTGCCTCTGGCACCAAATTGAGGGCCCATCACAACTCCAGCCTATGCAGTCAGTCCAAAACTCTGAGCTAAGGCTGCAATGACGTATTATAGTTCAAGAGACCAAAAGGCTAGTAAGATCAGTAGAGCAAGAAATTTGATATGTTATTAAAGTCTGCCCCTCTATTCATTCCCCTACTATTTTCTCAGAGTTCATTTTTCTAAGGTCACATCAGCGATTTTATCATATATTCCTAAAAATCCATGTGAATTATTGCCAAATGGTTTCTTTTCCATGGGCTTTTGGCTTTGTTCATAATTAACTCAATTAAAAAAAAAAGCAAAAGCTTTTTGTCAACTGTCTACTAATGTTTCAAAATGCTGTGGCTGATCTATTTAGGTGGTTTTATCTTAATTATTAACTTGTGTGCTGCCAGTGTCTATCTGCAATATAGTGATTTTTTTTTTTTCTGAATCATAGCAAAGCCCAAGCTGCTTAAAGGAGCAGAATATATTGCCTGCTGATAACCAAAGCCTTGGTGCTCAATACTAAGGCAGTGTGCTCTCAGCTAAACTAAACCTGTACCCTAGTGTACTAGATTAATTTTTTTAAAAAGTGAGTACTCCTTTAGTTCAAAATACTTGGTGGCTCCTACACAATGAATTAAAATACCAGCTTTAATGGGGCATAAGGTAGATTATCAAGAAAAAGTGTTAAACTGGAGCTGTTTATGGATTTATGTTCCCGGTATCTTAAAACAGACTATAGTGGCTACTGGATTTGAAAGAAATATGTAATATGAGGGTCTGATTAATACATGCCTTAGTCTAGGACACAGACACTAAATTCAGTGAAGCCAATTAATGGATGATGATATCTTTTCAGTTCAATTGCCTTTTAAAGTAAGTAGAACCCTTCACTGAAAGGATAAACTTGTCCGTAGCAGGGCTTTATCGAAAGGTTGGAATAAGATGATGTACGTGGACAGGTCATTGACCAAGAACAATGTTAGAGTAAGTTATCTCTTAGTTTTTGTAATAAATCAAAAATAAGGTTATAATGTCCTTAGAAATCAGTACCTTAATTAGAGGTTATCCTTCAAGGCACACACAAAGACTTATCAGTGCTTCTTTTATATTCAAGGTGGTTTTGATAGCAGCTTAGTGCTGGAAGCAAGCAGTCTATTTGATAAGCAACATACAAATTCCAGTCATCCTGTTCTTTCTTTGAAGATGTTCTTCCTTTTCAATTGATAATATTTTTTAATTGAGGATTATCAGATTTAAAAAAGCAAAATCAATGTTAATTTTAAAGGTAATATACTGAAATTTAATTGTTTTCTTACAAAGCCCGTCCTATTTGATTGCCCACGATATATATGGTAGGGAGCTTATTTTGTACATGCTGTTTAATTGCTATAGTTTTATTTTGCTTTTTTTTTATCAGGTCAGCAATTCTTTTCTATTTACTATGAATTCAGTCTTGATGTTTCTTTTTCTTCCCCTAAACCTTTCTCTCTCTCCACCTCCCCACTGCGCAGACATATTGCCATGATTTTCGTCCACTGTGTGATTCAATTTTTAGTGACAACTCAGAATTAACCTTCTTATTGGCTGCTTGTCAATGTTATGAAATAATTTCAGAGCTATCTGGTTTCCTTCACTGATGTTTTCTATTAAGACTTAGGAAGATTGTATCTTTATTTATATTGCAAAGGGAAATTGGTTGCAACTTTGAACAGATTTCTCTTTATCATTACCCAGCTCCTTCCTTCAGTCTTCAGTGCTGATAGTGATCATTATAGGTGTTTTGTGGTCCTTCCTGAGGCATTTTTTTATTTTAATAATGAAGCTACTGTATGTTTCCATTCTACCTAGGCCATGGATGTATATTAACCATGGTAGCATTATCTTACAATGAGGATGATTTGGGCTATCCTAGCTGACTTTTCCTGAAGCAGATTGATGTTCTGGATTCAGTTCCTGAATCTATTACAAAAGTTGGAGTTTGCCTTTAAAAAGCTTAACTATCATATGATAAGTCAAATACAGTTCAGGGAGCTGTTTATCTTCATCCTTTTCAAATACCTTTTCTTCAGCCTTTTAAAGTATCTTGCTTTCCACGCCTTGCTTCTACAAACATTCTCTCTCTCTCTTCTAAAACTTTCTCATTTTGTTGAAGAAACATTTTTTTTTTCCTGAATTATTTACAGCATTATTAACTGTAAAGTTGAGAGCACACATTATTTCTAATTTCATAATGAGGTTGTTATGCCTTTTTCCTTTCTAAAGTTCTATCTCGATGAAGATTTAAGTCCTTTCCCTCTATGCTTAGAGAGGACTGTGATAAAAAGCATGCATAAGCTTTACTCCCAAGAACAGGAGTCTGCCATGAACCACCACCATCTAAGCCTAAGCAAAAGATAGTAGAATTTTGGTAATAAAAATACCTAGGAAAAGATGGTACTTTTGTGTATATTATTGAATCGCTGGCTGTTGCTGTCACTTATTTCTCCTGTTACAGAAGATTTCTCTTTCACAGGGGTGACCTGTGCCTAATTCAGGTCCATATTCATGGAATCATAGAATCATTTCGGTTGGAAGAGACTCTCAGGATTATTGAGTCTAACCATAACCTAACTCTAGAACTAAACCATGTCCCTAAGAACCTCATCTAAATGCCTTTTAAACACCTCCAGGGATGGTGACTCCACCACTTCCCTGGGCAGCCTGTTCCAATGCCTGACAACCCTTTCTGTGAAGAAGTTTTTCCTAATATCCAATCTGAACCTCCCCTGGCACAACTTGAGGCCATTTCCTCTTGTCCTATCACTTGCTACTTGGGAGAAGAGACCAACCCCCTCCATCCTACAACCTCCTTTCAGGTAGTTGTAGACAGTGATAAGGTCTCCCCTCAGCCTCCTTTTCTTAAAGCTAAACAGACCCAGTTCCCTCAGCCGCTCCTCATCAGACTTGTGCTCCAGACTCTTCACCAGCTTTGTTGTCCTTCTTGTCTTGTAAGTGAAGGCCCTCAATGTCTTTCTTGTAGTGAGGGCCCCAAAACTGAACACAGGATTCGAGGTGCAGCCTCACCAGGAGAAATCAGTTTTTATAGGAGGAGCTGCAGAGTGATATGATCAGTCACTTACAGATATTATCAATGTCTTATGGGGTAGCCTGGAAGTTTCAAGGCTAGTTGAATCATTTGCGTAACTATTATAATATTCCTGTTGTAGTAATAGCATGGCAATGGAAAATACCTGTGTCTTTCAGGGACTCACACCTTTATGTTCATGAATCAGTTTTTAAAACAATTGTTTCTCTCCGAGACGACTGTTGTATAATGGCTATTAAAAATTAATTGCTGAAGTAGTGATCATTGGCATCCATTTCTTAGGAGGATAGTGCAGGAGCCAAGGCCAACACAATACAGTTATGTGCCTATTCTTCATTGCCTACAGAGAGTGTAGATCACATTCCACAAAGAAGATGCCATATAACGTGCGGTTTAGAAAAGACAACAGAGGTATGGTTATTTACCGCAGTGTTAATTTGTACATGTGATGCATGTACTATGCATTAATGTCTGCTTCTACTGGATACACAATTAACATAATGATTAGCATGATGACTACATGGAATAACATTTTTCTGGTCTAGAGACATTTTTATTTACCTGTTTCATATGCATTGCTTCTGTTGAGCTAGGTGGAGTAACAGTGCCTCACAATTTTGACTACATTTTCAGTGCATATGCAGCATTACACAAATGAAGACTAATCTGTGAAGAAACAACTAGTGATGTTTGTGGATAGTAAAGTCTGTGTTTAATGAGTAATCCCCAATGAAATGAAAATTTAAACTTGCAAGTCGTAATGATACTTACAAGTACTGAAAATGTTCAGTTAGCAAAAGAGGCTGAGTTCCATTTAGCTCAGCTTTTAGATGTAAAAGCTGAGCAGACTAAATGAAACCTGTGAAATTGATGTGGTATAAGGTCTGTCATAAGTAGCAAAATACATATCCCTGTGTCACAGAGTTTGGGAAACCTGGCGTTGATCAGGGAACATTTTTCTTTACTTTAAGGTAATTGAGTTTTTAAAATGTGCAGTCTCTGTATTCTTTTCAGAGTTCTACATTCCCTAAGAAGTCCATATCAATACATTATCTCATCTAAAGGTGTATCATGTGACCAGATTTGAATATGCATTTTGAAAAAGAGATTAAGATAAATGTTATTAAGGGATAAAATATAAATTCATTCACATTATAATACTTGACTCAAGATTCCGTGGATTTTGTTTGTTTGGTTCGGGGTTTTTTCGTTCATTTTTTAGTTTGTTTCATCATGTAGTTCAAAACCATTATTCTGAATACTAAACATAATTTTTGCACAATTAATGAAGGCAATCCATAACTCTGTCTTCCACAACACATTTACAAAGCTTTCATGTTTATGTATGACTCCTGAAAAGGGGTTTGAACAGAAGGCGAAAGAAATTTTCAAATATTGGTGAGATTTGGATAAATTATTTCATTTATTTACTTGCTCATGTAGTAAATGAATAAAATGTCCTTTGAACAAAATTAATATTTATCTCTCTGTTTTAATTTAATAGATTAATATAGTCAACATCAGCAAGGATCTTCTGTTTTTCATAGGCTTTTTCATAGAGGTGTTGTATTTATGTGTTTATAAAAAGCCAGGAGACCATACAATATTTGATTTATGTGTTGATAAAAGAACTCTTCCATGATGGTTAGAGACAGAAGGGACACTATGTTATTACTTCATGTCTGTTGTTTCATAATGATTGAACTAATTGGATTTATTCTTAAGAAGTCAGTGATGTGTTATAGACATTGTTGCATTTATATGTTGTTACATATAGGACAAGTCACAAATCCCCTTCATTACTGGAATGAACCCAAACCACAATTCTGATATCCTTTTAAAATATTAAAAATACCGAAAAGTAGAAGAGCCATAGCATATTTACAAAATGAAATAACTGTCCTCTCTCTGAAGGCAAAGATTCCAGTGCTGGCTGACTTGTACTTGAGGATCCTTCTGATGTATGTCTTCTTTGCAGTATGCTCAGTGAAAGAGGAATACGTATATGAAATCCCTCCTCATGGAGAGTAGGATTTCTGATCAGATACTTTCCACAAAATGCCATGACAAATTAAGATATCAGTATATAATTTAATGCCTAAAGCACCTAGATCACATGGGGGAGCTGAAAAAAACCTATAAAAATTTCCAATATATATTCTAGAATACAAAGAAGAGTAATCAAGGATATAATTTGGGTTCTCAGGGCACGTTTCTATATGCAGATATGGCCCATCTGTAATCACTGGCACAACTGATAGTGGGTAGATGCCTGAAACAAAATTGTCAAGAAACAGTGACTCCAACAAGAAGCTGATAGCCTGTAAATGGGTGAAGAAAAGCCTTTATGACAGGACAGCAGAACTGATCCTCACCATGAATTCTTGTGGGGCAAATGGAAATTTTCTCAAGTGTTACGCAAAGAAAAAAATTCCATGTTATCATACACATGTCATCAAACTAATGAGCATAAATTCAACAGGGATCAGAATAAATAACTTAATGCTTTTGTCTTAGTTTGAAAACCTAAGCCTGTTAAATTCCAAATGCTTACAGCTGAATAAGAATTCTCTGGAATTTACAATATGCAGCATGTGTCAATGCTGAAAGGGCAGCCAGACTCAAGTTTAAATTCTCTTTCGGTTAAAAAGCTGTTCTATGTGTTTATTGAACCAGGACCTATTTATGACACTTATTTGACCATCTTTGAGGAATTCTTATGTAATACTCCCTAGGGTAACCGCAGGTTTTGTCAATATTTTTAACTCATTTTGTATTAGGAATCTATCTTCAGTACTGAGAACAGTGGAAAAAATGTAAAGATCAACATAATCATGAAAATGAAGTCAGGAAATTGGATACATCTAGGTGGAGTCTATACATGCTGAGATCTGTTTTGCTCTCACTCGGGTTGCCATGAGCATTAGCACTTATTACTACAAAGCAGTCTTGGATGTGCTGCAAATTTCGGGTTTACCTTGGGTTGTGGTGCTTGTGGTCCCATTGCACCAATCGATGAGAGGGTGACACTGAAAAGTCAGGAAAACATGACTTTTTTCAAAGACAGAAATAAATTCTAGCCATGTTCTACTTGGTATGCTGTCTAGACACACTTCAAGATTACGGTGACAGCATGTAATCACTTCAAGAGTAAGCTAAGCAAAAACCGTAAGAGTAATGCTAACCTGTGGCATAAATAAATAACAGGAAAGATGCATCAAGTAACATTTAGTAAAATAACTAGTTTAAAGCTGCCAGTGTTTCAGTCTGCCAGCTCATGGCATCAGCCACAGAAAGTTTTGTAAGGATGGATAGATATAATATTTGATGTGGTGCCTTAGCAACATGAGGTGATTGCAAAAGAAGGCAATCCACGAAAAATTGAGCTGTTCCTAGTTTTCCTAGCTTCCTTGGATAGTTTTGGAAGTTTGATCACTCCAAAGACCAATGGGTATTGGCCTATTTCCTGGCTATTGTAATCTTAAAAGAGGTTAACAGTTTCAATGATTGCTTCTTACTTCAAAAGTATTTTAACTGTTATTGCAAGCCATTATTTTAGGTGTTTTTTTAAGGACAAAAGCTTGTGGGTTTGAGTTTTTTAAAAAGCTGAGAAATGTAGTGAAAAAGATACGTTAATATACAGGAGAGCAGATTTTCAAATATATTAAAATATATGTTTTCAGAAACCCATACAAATTAGAAGTATAAAAGGTCTATTAATTTGCAATTAGCTGAATTCCCTATTTATGGCAGCATTGTTCCTTGTAGTGTATTTTCCTGAGCTTTATTAGGCTCCATTTTAAATGACCCTTGCAACTAGTCTTTTACAGCTACCCTGGGAGATTGCAAGGTCATGGGATGGGAAATTTCAGAGCACTATGTTTATCTATAACAATGTTAATGAAACTAATAATGTATTTAGTAATTCTTTAAGGTTAATTACTTGATAGTTGATGTACACTTGAGAACTGAAGTAGGCAGTTATTCTCAATTCACTTGAGATTGTTACAAGAGAAGGGCAAAAGATCAAGCGATTCATGGGATCTTGCATTCTTTTTAAATTTTTCATAATATTCTTTTTTTTTTCATATTTTAAAAATGTAGTCATTTTAATACAATCCACCACAGGTACAATATTAACATAATACTTTTTTTGTGCAGGAAGATTTATGATTCTGCCCACTCAATACAGAAATAGAAATGGTCTGTGTCAGTAGTAAATGTTGCCCTCAGTAACTGAGGATAATAGGTTTAAATCTCACAGATTTCTGGTATTATTTTAGCAAGCTACTTTTCTCCCCTGCCCATCAGTTTCCCAGCTGTACTCTAAACCAATGGAAAAGATGGTGGGAGGATTCCTGCTGGACTATTCACATTGATTTCACAGGCCATAAACAGAGTCCCAGTTGGAGAAGTTAGAAGCTCTTCAGACAGAATGCCTGACATCCAACTGCAAGCTTGGTTTTATATAAAGATGTCATTTAAGGAGGGCAAAATAAAACTGACACTAAAATGTTATGAGAAGAAATTCCATAATATTTGTGAAGTACTTTGAAAGACTCAGATTTCAAAGGTCTTGAAAACAATATATGTGTAATATAGTTTTTTTTTAACATATAGGGCTATATAACTAAGAACTGCATACTTGGCAGAGAAGAAAAATGCTCTTCAGATACCGGACTTTCCCTTTATAGCTTCCTAGGTGATCTTGGGTAAATAATACTTGTTAAAATGAGAGTGAGATGACACCACATCATGCAAAATAGCCAAAGCCCTAGTAAAAATCTATATTTCTATGAAAATCTATAAGATTCTGTGAAAATATACTTAGCATTCAACAGACGCAAAGTCAAGTCCGGGTTTGAAATGTGCTGGAATGAAGAACCAGCCCCTCATTATTGAAGAATGAATGAACCAGGCCCCTGTTATTAAGGAAACTAACTTTAAAATTTGGGCTATAGAGTCCGTAAAGAAAGGATATTTTCGTTACATGACAAAGAGTTCCATTGCTCACTATAACCTAGAAATTGTGGCACTCTTCTCAGTTACAAAAGACCAGTGCTTCAATTCCTGTTCTAAGGTGTTGGTTTTGGTTTTGGTTTTGGTTTTTTACTGTTTTAAGTGCTTTAATGTGGATTTCCAATCCACAACCTGCAGGCTGGAGGTTACCGATAGTTGATACAACACATCTAGAATCAGCTCCTGTTTTTTCCTAATGGCACTTATATTTATATGTACTCATTCAGAAGACATATAAATAGCAATTTCATTCAAAGATGCCTGAACTGTGTTTTAGCTCCTTTGTAATTTCGGTTGTTTCCCTTCGATCTTCCCTAGTTAAATATTTCAGCCTGTAGTTTCATACAGGTTCTAGTTGCCATAGCCCTGGCAAATGGCAAAGCTTTGGCAATGTGTAGAACTAACATCTGTTCATTTAGCTGCATTCAAAAGAGCAGAAAAAGTAGAGGTTTCAGATGTTTGAAATGTAGGAATACATTTATTCCTTCACTAATAATGATATAATTTGCAAAGACAGTCTTCCTGGTGAAAAGCCTTTTTTTTTTT
Organism: Pampusana beccarii; assembly: GCA_013399365.1. Lineage (NCBI taxonomy): Eukaryota > Metazoa > Chordata > Aves > Columbiformes > Columbidae > Pampusana > Pampusana beccarii. The sequence continues at coordinate 27,421 of VWYH01002770.1, forward strand.
TTCTTTTTCTGTGTTTTGTCTGTCATTTCACTTTTGCTGTTCTGGAAATACATATTTTTCTTATAATCACACTAATATTTAATGTTTTAATGCTATTTTTTAACATTATAAATTTTTAATGTTATTAAATGTTATTAAAATGATAGTGTTTAAATGTTTTAACAATAATACCTTGCTCAGTTGATAAGTAATAGTCTGGAAGAAGTCATAACATTACAGCATAAAATCATTTCACATTGATCTCTGCTTTTTATTAAACCTTAGTGGTGATTAGCAGTCACATTCTCAGTCTTCTTGAGATAAGCAGGTAATAAGATACCCAAACCAGGTGCAAACATAAAAATCATTTGTCCTAGCATCACCCACCCCCTGACCCAGTTTGGCTAGCACTTGATTTCTTTTTCTTTTAAATTCTTTTCTGCTACTGGTATTCCCCTCTCCTTACCACTGGTGTGGCCACACCTTGAGTGTCTGGTTCTGGGCTGCCCAGTACAAGAGAGACATAGACATGCTGGGGAGACTCCAGTGAAGGGCCACTAAGAAGATGAAGGGACTGCGGATCTCTCCTGTGAGCAAAGGCTGAGACAACTGAGACTGTTCAGTCTGAAGAGGAGAAAGCTCAGGGGGTTCTTACCAATATGTATAAATACTTCAAGTGAGGGTGCAAAGAGAATAGAGTTGGGCTTTTTTCAGTGGTGCCCAGTAACAGGACCAGAGGCAATGGTCACAAAGCAAAACACAGAAGGTTCCCTCTGAACATCACGAAACACTTTTTTAATGTGAGGGTGACTGAGCACTGGCACAGGTTGCCCAGGGAGGTTTTGGAGTCTCCATCCTTGGAGATATTCAAAAGCTGTCTGGACATGGTCCTGGGTGACTGGCTGCTGGTCCTGCTTGAGCAGGGAGTTTGGACCAGATGATCTCCTGAGGTCCCTTCCAACCTTAACCCTTCTGTGATTCTATAATACACTGAAACATCTAACTTTAAAAATTATTTTATTTGGGGGAATAGAAAGTCAAAAAAACAAGAAGTGGTGCCAGCAATTTTGTGAGCAGCTCACAAAGGGACATAGAACTGCTCACAGCAATATGGTATTTTCTCATAGAAAACCTAATGCCCAAACAGAATGGTATCCAAATGGAGAAAGAGAAATGGAAGGCAAGAAAAAAATCGCTCTATGTTTGCATTTCGGTTTGAATCTTGCCTTTGTTTTTTTGCTGATGCAGCAACTTTTTTGTTGTGCTTTCTATATATTCACTAAAACCATACCTGCACAACTGTACCAGGCCCTTCTCATAGCCACTGCTTAAAGAAAGCTGCACAAAAACCAACTCTTTTATTTTATTTCCTGGTTGTGAGTCTTACAAAATCAGTGTATATCCTCAGCTACAACGCCTTAATTCAAATGTCCTGCTACTTCTATGTTGCATTAATAAGAGGTACCCAGTCATTAAAACAAATACCATAACTTATTCAGGATGCAGAAGCAGGCACAATCACTATATATAGGTCGTGGACAGATTGAGCCTGAATCTGAAAGACACAGTAAAAGCCTGAAAATTGCTGAGTGTCTGAAATAGAATTGCAAAAGAACCTTGGTTACTATTAGATCCCAACTGAGAGTTCATGGAGGCTGAAGACACAAGGTAGGGAGTTGGGCTGTGCTGTAGCATGTATCTGGGAGACTAGAAGATAAGGGTTTTGTTGTATCACTGGTATTAATAGAGAAGTTTTGGTCAGTGCAAAATGTCCTTAACTTCTTTACTGTGTTTGGGACTCTTTCAATTATTTTTTTTTTCTTTACCAGTCACTTGGAGAAACAAACTTCCACCTGGGTTACCAACAGATGGTTCAGTCATCTAGATCATTATTTAAAACTTTCCATTATTATGAAATTTCAATAACTCTTTTGACTCCTATACATATGATATATTTCATGATCGTAGAATGGGATTTCTATGATGAGTATGAAAAAAGACAGCCACATAAAGTTCTCACCTTCCTTATGCCTGCTAATAATCTTTGTTCCATATATATTTAAAATATTTAATTCCAAAACAACAGAATAATCCATTAAGTTATTGACTTCTTATTTATCATACTTTAGAAAGACCATGAGCTTAAAGTAACTTGCTAATAATAAATTTGCTTTATTTAAGGCTTTTGAGCACTAAGGAAGTAAAAAGAAAATAATTAGGAAAGTAAATAGCCTAGTAATAAAGGCATTAGCTTGACTTTGTTTTGTTTCCTATCCTGTGCAACTGTGAGCAAATTATTTAATCGTGTGCCACAGTCCTCCTTTTTAACACAGGGATAACTTTTCATTCTTCCCCCCCCCTCGCCCTTTTTGTTTGTTTGTTTGTTTTGTTTTGTCCATTTGTACTATGAAGTTGTTGAGACAGCAGTTATCTTTGTTATATACAGGTGCAATTATAGGTGGAGAAGAAGACTTATTTTGTTGGGGGTAGGTGTGCCCTACATTAATATTGAAAAGCAAAGGCAAATTCATTAGTATGAAGAATAGGCTTTGTACATGATTCATTGGATGTAGAAGGAAAAAAAACTGCATACAGCCTTCTGAAAGGAGCTTTGAAGAAGCAGTCCTCATTCTTCTTCTTTATTAGATTTCTGCTTGCAATGGTGTCTCTGAAACTTAACAGTGTTTTTTGCTAGGATTGCTTTGTTTCACTGGGTTTTGTGTTCAGCTGAAATAAACTATTCTGCTTTTGTTTATTGAGAGCAATTTCATTTATGTAACACCTGATGTTCAAATGTCTGTGGTTGTGCACCAGAATTGCCAAAGATACTGGCTTAGTTTTGGATATGAGTTGACTGGCTGACCACAAGCATGTGCAAGTTGTATGTGATACATCACATTGTGTTTTACAGGAACCAATGACAAAGTTTCACGATTCTTTTTTCTTTTGCATTTACATGACTGCTGGAAATTTTATTTTTTCATCTTGATCTAATTGGAGGAGGGTTTAGGATTTGATTGGTTTTTTTTGCAGTAGGAATGTGTTTTTACATAAATACTAAAGCCCAACTAAATTTCTCAAATGAATCAAGTGTTTTACTAGAAGAAAGATAAAATACTGGTCTTAACTGATGCCTGGACAGAACTGTAGTAGAGGTGAATGTGAAGTGAGGGAAAAGGCAGATAACTATGATTTGGTATGAGAGCATTGCCTTTCTATTCATGTTAGTTTAATGGTAGCTCCTGTACACACATAAGCTCCTTCTCTGCATTGTCTTTTATTTGCTTTGTCTGTTTAATTGAATGAAGTAATGCTTCAGAATTTACCAAGAGTTGCTACTGAAATGGCAGGCTAGATGGTTTTGTAACACACTGTAAGGCGACTACATTACTTGTCAGTTGTTAATTACTTGGAATAAGGAACACTGACTGTGATCTACATTTAAAATTTTAAATTTTCCAAATTATTGTAGCTGTACAATACCATAACTCTGCCTGGAGCTAATTTGTATTTATGCTTTGTGCTACAAACCGATTTTTGGTAAAGAGGAGACTTGGAAAATGTAAAGAATGCAGCAATTTAAATTCTTGAGGAATCCAATTCCCTTGTTCGTAGCAGAGGAGAAAAAGCAAACTGCCAGTAATTTAAATGTGATAATTTCTGTCATAACTTAACAGCATCTGTGAACAAAAGAGACATGAAGTAGATGAAGACAGAGGAAAACTGAGAGCATAGAAGCCAGTGTACGCAGAGCTAGATAATGCCTGTTGGATCAATGTGACTTTTCTTGGTTTCTGTAAATGCTCTGCAGCTGAATGAATGTGAGTCAAATTTTTTTTTGGCAGGCACTATTCTCTTTGGCTTGCCTCATAAATGAACACAGGATCAAAGAAGTTGTGGGTTTTTTTCCACATAGCAAGATCATTTAATCAGTTCTTCCTTAAACTGAACATACAACTTTCTGCAAACATGCACTACAAACAAAAGCAGGTTAGAGAGAGGAAGGCACAAGTATATACAAAAGGAAGTGCTGTGGGCAATTGCAACACTAAGCTTGCTAAATTGGGGATTATCTGTATCCCACTTAAGTCCCTGGTGTGGACTAGGAGTGTTGTAACATGGGCTATAACTGAGATGCATCTGTAAGTGCATGTGTGTCTGCATAGTCTTGCGTTGCTTTAATGAAGACAATTTTTAAACCCTGTTATATCGTCAAAAAGAAGCAGGAGGAGTTGACAGGTTTTGATTGTTATGCTTGTTAAGTATCATTATTTTGTAGCAAAGTGGTGGGAGAGAGCTGTAGTTATACCTAGTACTTGTTTATTAAAACATTTATCATAAACAAATTACTGCTTCTGTTCGTAGGTCCTTGTTTAAATTCTAAACTCGTTTCTTCCCTCTGAAAATATAGATGTTCACATTTAAACAACTTACCACGTGAGCTACTCTTACAAAGCATATTATGTGCATGTTTGGGAGGAAGGAGGGGACAGGAAAGGATATGGCCTCAACTTTGGAGAGCTTTAATGCATGTTATGTATGCATGCCCATCAGTTTCCTACTGCTCTTCCGTTCCTGGCATTTCCATGTCCTGTTCCTCTCTTCTCTAGGCCTCATTGGTCTTAACAGCCGTTTTTTACTGCTGCTGTCAACAGCTGCCCTTGTCAGCTACCTGGCACCCCTGGTGGCCTGTGGAGAGGAGTTAAAGCCAGAAACAGCCAGTATAGCCTCTTGGCCCACTGTCTGATCAGCAGAGAAGACAACAGAGATAATACAACAGAAGTGGCATCTCGTGCACTTTTTCATAATTGACATGTAATTTGAGAAACAGCCCATTGTATGGAATATACGGCTACACTGATCTCTGTGCTGCCATTGATGTAGGCCTTTGCTGCCAGAAATTTTCCGTGGGTCATATGTATGCTTCTAAATAGTCATTTGAACCTGTTAACTGTGATTACTCATTTTGATATGCTATATGCTTAGTCCTACAATGTTGTGTCCTTTGAATACCTCACACTTTAACCCAAAGTATCTTGAAGTTTACCCAATTGTCTGCTAAATCTCTTTGGACAGTTCCTCCAGATTTGTGATAGGAAGACCCACTAAGTAAAATAAATACCAACGGCATGAATCTAGCTCATGGGCATAAGCCAGCTGGGAAGTTCTGAAGGAGCACTGCAGTAGGTCTATATCGTGCTTCATTTACAGATAAGGACATACCTCACTGGAGATTTCATTTCAACATGTTTCTGATGACAGTTAACAATGGAACAGTCTGTAGACTTACAAGATGACTTAACTTCCACTGAAAAATATACTAAATTATTTGAAGTGTATATGAATTGCATCTGCTAAGGCCACAGTCAGTTGAAAACTTCTACAGACATCAGTGGGCCTTGTGTTAAAAATATATTCTGCAGATTACTTCTTCATTGCCACCTCTTGTTCTTATTCCTGCTTATGTTTATACACTCATGTGTAGTAGTGCTGTATTTAAAGTGGACTCTTTTTTTTTTTCCAATATTTAAAGTTTGCTTGTTTTGACCCAGTATTAATATCTGTAGTCCTGTCATTTCAGGGCCATCCAGACCAAAGACTTCCAGATGACTGACTTACGTCTGTTTTTGTCTTATAATTCCCAAACTTATTTATATCATCATTCTGAAGACACTAACATGCTTTCTTGCAAATCCTGGGCCTCTAGAATATTTTACATACTTTATATTCTCCTACCTTTCCTTGTAGATGCATATACAGAGTGCACAGTCTTCCAGTATTTGCCTTGTGTTCACAACCTTTCTGAAACGGACTGTAACACATTACAATGAATTAACCTTGTCAATCATGTTGTTTCTTAAATGTAATTTTTGTAAATTTATGAATGTAATTTCAGATACCCATCCTGTATATAAGTGCAAAATCATTCCAGATATGAGAAATAAAATCTAGAATTCTCCCAACATTACTATGTGATATTCAGGCTATTAAAAATGGGTATGACAAGAGCCAAGAACTGTGGTATTATTAATAAACAAACCATCAGTCATGCTGTTAACATGGACCCTTGTTTTTTCAGTCAGAGGTCTACTCTTTCATTTTATATTTGAAAACTCACAAGGGAGTGACCAGACTGCAACTCCAGACCTGCAATTTGCCTGTCAGGAGATTATCTCCCATATTCACGTTAAGGAATTGCAGATTCTTTTGCCTTAGAAATTTAATGGCTCAGGAGGTTTAATTTCCTATTTAGAAGGGCTAACAGTGAATGTGCTCATTCCATATGGCTGCAGTCAGAAAAAAAAAGAGCATCAGAATTCAGACTGTTATCCAGATTAAATTATTTTTGCTTGTTATCTCTTTTGAGTCAACTTCCAGATTTTCCATCAAAATGCAGGTTTCATTGCACCTTCTCGATATTAGACCTGAACGGTTTTATCGTAACCCATCTCATTAATTCAGCAGGAGCAACTTCCTCCAAAGCATGACATTTCTATGGAAACCCAGAGAAAGTCCCTCCTTGTGTCTTAGAAGTACTTTTTATTTGAAGGGAGATTGCTATGGCAGTAAGAATAAATGTAACACTACATAGACTCAAACTACATGAAGAGTGACTGAGCTTCATTCAGATTGTAAGTCTAGCACTAGAATATGAAGCTGAAATGGCTTTCCTGTTGCCCTGTCCTAAAAGAATGAAAGCAAACACTGAAGACTTTGTGTCCTTCATGATTTTTTATAGTACTAAGAAAATCATCAGTCCTTAGTGAATGAGCTACAATAATTACCAGCCTTCTGTAATAAATCAACATTTAATTACCAGTTTGACAGGTCATGGAAGTTTAAAAAGCAGCTGGCAAATACAGAACAAGAAGGTTTATCAAGCTGCTTTTACTTTTACTGTTTTTACTTTTTTTATTTTTTTTTAAATTTTTTTTTATTTTATTGTGTTGTTTAATCCAATCCTAAGCAAAATGGCATGGAAAGTTTTTATAAACAGCTGGCTAAATTCTTCTGCACTGAATGACTTAAAAATCAACGTATAGAAAAATTACTTAGGTAGAAGTCTCACTTGAAGTTTTTGACTTCTACTAGTATTCCTGCCAGTAAGGTCTATGGAACAAGACATAATGAAATTTGATTTCCATTTAACATGCTTTGGAATCTCAGATGTGGTTTTATTATGCTTTTTGTCAAACTAAAAGTAAAACAACATTAGTTACACCATCAAATTTTCAGCAATTTTTTAATTAAAAATCAATTTACAGATGGCCTCTGCGTTATGAAGGCAAGTGATGTATGAAACAACAGATTTACTGTGGTAAATATGTTTATTTACTTAGTGTTTGTTTATTTACTGTGGATTTTTAGGACAATTGCAAAGCTGTTTTTGTTTTAGAATGTATTTTATTGTTGAATTTGCTTTGTGTCAGTAATGACAAGTGGAAGAGGCAAATAAATTTACATAAAATTATAATAAATAGGTAAGGTTTTGAGTATGTAACATCCTCTGTAAGCATCAATTCAAGCAACAAAATCATGTTCAGGTTTTCAGTAGTTCAGAAGATAAATGTATATAACGTTGTCTATTGTCTAATGTAAAGGGATATTTTCAAGAATTTTAAAAATATACTAAGTCTTCAGTAGAATTCATTTAATATTCAAATTCCTTGGCTTTTTGTTTACAATTTTTTTGCAACTTTCATGTAGTAGTTATATTAAAAATTAACCTCCTTTTAGATAATAATTTAGGTTTTGTGGGTTCTTTTTTCCTCAGTTGTCACTAGAATACCAAATATAGTATGCCATTTTTCAAAAAAATTTTTACATCATTTCAGAAACAGAGGCCATACTGGTATTTCAAGGATGACAGCAAAGCAAATATCTGTAAGGTGTATATGCTTTATATAAAGGTTCAGATTTTAAAAGAAATAGTTTTTTGTTCCTTTTCTTGTTATTTTCAGGGAGAAGAGGGTTTTGTCAGCAGATCCCAAATAGATGAATGAAATTAATTGATGCTCTGACCGAGAATAGGCTTTCTAAGATGACTTGGTCCCAACAGTCCCTCCAGGCCACAAGCGTGGGTACAGTTGTCAGCAGCAGCATGTATTCCATGTGCTCAGCCGTGTTTAACTGACAATTCACAAGTCCTTTAACAATAGTGAACTGAATTATTTATTACAATTCAGCTTATGAGTTGTGTAGTGCAATGATTTGGCTTCATACAGTGCCAGTGACAGCCTCTGCTATGCATCAGAATGTTGTTAACCCAGGCGAAGTATGATGCAAAAATAATATGTTTTCATGATTTATTGACGGTGGGTCCTATAATTACTAATTGTGCATGTGACAGACTGTCTAATGCATAAAATGCAACAGAAAATATACCACGAAAAATTATTATAGCAGTACTGTTCAAATTCCTATCAAAAAGAAATTTTGCAGTGAGGAGTGACATTTTCTGACCCTAAAAAAATCTCTATTTGCATTAATATTTTTATTAGAAGCTGCAGAAAAGCTGAAAAACCCACCACCAAACCTACCAGGTTTTAACCTCTTTGTTTTCTATTGTGGTCTCACTTGTGACCTAAAAAACAATAAAATTATTAAAACGTGAGTGAATGGAAAAAAAAAAAAATTTGATTATTGACCATTCCTTAAGTGGCACTTGATTCTTCATTTAGACTAAACGTTAACTTTCCTAACCATTGCCAGATTTAACAAAATTTCTGTCATCTTCTTTTATCTTTCTCTTGGTATAATTTTTTTTTTCTTGTTTACTGAAACAAAGAAGAAATTAAATAAAATATAAAGATATTTGTGAAGTATAATCAAGTGGCTATTGCAACTGTGTAGTCAGTAAAGCGCTTTAAAAAACTTTTGAAATGTCTATTATTACTCCACTGTAATACACAGTTGAATTATTAAAAGCTATCATGATTACCTCTGACAAAATACCCAAAGGAAATAGAACAGAAAACAAACTTAATATCTATGAACAACTTTCTCACTTGAGTCTGAATCTTCAGCTTGAGTGTCTTCTGCAAAAATACAAAATTAACAGCACCTGCTCTAATAGCTGCTTGTCCTACTCACACAAAGATCTACTGAAGTTATTGAACCTGCACTGCAAGTGAGAAATTTGTTCAACAGTGGCTGTGGCTTAATTGCCTTCAGTTCCTGTTTCTCATAAAGTCAAGGTTCAGTTATTATCTCCAAGACTGTTACCTCTGGAGACCTAGCAAACCTGAGCTACATTCTTCCCTTATATAAATATTATTATATACACACCTGCAGCTTCCATTAACTAGAAGAGTAACTGCATATGTAAAGCTATTGAATGTCTTTTTGAGTATATATGCTAGGCAATGGAGCTGTAAATACTGATCAGACACTACCTTAACAGATGTAATCGTTTTATTAGGTGCCATTTATCAAGTACTATATTTTTACTTTATGAAGAACTAAAACTTTAAAGAATATATTTTATTAATTACATTCCATGTGCAAACTACAAACGAGTAAGTCTTGATCTCATAAAGAAATACTCTCTTACATCATAATAGTAGCAGATGCATTTCTTTCTCACTAATGAATCTCAGTCTCTCTGTTTTACAAAGATCTCCTGTTTTAATTTAGCTACACATAGAACATAATGGGACAGATTCAGCACCAATGTTGAGAGATTTGCTTTTCTAAGTTCTTCTGGTGTCCTTTTAAGTACAAGATGTATCGACCTGTATGTACTCTCCTAACTCAGGGGTCCCATCACACACTTAAACCTGTAAAATATGATAAGTCGTATTGATAAATATTATCTTACGTCATTTTTCGAAGTATATATATTTATGAAAAATACACCTTTGTAAGTGTATATTTAAATCCAAAGCAGAAAATTCTCCTCAATGCCATTGGTATCTATGCTTTATGCATATGTATAGGAAGACTTCTTCAAAATAGCTGTTACATATACTTTTTTGTAGCATGTGATGTTAGTATGTTGATTTGGGCTTTGACAATGATTATGTTGAGATGAGTATTAGAAATTAGTGAGTAAAGGATAATAATAAATTGTCAGAGTTCTGATGACCACAAAAGGACAAAATAGGCACTTGATAGGTAAGAACAAGGCAATTTTATATACAAGATAGAGAATGCAGTATTTATAATTTTCCTAGCTATGCCTTTGTTGTTTTAAAATGTTTTACTCCCATAGTTTTTCCATTAAGCAAGGCTTTAAGGGGATTGTACTGTGAATAAAATTTAGAAGTGCTTATAAAAATACCATTTTCTACTCATACATAGGTGGAGGCAAATATTGAACAAAGGTCAAAGTTACAAGACAAAAGAATGGACAGTTTGGTTAAACAAATTTACTTCAAGCTCAGGAGGTATTAATATAATGCAAGTTGACTTCCTCACTGTCAGAACAGATTTGGTAATTGTGAGTGGTAAAATATATATTTATTGAGTTGGGAGCGAATTCTTTTATACTGAAGTGTAGCAGCAGTTGTAACTGGGAAAAGCTACTGCCTCTCCATTACAATGACTTTGGTAATCACAAATCACTAGGTGTGAAAGATACTGCAGCTCATTAATGCCAGGTTCCTGAAAATGTATGTTTTTTTCCATATATTGGTCTAAATTCTCAGCTGGTATGGATGCCTGTAGGTTCGGTTTTTCAGTAGAGGTGAGGTTCCACTTAAATATGAGAAGAAACTTCTTCACAGTGAGGGTGCAGAGCACTGGAACAGGCTGCCCAGGGAGGTTGTGGAGTCTCCTTCTCTGGAGACATTCAAAACCTGCCTGGACACCTTCCTGTGTAACCTCATCTGGGTGTTCCTGGTCCAGCAGGAGGATTGGACTAGATGATCTTTTGAGGTCCCTTCCAATCCCTGACATTCTGTGATTCTGCGGTTGTTGCAATTACATTAACTCCAGCTGAACTCCCTGTAGCTTAAGGACAAAGACATGTCTGTGTGGATATATATATACATATATTTAATATATATTTATTTATATATTTTATATCTTTCTGAGGCACATTATTTTAAAGTTGTATTGACAACATCACAATTTTCAGATCCATTAATCTCTCTGTTACTAACTAGCAGAGACAGGTATGACACACATCTGAGGTACATACCACTGTATTTCTCCCATGGCAACTTTCCCAGTGTCATATCAGTCGTATTCCTGGCTCTCCTCTGTTACAGCTCATGGATTCAGTCTGGATTTCAAGGGTGGCAGGAAACTTTGCAGAAATCTGGAGTTTACCTAATGCTGTGGTAAGGATCAGCAAAACAAGGCAATATATATTTGAAGAACAGATAGTTTGATAGCTTTTCAAAGGTATAAGTTTTAGCCATTTAACTTACATGTTCCTGGTTGACAACCGCTGGTGAAATTTGCAGATGAGAGGAAATGCTGCTGTACTGAACTGGCAGGGAAACGGAGGGGCTGGAGACATTTTCAAGTTTCTTTACTTAGAACTTCTTTTATGCTGAAAGGCTGCTTTCATTAGATACTTTCTCCAAAATAAACACCTTTAAAACCTAGCACAGAGATCATAGACAGGCTATACGCTTTCTTGGCTTTGAGGTGTAACTTGCATTATCCAAGAGCAGTCTGAGAAAGGCAATATTGAGTAAAATGAAAAGTAGTCCTGTGATGCTAGCGTTTTGATTATGTTTTTATGGTTTTCTTAGAAAACCAGTGCCTAAGGTCCATATCGTTCTATTGTGGTTCCCTTTGAGATGGAGTATATTTTATTATATTTTATTTTATGTATTTAAGCTACTGTGCCCTTATCAAACAAAACATGATGTATACAAATATTTTTAGTTAATAAAGTGGATCATTTGAAGTGATCTTTATATTAATACTTTACTGTGGTTCACTAAGAACTTTATTTCCTTTTTTTTTTTTCTGTTGGTTTTCTGGTTTTGAAAAACATACATCTACTTAACACAAATGAAAAATCAATCTGTGCAAATACATGTAAATGCTGGGGCAAATATATCCTTCTTGGGGAGGGGAGGTGCCACTTGAACTTCTTCCTTGTGCTAGGTTTAATACACCACATAATGCTATGGCGACGTGGTATTCTATCACATTTCTACTTAAGGCTTTTGATAGAAGAGAACAGGCTGTTTTCTTTTGAAAACAAGATCCCAGTGTCCTCAGCAAATGCTTTCAGTATTTTCGACCTGGCTGCGTCTGCAGCAGCAAGCAGTGCAGCATGATAGGCATGGACCGGCAGAACAAGAACAGTTCATGCTGAGGCCTGAAAGTCTGTGCAAGGTTGTTTGCACCTGTGAGGCAGGAGCTTGTTAGTTTGGACTTAAGTTGCATCTGAAGGGAATTCAGTCCTCAGGTGTTGAGACTGATACTAATACAAAGCAAGGTCCGCTATGTGGAGCAATGGTGAGGTTTGCTTTACACACACACTCCAGCACCAAACTAAAAACTAAATGTAGTTTACGTGTAAACTTCTACCTCCACCTCTGTAGTGTCTGATTCATGCACAAAAGTGCCTTGTGCTGCACAGAGCTCACTGCTTTTGTGGCTGCAGAACTGGTCTAAAGCAAGGTTAAGTCCCAACTCAAGCTGTCATTAATAGGGTCTCAACCCCACAGTGTGTGTTATTCAAAGAAAATGAGTCTGCAAATGTAACACTGTTTGGTTCTGGCAGTGAAGTGTTTCAAGTTTAAAGAATAAATTATTTAATGTAGTTTGAGTTTAATGTAAAATAGATCATGAAGAAACACTAATGGATTGATCATTGGTGTTTGCTAGATTATGTCCACATTTAGTTTGCCTTTTTTTTTTTTCTAGTGGGGAGCAGTGGGTTTGTTTTTTCTACAGTTCATGGCTCTGACAGAAGCAGAGTTTCAGCTAAATTATTGTAAAAATACTATATTGTGTTTAGAAGAAAAAGTGCAATGTTTCTACTATTTACTACGAGGCATATGTACAATTAAGATAAAATTATAAGAAGTATTTTTGTATAATAGGATTAAGACATGAAAAGGGCTGCTTTATGAATGTCCTTTCAGAAAATCTTGTGCCTAGAGGTTTGTAGAACTTCTAAACAGGAGCATAATGAAAGTGTCACAGGTGCTAATTTAAAAGTATTGCCAAATGAACAACGTAATGCTATTGTAGTGTAATATAAGTAAGGTGAAAAACCTTAATCACCTCTTCCTCCTATATATGCTTCAAGCTCTCAATCATGCATTGATGACTGCTAGAAAATGTGCATCAGAAGTACTGTTTGGATGTCTGAGACATACTTAGGCCACAATTTGGCAGCGTACTTGAAGATGTGCATGGCTTTTATTCCCTTGTGTGGTGTCCTACTAAAATATGTTTTAAAATATTCTTGCTGATTCAGAGCCCTTGCTAGGAAGCTTGTCTCGGCAATTTCAATGTCAAAACAAAGTTACATTTAATTTTTGCTGTTGGTCAGAAAATGTCAATGTATTTTTAGTCACGTGGAGTTTTTTTCTGCTTTTGGTATCTGCTTTTGCTTACCAGTATAACCCACCAAGTTATATAACCCCACCAAGTTCTGTTTTGTTTGTAATTTTCTGTTTAAGCCAAAATGAAAGTGTTCACATTGGGCGCCTGTGGAAAATCTAGGGAAATAAGAATTAATCAGTGTTCCTTTTCACTAAATACTTCGGCATTATTCCTGTCTAGAATATCTAGTTATTTTATTTGTATGTGTTATTTATCCAGCGTAAATGTGCAAAGAATAGGCACTATCATGCTTCTGTAGATATTTGAACTTCATGAGTCCAAAGATAAGAAAAAGCAAAGTAGATTAACTGCTGTATTTTTTTTCCACAATTTAGCCATCTAAATAATAAATGTACAGTAAGTATTATAAATAATGGGCTTCAAATTCAGAAAGGTCTCCCCCCAAAAAACTAAGTAAATGTATCTAATATGAATAAATATCACAGAATAATAGTCATCAAACAAATACATTTAAGCTTCATAAGATGAAAAGGAAAGTTCTGGTTAGCTCACTTACATCAAAATATAAAGATACTGAGCATATAATAATAATAATTCAGTGCAGAATTATATCTGGCAGGTGACTATAAAAACTGTAAAATGAAGTTAAAGCTCTGTAAGTATAATGCCATTTCTAAGAAGTTTTATTTCCTATAATTTAGAAGAAAAATAAAAGAAGAAAAAAGAAATATAAACCCTTTTCTAGAAAGAACCTGTAGGTTTCTTATAGGAAATGTGTATACTGCATAAAAAGTAGTTCAATTACCGATTTTGGTGATGATCATTTAAATTCTTTGAAATCTGGGAATAGATGAGATTTTGCATGTTTGTGGTTTAAAGTAAAGAAAGAAAGTTGATTGCGTTCTATGTACTCTTAAAGATGTGCGTAACTGTTTTCAAGCCTAAAAGATGATGATATATTATCTGGATATGGGCTGCAATGCTATGTATTAATTATAGTGTTGTTAGTTAAAACAAACCCAAAGCAAACCAAAATGGAACCAAACCAACCAACCAACCAAAACCCCACAAAAAACAAACAAACAAACAAACACAAAAGCCCCAAACTAAAAACCAAACCAAACAAAAAAAAAACAAACACAACACCACAAAACCAACAACAAAACATTAAAAAAACCCTAACACAAACAACAAAAAAACCCCGCAGATAAAGCTAAATGCTGACCTGGAAAGAGTTTCGAGGAAGTTAGGAACAGTTATGCTAAGTAACTGATGTGCGGCCATAGTCTGTTTCTTAATAAAGATTAATCCTGGAGCCATTAATTGTGATTATTACCCTTGACCACGTTCAAAATCCCATGCAATCCAGGGCACTAGACTACATTATTAGAGACAACATTTTCTGACTTGACATGGCCTAGAATAAAGGAAGGGGGCAGTGGAAAAAGATGTATTTGTTCATTAAAACAGCATACTTTCTGCAAGCTGAAACACTCATAGAAATTACAACTTCCAAGTCTATATATGTTCTTATTTAAAGCACAATAACACTACAGTTTTTTTCATGAGAATGAAGAATGTGGGAAGAAGAGCAGTGAGAGGAGAGGAAAAAGCCTGTGCTTGAAAAGCTAAAATTGTTTCAACAGTTGCATGGGATTCTGTAAGTGTCGAAGCTTAGAATTTGCAAAACATTATTTTTTCTGTCATTCAAGGGTAAACAGTCTTTCATCTGCTTTTATTAGTTTTCAGTAAAAGCCAGAACAACAACAACAACAAATTATAACTATTATAATAGCTATTATAATATTATTATATTTATAGATAATATTTTACAATATAATGTTTTATAAAATATTTTATATTACATTATATTTATTATTGTATTATTATATATTTATATTACAATATAAATATTTGCCAGATTTATGGTGCACTTTATTAAAATCACCAGTAGTCAAGCCTCTTATAAAAACAGGTTTGAATGTCATAGTCTGTAGCATTGTAGTTGTATATATTTGCTCTATTTTCAGTTTACTGTACAACAGTTATAACTATGGAAATAGGAAAATTACTCACCTTTTTTTAAAATACATCCAATATATACAAGGCTAGAGATGTTTTTAAAGCTAAATATTAATCTTCTGGCATTAGCTTGCACAGAAAACTCAGTATAAATAAAATATCATCAATTGGCAAAATTTTGGTGTGTTTTCTATTACTCACCTTAAAAAAGAACCCTGAGGTGAAACATGAGGACGAAATTTGTCGAAACTGTTTTGTTTTTGTTGGAGAATGGGGTTTTCCATCATTAAAATCCCTTCAAGGACTACATTTACCACTGTCTCACCTTAATGATCATCTGGTTAGCTAAAAAACGAGTAAAACTAAAAGTGGGAAGAACTTTCTTGAATCTTTAATCTGAGACAGATTATATAGGTATACTGCTCGTTCTATAAACTATCTAGAACATTTCCATAGGAATAACTGTGGTTTTGTTTCTCCAGTTTAAAAATACGATTTGCTACACACAGAAAAGCATGGCTCTTCTAATTACATCCTGGTGATTTTTTTTTTTTTTTTGATTGAACATTAATGGCATATATTGCCGCATATTTGAACACAGATGAATGTTTCAAACAAAATATTGCTGGCTTGTTTTCTTTTAGTCAGAGATACTGATGCAAAATTGTACTGAATTAGCAAGGGATTAGGCAGGAATAGCAACTACCCCACTATCCTCAGATGAAACGTGGTGCTGGCTGGCTCAAGTGCAAACTTCTGCCTCTGTTTTCAGCCTCAGACAGGTGGGTGTTGCCATCGGCAGAGAAACTTTGGCTGGATTGCTGGATTCCCGGATTACAGGGAATCCACACAGTCATTGCTGAATACCCACAAAAGCCTCCTTGTTTCCAGCACCTCTGAAGTTTGCTCATGTGTCTGCTCCCTCTTCTGCTCTGGAGTCTCCCCATCCTGAATACCGAGGGTTTCATTTCCTAATAAGAATTTATGAAATTACAATATAAAATATTTACACAAGAGTAGGAACTAAAGACCTGTATGCAGTTGCATAGCCTTACATTGCTTCAGTGCTTTACAGAAGGATAATGATACTATTCTTTCCCTGTTTTAATCATTTTAACTGAATTTTAGGTTACAGTTATGTATCAAAAATATAATGAAGCTCAGTTCTGATGTAGCAGATGTTACGCTGTTGACTTCAAAGGAGTTTTGTCCATTTGTATCAGCAGACTGTATAGTCTAGCCCTCATTAATAGCCACTGCATGGGTCAGTACCTTTTACAGGAAGATGTGATCGCACTAAATTAACTATAGAAGAATGTGAGATTTTTGCTACTATAGTTTTATTCAAGGCATAAATCAACCAGATGTTATCTTTTTAAGTTCTCCATTATGTATTAAACACCTGTACCTTTTTTTGGTATTCATTAATCTAGTCCTTCTTTCATGTCTGCAACAAGCAAAGCATCTGTTTCTTCTTGTTCAAAGTGCTTACCTCAAAAGTCCTGCTTTTAAAATAATGTCATTTAAATAACAGGAAGTTGTGGTGGTAGCAGTAACAAAAAAGAATGCAAATAAATATATGTATCAGTTCAGGTGAGAGAGATTAAACTACAAAAAGAAATCATTGTTGTGAATTGGGGATGTTGTCCATTCTAAACATTCCAGCTGAAAATTATTTTAACAGAAAGAGACATATTCTATTATTAATATTGGGTCTTGGTTTCCAGAAAGAAGGCAGCGTTAACTCACCATCATTTTGTAGTCAATACAGTAAAGAGTTCATATAATACAGCAGAAACAGTGTTATCTTTTAGGAATTGACAAGAACAATGCCAACTTGTAGGGGCAAATATTTTTAATACAGGTAAAATACTGGTGCTTCTCCAATCATGCCTCTAGGAAGCAGCTTACAGACAGCAACATGTCCCATTAGGATATTTTGCTAAATGCTGCACACAAACAGAATGCATGGAATTAGTTTTTGCTGGAAACCTCCAGCTCTCCTCATGCTGTTTTCTGTTCAGTCTGCTCTGCAGATCCACCTGCTCCACTGATCCACCTTTTCTCTGGCTGCTTCTTGCCTTCAGTCTTTGCAATCTTTGCAGTCTTTGTTCAGTTTTTCAGTGTGGTGCTAGTGAGCTTGGGGTGTTTTCAGTGCAAACTGGGAGAGTGTACCACAGATACTAGCTAGAAGTAACTGTGCACTTCTTAGCCTGGTGTATTGTGCACCATTTTCACTTGTTAATTCGGCAGACAGCATCACCTGTTTCTGCGCTTTAAGAAATAATGTTTTAGGTCTTTCTGAGATGTGCAAAACTCCATGTTGAGTTGGACAAATAGTTCCCTGTCCCCCCCAAAAAAAGTGTGCAGAGACTCCAATTCACAAATTGGTTGTGATGGAAACGATCGCTTGCCTTTTTTGTTGTTGTTGTTGTTCCCCTGTATTTTAGGCCATTTGTTCAGGGAGAAGCTGAGCCGAGTTAATTTCTTTCCCTTTTCACATATCACACTTCCTAAAAAGAGGAGGCTGAACTCTCTGATAAAGATCAGTCAGGGAGTAAAGCATACAGAAATAATGAGCTGCATAGTCTGATGTATGAGATTCTCTCTTTAGCCTGCATACATAATTCCAGTCCCTGTTCTAGTGTTATTTAAAATGTCATAGAAGAACAACATGGGTATTGTGAGACTAATCTATTTAGTGTGTACAGAGCAGACTAAAGTATGCAGTAAAAAATACACATTAACTGAAGTATTTTGGATCTTCTCTGATATCCAATTTAAAACACTTTTCTCGTTAGCACCATCAGTTAATTCTTCAATAAATTCTTCAAGAGGTGAGGATGGCAAACTAAGGTTTAATATAAGAAATACAGTGAACTTCCAACTTCGTGGCGTCATCACCCGTCTTTAGCTCCATCAGTTGCGGTGGGCTGACCTTGGGCAGGGGGCAGACACCCACCCAGCCACCTCACCAGGATAGTGGGAGAACTTAAGATTGAGAAGCTCGTGGAACAGCGTTTTGCCCTTTCTGAGCTGCGCTTTCCTCGAGGCGCCCGCCCGTGCCTGAGGGGCTCGGCTGTGCCCTGCGCTGGGCCCGCTGGAGCCGCCTGTGCCTGGACCGGGGCGCCCCAGCCGATCCGCCCCTCACTGAGGCCCCGGGGCCAGCGGGACCCGCTGCCAGCACCCGGTAAAGTTTTCTGTGTATGTTTATATCTAATTCTGTTTAAATTGGCTAGAAGGACTTGTCTATTCGGTGAATGATCTCAAAAAAACCCAAACAAATCAAAGCACAAACAGCAGTGGCCTTGAAAGCCATTAGTGTAAAAGCTTTAAGAGACATTTGGTATATAAATCCATCAGATGCCACTGCAAGTTCAGTCCAGAAGCAAGAGAAAACAGTGGCCTCTTGGATGCTGGTGGGTGGTGGACGTGTTTGGAAGAACCCCCTGGCGGTGTGATATAATTTCTTTAGTCACAGTTTGTTAAAGTGCAAAAGCTTATCTTTTGATAGAATACAAATGGTGGTGCAAGGTGGGCTGACACTTTCTTGCCCAATGCCCTGTTGTTTCTTGGTTTCTGCAACATCCACCTTTCCAGGGAGTGCTTTAGACATTCCTTCCCCTGGACTCACTGATGAACGGTCCATGCCATCATTTTCTTTCTTCCTCTTTTAATAGGCTAGTTTTAATTTTGTCCAGAACTCTCTAATCATTGTTACTCAGTTTAAGGCAGTACTGAATACCTGAATGAAAACTGACATAGATTTTTTAATAATAGGTCATCTCAAGCTGGAAAATTGGGATTTTAAGTATGTTCTGGTAAACGTCAGTTGTAGAAATACACACTGTAACAATTTTGGTTTGGAACACTGTAGGAAGGTGTATTTTATTTTCCTTTCTGAATTTATTATCAGTAGAAATTAATATTATTTCTGTTGTAATTATGTGTTCTTCTGTTTCTTCTTTGTGAAGTGTAATGAAAATGAAAAAGGAGCTCACAAACAGAAAGAAAACTTTTCTCATGCTTAGTGTATTAGGTCTTTTCTCTCTTCTTACACTAGACTGAAAAAGATTTGGTAGAAACATTTCTTACTGATACCTTTTTTTTGAGACACTTTTGCCACTTTTATTCACACTAATCAATATTCCAAGAATATTCCAAGGTATAACATTCCATAGTATTTCAGGATTTGTATCTCAAACACGTGGAAGCTTGGGGGAAAAATATTAATTAAATGTATAGATATGTCTGTTTACCATTAATGTTATTCCTTGTTCATAGAAGATAACATTCTTTTGAATATTTGGACAGTTTATCTTCCATTATACTTCTGCTGATAATGTGCATCCCACTTAATTTTAGAAACAACTTAATGCATTACATTGTGATTTTTTTTTGTCAAATGACATTTTGCTAAGATGACTTAGCACCTCTATCTAGGTTGACAAAATGGCACTTGTAAGAGGTACCGTAATTTGGAATTTACTTTTAATAGAGTGTTTGCTACTTAACTTGCTGACCCCACATAACCTGCCTGCACGATAATGACCCCGACAAACTAGTATTCTTTCCATCTTCTTCAATGGCAGCTTAACATGCCACACAAACTGCTTCCTGTCAGCTGCTGGAGACGGTGTGTCATAAGAAGTATATAAACTGTGTGTTTCTAAAAGCTCTGAATGAATGAACAGGTCCATCTGCTTCAGTGCTGCCAGTATTGGGAGGATGGTGCTCCTCTAAGGTTGCGGGTTTTGGCAGGTATTTTCTGATTTTGCAGTGCCTCTGTGATAATGTCTTCGTCTTCTGTGACTAACCCCACATCCCAGTGACAGGATTAGCTGTGAACTCACCTTTCACATGAGCCTTTCCCCCTCCTACTTTTTCCATCCCTTTCCTTGGAAATATCTACCTTTTGATAAAGGCAGCAATCGCAAGCAAAATATGGCCTTGGGCTTGTTACTCACTATAGTTAAATGGATTATTAACTTTTCCTTTTGAACTTGATCATAGAAACAATTAAGAGATATTCTTTATTAGTAAAATGTAGGCTATGGCCTTTTGATGGGAAAGGTGAGTGATAACATCTGTAGTTTATGCAGTTATACCTGACAGCATGGACACTTCTGTAGCTCCAAGATGGGTATTTATGATATAATATTATTTTTTTTTGTGGTAGTTACTTTAACAACAATGCCTTGCTATCACACTGAAAGTATTTCATTTCTGCATCATTAAACCTTATATAATGAATCTGACAGACACACAAAACACTTAAAAGTAATTAATATTAGACTAAGTGAAAATGTTCCAATGTTTTTTGTTTTTCATAGGCTCTGGTCTCAATGATGGGCAGTGGCATGAAGTCCGATTCCTAGCTAAGGAAAATTTTGCTATCCTCACCATTGATGGCGATGAAGCTTCAGCTGTTCGAACAAACAGCCCTCTACAAGTTAAGACTGGAGAGAAATATTTCTTTGGAGGTAAAAAATATCAAAATAAATATCAGCTTAAGCTGCTATTGTCTTTTGCTCTACATAATAGGTGAAATGAAACTCAGAATGTAACTTGAATGTAGTTCATTTATGTAGATCTTAATATGGCTAAAATGGCTAGGTTCATGTTTTTTCCTCTAATTCATCTGTGTTAGTATTTATGAAAATCAAAAAAGGCCATCAAAACTCTTGGATATTTTAAATGTATGTTTAAATTTCTATATTAAAAAGCCTATGTAGTATGCCAAAAAAAAATTTGATACAGTACTATCTTAAAGGGGAAGGTCATTAAGGGTTTTTTCACTAAAGCATAAGTATTGTTTTTCATACTGCTAGCCATTTTTTTTAAAAAAACAGGCAATTCAGCAGTGACCTGCAGTCTTTGTTCAAGCAGAATTCTCAGTGAGCTCAAATGCTAAGATCAAATAAGAGTTGTAAGTTGTACTTTTGAAGTGTCCCACACATGAGGTTGCATATGAAAAATAACACAGATTTTTAAAGTAGAATTTATCAGTGTTGGAAACAGATTTTTTTCAAACTTAGAAGGTGCATATCTAATTAACATAAAAAATAAATGCGACATTATAAATAGTCATAACGTTACCCAAATGAAAAAAAAAAGGTTAGTGGCATATGAAGGACCCTAAGTAGAAAGGGAAAAAAATCCTTTCAAGGTTATCTCCTATCAGTGGAATAATTAAAAATACATATGGAAATTAGTATTTAAATAATGTCACAAAACTAATATGTAGTTAATTAAAAATAGATTATAATCCTGCAAAGACTGATGACACACACTTCCAGGAAACATTGCAGTGATGATGATAACACAGGCTAAGACAAATATTACCAAATTAAAGTTGATCTGTCACAAGAGGTAAACCTTCTGTTACTGCAACATGCATCTTTTCCATTATCCTCAGTTCAGCTAATATCCTGATAGCTTTTTAGCATATTACCTCAAATAAAGAGTTCTAGCATAGCCAGTTGCCACATGATAAAGCTTGAAAGTTATTTTGTCAAAACACACTACCTTCAATTTGTCAGAACAGTCTGAGAAATTTTCATTAAATGAAGTTGTTAAGCATACATAGGAGAAAATGGAAGAAATGCCATATATAATACATCCAGTGTTAAATTCTGTTCATTTTCTTAGTTAAAATCTCCAGACCATTATCTCATTTCTGAAAAGAGATTGATTGATTTCTTCTGAAATGTCTTTTACCTCTGAGTGTCTGTTTGTGAGGGATAGATTGTCTGGTCTCTCCAGGTAGTTTTATACCCTTCCTCAGTCAAAACACAGGTTGATTTTTTGTCATTTCAGTTGGATTCTGAAATCTGCTTGACTTCTAATTATTGACCTGTACTTTATAATTCCAGCATCCTTCCTTAAAAAAAGTGTGCATGAAGATATTGTTCTAGTGGGATATGAAAGTCTATTGTGAATTTCCTCAAGTGTTGTACCCACAGCTCTACCCACATGGTCCCTTTGCATAAACTATAGGGTTTGTTTTGTTTTTTCTTATGTTTTCTAATCTGAAAGGTCTTCTAAAGGTCTGTCAAAAGAGTAACAGTGTCCTAACCTTCATGTCCAATTTTCTTTCAAAAAAAGAAGTTTGCATTTGCAACACTGTACTTCTGCATTTTAACTGTTTCAAGCTGTGAATTTGAGGCAGCCTCGTTTCTGGCTCGGACCTGAGGAATCCTTTTTAGTATGCTCCCACATTAGTATTGCTATATTTATGTTAGTTATTTTGCTATATATATCTGTGAATTAGAGATTAATTGCAACTTAAAGCCAATCTTTTGGATGCATATTAGAAACCTGATCTACATCTTATAGGCAAATATGGTTTTGTTCTATTCCCTCTATATGTATGTGTTCCTCCTTATTTTTCTTAGTAAGTGCTTCAAGTTATGGCTGTTAGTAAATAATATTTGCAAGAAGATGATGTAGAGGCAAGAATTGTGAGGAACTTCAGACATTTGCACCACTTGGTAATTGTCATCAGAGAAGATGTTTTAATTAGTTTCATTAGGAGTAAATTCAGATAAGGAAGTGTCAAATACTTTTTTTATGCAAATATGCATAATTGGTTAGGAACCGGACAACTGCTTCTTGAATCCACAGGGTATTTGTGGTTTTTTGCAAACTGCTAGATGGCTAGCAAAAAGAATTGATGATGATAAATTTTCAACGTGAGAAGGAATCCAGTAAATTCCTTTGCTAGAGATCTGAATACAATCAGGTATTTTTACTATTAAACATTTCTATTACTGAAATTCAAACATATATCACAGGTGCAGAAGTTAAATGATCACTTTTAAAGATAGCAATGTTATTATATTAATCCTATCTGACTGCTATATTTCTTGCTCTTCCAAAATACTGAGAAAGCTCAGTCCATTGAGCTTTCAGAGAGCTTGTACAGCATTTCTAGAAGTCTCTGAAAACATGCACTCTTCTGATTTAAGTTTTCCTAATTCATTTTTGAAAGACATACCACATGTGTGCAAATGTTTTATTCTCCAAACTTTCCTTTTCCTTGATGTCAAAATAAGGGTGCCACTTTATATTCTGGTCTCCCAATGTCAATATAGCAAATATAAACTATAGGCAACGATGTTGTCTTTGCTGAAGAAAAGATTTAAAGGTTGCATTTCAGCACTGCAGTACAATATTTTTTCAAAAATATATTGGGGAATTTATAGAGAAAAGTAATTCCAATAAAATGGGTACTGCCTCAAAGTAGTAAGGCAGACACTAGATAGACCTTTTATGTGAAAACAACTGCTGCTTTTAATGTAAAAAAAGTACCATGCATTTGAATGTGAATTCTTAAGACAGTGTCTTTTTCAGAAAAAAATACCATTTTCATGTATTTTTGTCATAACATTGCACTAGCAATATCACGTGATATTAGTTTTATAATAAAATAGACAATTATCAAAATTGGGAATAGAATAAAGATTAAGTGGGCAAGGAGAACTTCACTATGCCAAATGTGATGATAAAATATTCTAGACAAATAAAAAACATTAAGCTGACTTTTACACAGGTAGTTTTGCAGTCATGTCTGAAAAAGTCCTTAGTTTTACTTAATTTTTACTCACTGTATTTTGAATAGAACTTGATAATGACTCAGCCCACTGTAACTACATAAATAATAGGGGGGATGCAGAGACACAGGATAGTTGTCCATTTACTCCTGGCGTTAGAAATTTGGGCACAGGCAGGAACAAGCCTGTGAGCCAGAGTGCTCTTTCCCTCTGTGCATGCAAATGGGTACAGTGAGGGCCAGCTGAACACTGTGTAGACGCTGAAGTTGTTGACAAAAGAATAGCTCGTTTGGACACCAAGTGGTGTACTGGGGCAGGCTGGTCACCCTCCTTGTCTACTAGCAGCCTCCTGCTACATTTTGAGAAAGATGGCCTTTTAGAGGAACCAAACCTGATTGACACTGTTTCTCTCAAAACTAGTTCCTAAATGTGTTCTGGTTATTCCTTACTTTATTCATTCATTTGAATAGAAATGCCTGTCATTGACCACCAAACCCATATTTTTACATCTACAGCAATATTTGAATAAAGGAGATAATGGAAATCAAAAGAACTAACTTTTCTAGTTTTGAAAATCGTAACTAAATCATGGGAGTAAAACATAAGAGGATTCTGTATTTCTCTGTCAGAGAATAAATCAGGTTCAGTACTGTTATAGTTTGTTTATTTGTTTGTTTGTTTTTTCTTCCTTTGTGCCTCTCCTAGGCTGTCTCCTAGCACTACTAAGATTCTCCCAAGGGACAGACAGCAATGATGTTTTATTCGAGCCTCAGAGTTAGGCGTAGCTGTGCTAAACATCAGGCATTCGTGTAGATTGTGTGAATGTGTGCTGGTGGATGTGGGAGGGTGGGTGCTAATTGCTGATTACACTTCTATATAACTATTCTCTCCCCACAGGCTTTGTTTCCCTTCTCTTTCTTGTGTTGAACTTGTTGGTTTGGAAATAAGTGAACTTCCTTTCTGTAGTAAGCTCTAGAGAATGATGTTTCTTTGTTGTTTCCAGTTATCTACATAAAACAAAAAAGCAGAACAGAGAAAGTGAATCACAGAGTGAAAATGAGTCGATTAACCTAATTTACACTGTTGCAGATAAGGGGCTTTTGTGAGGCGTCTTAAGCTTGCACCAAACCACCTAATAGCTGCCTAGTGCCCAGAGGAAATACTTGATTAGAGATCTGATTTTGACTTGTTTCTATTTTACAGCATTTCTTTTTAATCGTGTCTACTTTCCCTCTCCTTTCCACTTGCTTAAGGACGGGAGAGTTTTTAGTATGAATGATAAATCTTCATTGAGAACAAAACTATGCAGTGAGCATCTGTCAATCCGTTGTGTGCTGCTTTTTCTGACAAGCAAAGATGAATAGACTATGCAGTAACTTTCCTGTGGGACACCAGTCTATTGCATATAGAAAGCCCTTCCTTTCTGTATGACTGTACAAAATGCACTCTGTATGGAGTCTTATCCCTGCACTCAAACTATCATAATTGCAACTATTGCCAGTTAGAAAAGGAGCATGAGATTTTTTTGTAGCTCAAATTCAAATGTGTTCAGCAAAACTGAAGTTATCTGTTACCTAATAAATGAAGTTAAAGACCCTGCTGACATCACTCTCTCAAGCCTGCACCTTCTCACATCTCAGTAAGTAACAATTGTGTTGGGTTGTATTTGTATCTCTGCATGTTGATCAGATTTTTAATGCCAGGGCTTCAGTTTTGGTGGCCACTTGTTTCTTTTACATGTATAACCACAATTTAGCATGGTCAAATTTGCATTTCTTGTGGAAAGAGTGCTTTCAGGGTGGTTTGAAATCTTTCTTCTCATGATCATGGCTCTACTGTAAGCTCAAATACAAATCCTTGAGGAGAACACAAAGCAACTCAACTCAGGCTGTAATGGAATTTTTTGTATCCTCAGCTCCTCTCTTCAGGAATGCTCCCAGGTCAGTCCTACAAAATTCTGATAAACAGAAGAAATTGAAATAAAATAATTGGAATGGGTTGTGGTTTTTAACAACCCTCATGCTTTGGATTGTTAAATCCAGAATGTTTATAAGTCAATAGATGAGTGAAGAATGCAGATGTGCGGAATATATAAACCTGAGCAAAGCAAGGAAGGGGTTTTGCTGTGAGAAAATAAAAAAAGAAAAAAAAAAGGCAGGCAATTATGGGCACCTAAGCCTCTGCTCTTCAGTACATGATTCAAATTCACTGTTATCTCATCTGTTATCTCCCATGATGACCAACGAAACAGAGCTGAATTCACACTCCCTTTATACAGCTGACAACACTGAAGGTAGTTGATCAACATTGCCCATTAATGCTTCGCGTTTTATGCTTTTTTCATCATGTTTAAAGTTTTGTTCATTTCGTTCAGATAATTTGAATGTTAGACAAATGAGACCAGGTAATATAATGGTGACATTTTGTGGTTAATTTTCAGTAATGTCAATAGTATTGCTAGTGATGGTGTAGTATGGCAATCCACAAGCACCTTGTATGCAACAGTACAAGCAGAAATGCTGGAAATAGGTTGATCTCCCGAAGGAAGACAGGTACAGGCAGAAAGCTGATCCTCTCTGCAAGCAAATAAAAGATCAAATGTATGATAATGTGATGTTAGGAATAGGTATATGGGAGCATGAGTCTTTCTGGCATAACTTCAGCTTTTGAGCAAAGGCATATTAGAGATGAGAAATGTCTGCCCACTGAAAAATGGATGAATGAAGTTTTGAGGTGTGCTCTCCTTGTTATACAACATAAATCTCTTGCTGAGCTGAAGATGCTAGCCACAGAGCCTATATCTAGAAGTTTATTGAAAAAATAGTGATGTAACTGAATATCTTTTGCTTTATTTTCTTGAAGCACTAAAGCAAACTTCTGTGTGCAGCAGATAAAAGAATGACAATTTTTTCAGTATGTTTTAATTTCTCTTACTGACACTTGTAACCAAGAAAGAACAAAGAATAAGGAAGAACATATACTGTAGGAGGGTAAATCTGCCTGGATATGGGAAGGAGTAAACTGACCTAACGGAACTCTGTTCTCTCTAATTCTGTTTGTATATAATTTATTTCCTTTTTTGACTGAATGCAGTAGTCATATTTTTGCCCAAGTTACAGAAGCAAATTGTATCAAATCTTTGAATATTACAGAAAACTCAATTAAAAGTATAGGAAATTCCCTACATGGTATAGCTCTTCACTCTGAAGGGAAAGGAAAAGGGCTTGTAAAAATTAGTAGCACTTTTTCTAAAAGAAAAACTTTTGGAGAAGGAAATGTTTGGTGAAGACCCAGAAGAGAGCTGTTGGAAACACACTCAAAAGTGACAATTATACCTATATCCTAGATGTTCCTCTTGCTGATGCTTTAGTAGGTCAAACTGTGAGGTCTTTGGTACCGGTAGCCTGCCTGACTCATATAGTCTGAGCTGAGAATGATTCTCAGGGCTAATTGTAAATACTGGCTCATGTATGAAACCTGACTAGAGCTTCAATTAAATTTATAATTACTGTCTGCTGCTTCTAATATATAAGCAGGTAGCCCTTTGTGTCTGGGGCAGGCTGTCAATTAAATCGTTGCATGCCTACAGTCCCAGGTTGTTATTATCAGCTTTCACTGAAGACAACCAATCCCATCATATAAAAGTGACAGTCTGCAGCTCTAACAGGAACATTTTTAGTGACACTTTTGTTAATCATGAATTAGATTTTAAGGGCTTATATTTTTCTAAAGAAAGAGCTTTATTGAATCTCACAGTCAGTGGCTTAGAGCTGGTTTATCTACGTAAATTGGGAAAACTGAACTGTGAAGCTGAAAGAGAGTGTTTAAAGCCCTACTTTTCCCTTATCAGCAAGGCACTGAATTTACCTGTGTAATACTTTGCAGTGGGAAGTAACAAATCGGAGATTCACAAATCTCCAGTGTAGACTGCTGATGGCAACTGGCTCATTGCCCAGTTTAAGGGCATTAAATTACCTTGTCAGGGTCAAAGTTTAATTTTGGGTGAATAAGGTTTTGGTAATGCAGGGCTGAATGTTTGTTATTGATGATCTTTTCAGGAGAGAACTGATAGTTAACTAGCAAACTGCTAGATGATTTTGGATTGTTGAGTCCTGTCAAAGACACCATCATTCAGCTCATTCGCTGGATGGCCAGAGTATTTTTTGTTTGTTTGTGTGGAGTTTTTTGGTGTTGTGTTTTTTGTGGGTTTTTTAATTATTATTTATTTTTTTTCCTTAGAGCAATTTAACTGAGATTGGACAAT
This sequence comes from Pampusana beccarii, assembly GCA_013399365.1. Taxonomy (NCBI): domain Eukaryota; kingdom Metazoa; phylum Chordata; class Aves; order Columbiformes; family Columbidae; genus Pampusana; species Pampusana beccarii. The sequence continues at coordinate 55,723 of VWYH01002770.1, forward strand.
TAGTATAAATGCTAACCTTAGAGCTGTTAAAAATCTTCTGTTTATGAATGAAGAGAAGAAATAGAACACTTCTGAGGGATAATGGTCACTGTCAAGGTTATATTGTAAACTGGAGAAAAGGGAAACTAGATCTGTTGCCATGGCTATAAAAGAAACTTCTAGCTTATTTTTGTTCGTCACCTGTGATACCAAGTGTATGCATAACTTAAATGATCCTCAGAAGTGATTTTATAGACTTTCTGCTGCTGGACTGAGACCTGCGTGCTTATAATTCAATCTCGTCCAATAAATCCAAGTGAGATTAGACATGTTACTAATAATACACAATGGCTGAAAATCCTTCAGTAAACCAGCTTTTATTTATTAGTAAGAACAAGCCAAATAGTATTGTAGAATAACTGTGTATATGATATTTGTGTGTCTGTGTAGGAAGAATCTTGCTTTCATCTATAACTAAAAAAGTATTCTCTAGATGGCACTAAGGATATTTCCTTGTGAATATTTTTCTGAAATGAGGCCTCTAAAAGAAGCAAGCTTTAATGACGCTTGAAAATGCTTCATCTGCTTCTTGCACTTATTTCGTTTTCATCATTATTACTGACCAGACTTTCCAAAACACTTTCTGCATGTACTTGCTCGTCATTTTTTTAAATAGTCTTTCTGTACCAACAGATTAATGTGATTTTTTTTTAAACTGATTTTTATATTTGATTCTGTATGTTGGAAGCTTTCTGTGGAGCTTTAGAATAAATTACTTTTTTAATTAACTAGGCCTGTTTTAATTTCACTGGAATCATAAGCAAACTGAATGGAATTTTGAAAAAAGACATTCAGATCCCATGTTTCTATGATTGGGCAACCTGTTCCTGTGAATGAAAAAGTCTGACACTCTTGCTTTTTTTTTTTTTTTTGAAACTCATTCATTTATACTTATTGTCTTTGCAATTCGTGTTCTCCATAGACTTGGTAAGAGCTCTTTTTTGTTGCATTTTGCTTTATTGCATTTTCAATGTTGCCTTTTATTAAGAATTTAGATAAAGGAGAAGAGAAAGCATGAATGGGAGGGAAAGATTACCACCTTTTGTTAGTTGAACACATTAAAGATCATGATGTGAATAAACAGTGCTCATGCTGTTAGTGACTCTCAGATTTTGTAGATACGTGAAGAAGCTTGAGATAGCACAAAGAGATTAAATGCTGCAAATCTTGATGCATGTTGAAGAAAGGTCACTGAGGAATTATGCAACTGTAATTATAAATTAATCTTAAATATTTTTTTGAGAACAGTAGTGCTCTTTTTATCAGTTACATATTCCTATTTAATTTTTAAACAGATTTTATTATATTTATGATCTCAGCAAAAGTCAAACAGAACAGGTCTTTATAAATACAATGAGTGATCTTTTCAAGAATCCCACAAATATTAGCAACAAGACTGTAGTCATATCTTATGCTAGTGCCCACAAATATAAAAATATCCCTGCATCATATGCACATGTCATTTGGAAAGTGGAATTCTCATTTGGGTTGATGGCTATATTTTGCTACGTAAAAATAGTGGTTCATGTTTCTGGTTTTGAAATGTATCATGAAAAACTGGGATGGGTCTACAAAATGACAAAATCACGTGTGCATAAGTGCACACACGTTAAGAACATGTTCAACAGAACTAGCTTAACGTTATAAAGAAACCTGAACCCTTGCTTCTAGTGCTTCAACTTTTTGATTCTCAAACGAAAATGCAAATGCCACAGCTGGTGCAATGTACCTGTAGAAAGAATTCCTGAATATCATACAGGCATGTAAAATTTGAAGCTTTTTGTTGCTGTCTCTGTTCTGTGCTTTGACCTGTAATAGGCAAGTACTTACAGTAGAATTAGATTATGCTCAATGCAAGGTCTTTTTAGCTTTTCATTGAAGTCTTTCAGAGTTATGTTCAGGCACTGCAGCTGACTCTGGTCCCCAAAAAATTTGACTTGGTTTGCGTACATACTTTGTATAATTAATATTCTGACATCTCAAATGACCTTGTAATTTAAAATTGATAAAGACAGGTTTTCAAAAATCATATTTGATTAGGAGAGCAGAAGAGTATTGCAACCTAGGATCTCTATGGCAATTTTGCAGTAAATTTCTCATTAATTGCATAAAATACTTTTCCCATTATTTTAATATTTTTTGAAGTATTGCTATTAGAAATGTATTTGCAGTTACTGTGGGTTCCACTGTATTCTTTACGCAAGTGTATTTAAGAAAGACTTTGACTAATAAATGTATTCTTAGTACATCATTACAGCTACGCAACTGTCCTAGTCTTTACATTTGTTTCCCAATCAAGAACCAATGTGTAAGGGCTCCCCTTGGCTTTCAGTGCTAACCCAGATTTTACTGTGCTGAAAAAAAAAATTAATATTTTCAACAAAGTGATATCAACATTCAAGGTGATCTTAAGGAAATGTGTTTCTATCTAACATATTTTTAAAGTTTGGAGTGTGACATGTAGAACATTTTTCCTTAACCATCATTTTTCATGAAACAGCTCTGAAACTAGTCTCATTGACACAACTCACTCAATTTTCTGCTTTGCTACTATCAGAAAATGCAAAGGTGGGAAGAATCTGATTATTAGCAGTTTCAGAAACAGCCTTAGAGTTTGATCATTTGATCTGCAGTTTCATTAACTTTCATCATCTCAGAAGCTTGCAAACTGTATGTGAGATGTCCTTAGTGAAATAAATAGCAGTATTCTCCCTGTATCATAAGCACAAAACTTTGAAAAATTTTGCTTGTAAGGAAAGTGGAAGAGGAATTAAAAAAAAACCCTACAAAGTGCATAGATCATTTTTGAAAAAATGACAATCTGAGAGACTTATTGCAAGACTTCTTTAAAGGGTATTTGTGGGTCAGTTTGGATTTTCTAGGAGAATGACACAATGCAAATAAAATTTTCAGTTGTTGTTATTTATACTAGTGTTATTAGAAATTAATAATCTTGTGCCAGAGGGATAAAGATGGCACATCCAGGAATACGCTTTGAAGATGCACTGAAATGAATACTCTTGAAAGAGTAATACAACTGAGTCTTCCTGCATATTAATATATTTTTGACAAGCAGTTCATTTTTGGAGATTATAGAAAGAGATTTATATTAATAAAATATCTCATAATATAAAAATGGTACTGTGTTCAAGAATGAAATAATTTTAGGTAAACATAAAATAGCATGATTTTGTTTTACTGAAAGACAAGAACAATTTTTTTTAAACTGACAAAAGGCTAGTTTTTTAACTCAAGAAGAATAAAATAATAGTTATTTTATAATTTTCTGAGAGTTTATTCTGTCTCCTAAATAGCAGTTGTATAAAAAGGGGGGGGAAAGGAATGTAGTTCAATATTTCAGACTCGTTATTTCTCAACCTATAAAGACAGGTATGCTTTATGAAAAAAACCCTTGTATTTCTTCTAAGGGTTTTTGTGTCGTAGCAAATTGATAACTGGTATGAAAGACTTCAAATATGCTATATGGTGTGTATCAGATAGTAGCAGAACAGATATAACCTTAGGTGTGGTGAACGGATACACCATTGTTTCACAGCTAGGCGTTGTGATGTACTGATGCTGCCAGATTTTATAGAATCGTTGCCACAATATGAGATGATGAAGTAATATTTAGGGGAAGAAAAGCAGCATGCCATATTTAAAATATCACTTTGAATTATAGAATCATTTTGGTGAGAAGAGAATCTCAAGATCATCACATCCAGCCATTAAACTAACATTGAAACTAACCCATGTCATAAGAATTTCATCTATGCATCCTTGAAACATTTCCAGGGATGGTGATTCAACCAAATCTGCACGCAGCCTGTTCAACTGACAACCCTTTCCATGAAGAAATTTTTCCTAATATCCAATCTAAACCTCCCCCGGTACAACTTGAGGCCATTTCCTCTTGTCCTGTCACTTGCTACTTGGGAGAAGAGACCAATACCTTCCATGCTACAACCTCCTTTCAGGTAGTTGCAGAGAGTGATAAGGTCTCCCCTCAGCCTTCTTTTTTCCAGGTTAAACAGCCCCAGTTCCCTCAGCCACTCCTCGTAAGACTTGTGCTCCAGGTCCCTCACCAGCCTCGTCACCCTCCTCTGAACTCTCTCCAGTGCTGAATACAGGGGAACAATCACTTCCCTAGACCTGCTGGCCACACTATTTCTGACACATGCCACGGTGCTGTTGGCCTTCCTGGCCATCTGGGCACACTGTTGGTTCATGGTCAGCCAGCTGTTAACCAACACCTCCAGATCCTTTTCCATCAGGCAGCTTTCCAGCCACGCTTCTCTGAGCCTGTAGCGTTGCATGGGCTACAGGGTTGAGATTGTTGTGATGTAGGTGCAGGACCCAGCACTTGGCCTTTGATGTAGCCAGTCCAGATCCCTCTGTATGGCCTTCCTACCCTCCAGCAGATCAACACTCCCACCCAACTTGGCGTTGTCTCCAAACTTACTAAGGCTGCACTGAATCCTCTGATCCAGATCATTGATAAAGACATTAAAAAGAACTGGTCCTAATACTGATCCCTGGGGAACACCACTTGTTACCAGCTGCCAGCTGGATTTGACTCCATTCACCACAACTGTTTGGGCCCAGGCATTCAGCCAGTTCTTTACCCAGAGGAGATTATGCCCATCCAGACCATGACCTGCCAGATTCTCCAGGAGAATGATGTACGAAATGGAGTCAAAGGCTTTACTGAAGTCCAGGTACACAGCATCCACAGCCTTTCTCTCATCCACTAAGTGGGTCACCTTGTCATAGAAGGAGATCAGGTTGGTCAAACAGGCCAGTCTTTCATAAACCCATGCTGACTGGGCCCGATCGCTTGGTTGTCTCGAACGTGCAATGTGATGGCACTCAGGATGGTCTGTTCCATGACCTTCCCGAGCACCGAGGTCAGACTGACCTCACTTGCAGTTGCCTGGATCCTCCTTCCAGCCCTTTTTGTAGATGGGCATCACATTTGCCAACTCTCAGTCAACTGGGACCTGCCCAGTTATCCAGAACTGCTGATAAATAGTTGAAAGTGGCTTGGTGAGCACCTCTGACATCTCCCTCAGTACCTTTGGATGGATCCCATCTGGCCCCATAGACTTCTGAGTGTCTAAGTGATGTAGCAGGTCACTAATTATTTCCCCTTGTATTACTGGGCCTTCATTCTGCTCTCCATCCCTGTCTTCTGGCTCAGGGGTTTGGGTACCTGGAGCACAACTGGTCTTAATATCAAATACTGAGGCAAAGAAGGCATCTAGTACCTCAGCCTTTCCCTCATCCTCTGTCACTGTGTTTCCCCTCACATCTGCCAACCAGCCTCCTCAAGAGATCCAAGTCTGCCCTTCAGAAGTCCAAGGTAGCAGTTCTGCTGACCACCCTCTTTACTCCTCCAATAATGGAAAACTTGATCATTTCAGGATCGCTATGCCCAAGGTGGCATCTGACCATCTCATCATGCACAAGTCCTTCTCGCAAACAACCCTCCCTAGTTGGCTCACTGATCAGTTTTCTCAGCATACACTCCAGGAACCTCCTAGACTGTTCCCTTTCTACTGTGTTGTATTTCCAGCAGACATCAGGTAGACTGAAGTCCTCCATGAGAACAAGGACTAGTGATTTTGAGACTTCTCCCAGCTGCCTGCAGAATATTTCATCTGCTTCTTCATCCTGGTTGCCTGGTCTGTAACAGACCCACACCAGGATATCTGCCTTGTTGGCATTCCCCCTGATTCTTACCCATAAACACTCAACCCTATCATCACCACCACCAAGCTCCAGACAATCAAAACACTCTCTAGCATACATGGTTATTCGACCTCCTCTCCTTCCTTGCCTGTCCTTTCAGAAGAGTTTATAGCCATCCAATGCAGCACCCCAGTTGTGGGAGTTATCCCACCATGTCTCGGTGATGGCAACTACATTGTAGTTTTTCTGCTGCATGATGGCTTTTAGCTCCTTCTGAGGAGTTGTTTATTGCCCATGCTGCGTTATATGAGAACTCACAATCTTAAAATGTTCACTCCTGTAGTATGTTTGAAATGACATGTATTAAACTTGGTAAAGCACTACTGAAAAGTGCTTAACTTTTTGACCACAACACTACGTAGATTACAAAACAGAAAAAAAGCCATGGAAATTGGGGATTATTTTTTATGTATTGTTTTATGCGGTCCATTGATCAGTATGAGCTAATTCTGTGTTTACAGGAACAGGGTAGTTAAGGGGATACACACCATTTAGTGTCCTCTAACTTCATGTTAATGCCAAGACAATACATTTTATGCAAGACTGATTAGAGGGACAGATCGTATTTATTCTGCTATTTCATACTGTATATTTTCATACATTTTTTATAAAAATAAGTTACCTTTTGTGGGAATTCTGATTCTCAAGCCGTCTTGTATCAATGTCTTGGAAGCTGAAGGAAAAATGACGGAAAATATATAATTTGTGATATATGAAGCATGTTGAACTCTGCAGATGCTAGTACCATTGCTCTGTGCACTTGTGAAATATGGATAGATGAAGAAGAGTGTAGCCAAGTCATTTTTGGGTGTAGACAAGATAATCTAAAACTGTAAGGAGTTGGTTGTTCATAATTTCCAGTGAAACCACAACTAATGTGCAGTGTACATTAGCAGACAAAGCAAACTTTGCTTTCTGACTTCATGGCCGTGCTGCTCTCTACTACCTTTCTACAGGAGCTTAGGAAGCAACAGGCATTTAAAGGGCACTAAAACAATAACAGTGTCCCAGAACCAACACATCTTGTGGGTTTGCCACTGAGGCAGTTTCTTTATAGATTTCTCACTCAATGTGTTTTGACTTAAAACTAACAAAAAATGTTTTGCAGTTTTTAAGGGTAGAAATGTAATGAATCTTCATTTATTTTTTTTCTTTTAATTTATTTAACTCATTATTATTCAGGCTGTATTACAGACAGCTAGATATGGTGCCGTGCACTTACTTATTTGTCTGTGGAAGGACTCTTCAAGCAATTAAAATGTCTTGTTCCCACTTAGATTTAAGTCTAGACAATGCATTCTGGATAATGTGTGCTTGTATAACTGCATCTTGTAATTTCTTCCCCTTCATCATCTGGGTTAGTCTGATTCTAGAAACATTCTTTTCTTAAATGACTGAAATGCATTTTTGAGAGTATGCCTTTACCTTGTATTCTCTCTCTACACTTTATCATGCTGTTTTACTTAGCTTTGGTTATAAGGCCCTGAATTCCTTAGGCAGCATTTTTCTTGTGGTTCTTCCTCTTACTCTTTTTCTCTCTGCCTCATTTTTGGTTCTATCCTCCTCCCTTCTTTCCTAGCACACATTGCCCGGTATCTCTCAATCAACATGAAGAGATGAATGACTTCTATTGCAAGAAGGGAGCATGGAGGCTGAGCACAGTATACTCTAATTTGTCTTCTGTCTGAATGTAAAGCAGGCTCTATCACCCAAGCTGCCAGGCAAGCTTGAGGAATGGTAGCTGTGATCAGTTTATCATGTGTTCTCATCTCTAAGAAAACTAAATGAAAACATAAAGTTCCCGGGCATACATACCCAGGGGTACATACTGATAGCATATTACTGCTGGCACTAAAATTTAGATCCACACTGAACTGTCAGCATCTTTTTATTTTAAAAGGGACAGGATGTTTGTACTTACAATCATGAAGACAGCAATTTCAAGGAAGGTGTCATATGTCAATACAAAATAAGTTCAAAATGTAAAATGTATTACTGAACATTTTTTTTCTTTTTGGATGAAGGCCAAAAAGCTTCACTTTTGGGTAAGCATACCCCATGCACACACCGCACACATACACTTTGGTGTATGAGTTTGAAGGACTGCTGCTAATGGTGGCCCAGAATTCCAGAACTAAAAGTTTGCACATTATTCATGAAAATCAGAGAAGAATGCAAGAGAATCAGCCTGTACAACAGGGAAATAAAAAAAGAGGTAGGAAGTGTAAAAAGGATTAGGAAGTGTAACAAGCCTCCATTGTTTCCTTTAACATGTATTTTTGTTTCATTTTACACAATGTCCCTTCTCTCTTTGCCTTTATGTAGAAATACTTTTCAATCCAGGCTGATTTTTTTACTCCTCCTGAGAAAAATGCGCCATAGTTCCACATAAGAAAGATCCCTAAAAGATTTAACTACAGCTGACCACTTTGGCACTAGTAGAGATTTTACTGACTTCACTATAGTGATAAATCTTGTGGAAAACTATATTGGAAAACGTAGGTGTTGCTTAGAAACTTAATGGAATTGTTTCTCTCTGTGTCTTTTTTAATTGTACTTCAAAACAAACAGACCAACACTGATGAATCATAAAATGGCCAATTACACTATTTAATGGCTGAATTCTACATACAGTAGGAATTATTTCCCTAGTAAATTTTAGGCAGTTCTGACTACCTCAGAAGTAATTTCTGTGTTGTGCCGTTACGTGCCACAGAAGTCCTTTAACATTAAGGCAGATACAGCCTAAGCAATTAGAAGGCAGCTAAAGATTTTGCACATAGGAAGAATGCTATCTCTGCAGAAAGCAGTCTTTTGTTGAGGGGAAATGTTAATAAATTTAGATTTCCTATTTCCAATTCCTTTGTTTTCCTTAGCTTAAAATATAGCCATTTTCTCTGTTCCATATGCTCCCCCAGGAGTACACAGTGATCTGGCAAAAAAGAATGCAGGTGTCAACAAAAGGTCAAATATAAGAATGGCACTTCCCAGAGATGCAGCTAAAAGTACATTTGATGACACAAAAGTGGGAGGAGTGGCTGACACACCATAGGGCTGTGCTGCCATCCAGTGAGACCTGAACAGGCGGGAGAGTTGGGCGGGGAAAAATGTAATGAAGTATAACAAGGGCAAATGTAGGGTCTTACATCTGGGCAGGAACAACCCCAGGTTCCAGTATAAGTTGGGGAATGACCTTTTGGAGAGCAGTGTAGGGGAAAGGGACCTGGGGTCCTGGTGGACAGCAGGATGACCATGAGCCAGCACTGAGCCCTTGTGGCTAAGAAGGCCAATGGCATCCTGGGGTGTATTAGAAGGGGGGTGGTTGTTAGGTTGAGAAAGGTTCTCCTTCCCCTCTACTCTGCCCTGGTGAGACCACATCTGGAATATTGTGTCCAGTTCTGGGCCCCTCAGTTCAAGAGGGACAGGGAACTGCTTGAGAGAGTCCAGCGCAGAGCCATGAAGATGATTAAGAGAGTGGAGCATCTCCCTTATGAGGAAATGCTGAGGGAACTGGGTCTCTTTACTTGGAGAAGAGGCGACTGAAGGGTGACCTCATTAATGTTTATAAATATGTAAAGGGTGAGTGTCAGGAGGATGGAGCCGGGCTCTTCTCAGTGACAACCAATGATAAGACAAGTGGCAATGGGTACAAACTGGAACATAGGAGGTTCCACTTAAATATGAGAAGAAACTTCTTAATGGTGAGAGTGACATTGGAACAGGCTGCCCAGGGAGGTTGTGTAGTCTCCTTCTCTAAAGACATTCAAAACCTGCCTGGATGCCTCCCTGTGTAACCTTATCTAAGTGTTCCTGCTCTGGCAGGGGGATTGGACTAGGTGATCTTTCGAGGTCCCTTCCAATCTGTAACGTTCTGCGATTCTGTTATTAGGTTGATAGTTTTGGATTGACAAGAGTGCCATAGAACGGGGTGCCAGACTCATTTTCACTGGGGGCCACATCAGCCTTGAGGTTGCCTTCAAAGGGCTAAATGTAATTTTAGGATTCAGCCCGCGGGCATTGTGTTTGCCACTTGGTTATGTACATTGTACTCCTTTATCACCAACACTGTCTCATAATACAGAAGACATACTGTTTTATTCACCTTGAAACACAAACATGTATTCGCTTTCCCATCTGTCATTACGTTGCCTTCCTTCTGCATCAATCTTTCTCTTACCAGACATTTTGGGATTCAAATTGTTCCATCAAAGATGGTATGGTGCACCACCTGACTAAAAGACCGGGATGTCCTTTAGGACCAGGTTAAATAATAGTCAGGCCCTCTCACACAGGCTCACCTTTCCTTCAACCACCCTCTCCCGTAAGCAGCAGTCACTCTTTCTCCATCAATTCTCCTCCTCCATCTATGCCAGTAACATTCTCCTTATTCCCCCATGGCCAATTCCTTGCCAGCAGCATTATTCTTAATGCTGTTCCCCAGCATGAATATTCTCATCATTCTTCCATGGTGGAATTAGGAGAGTGTTTCTTTGGGGGTGGACTTGCCTACTGATATTCTCCTCTTATTACTCCCCATGAGGAACATTCTCCTTATTCCACCATCCCCACCTGCCCCAGTAGAGACATTCGCTTTATTTCACCATTACAGATCCTAGCAGGCACTTTCCTTCTTACCCCATCCGCTCAAGCCATCCCCGCTTAAAGGGGTGTTCCCAAATGGGCAGTCACATTTCATTTGATGAATTAGCCAAATACATTAACTTTAGCAACTGACTGGGACTGCGGGACTATGCCTA
>VWYH01002771.1:0-167057 GCA_013399365.1 Pampusana beccarii
AATGTCTCCCGCCGCTCCGACATCATTATGACAATTAGACCCAGATTGCGATGATAAGGTAAGTCTCGGATCTTTGGGGTCTACTGTTGCATTATCGTTGTTTTTACCTGGAGGAATGGCCGCTAGTAATTGGAATAAGATCAAACGATTAGCATGTTGGGCCGTAAAAGAATTCAATACAACCTCAGATATTCTTTCAGGGCTTGCTAATGATGTGGATAGCTTACGACATGCTGTTTTACAAAATCGTGCTGCTATTGATTTTCTTTTATTGGCTCACGGGCATGGTTGTCAGGAGTTTGAAGGAATGTGTTGTATGAATCTCTCTGATCATTCACAGAGCATTCACAAACAGATTGATGAGCTGCGAGAATGAATAAAGAATGTAAAGGAAGGATTTGATGGGTTCGACGGATGGCTCGCTTCTTGGGGAATTACTGGGTGGCTAAAAGATATTTGTAAGCAAGGATTTACGCTTTTGTTATTTGTATGTCTTTTGTTGATTCTTGTGCCATGTATGTTGCAATGTATTCAAAGATGCTTATCTCAAAGTTTTGACGCTTTAAATGAAAGGGGGCAGATGTTGGGGCTTTAGCTATATTAAATGATTATTCGCAGTAGTTAGGCTAACGCTGATAAGGAAGTACGAGGCCTTGTTCAGGAATGAGCCTAGGACAGCAGTCTGAAGAAGTAAGCAGAAAAATACTGCTGACGAAGGACATTTTGCAGAACAAGAATGTTTAAGTAAAACATTCCATGCTAATCTAAACATTTGCTGTATCCAATCATAGAGCTAGCCATTTCGCGTGCACAGCGCGTGGACAATATTGATGGACCAATCAGTTATGAGAATGTTAGAGTGCTTGCTACATGATCGCGTGTACGGAACTTGGTAGAGTATATGTTCACGCCGCTTTCTGATTAAAGTTGGATTTGAACTTGCATCATATTGATGTGTCGTTCTTTCCCGCTCGCCTGAATGCCCGCAGCAGTGGGGGCTTGATGTTGCACAGGGTTTGCACTAGAGAACTGAGGAATCACATTTTTAAAAATAAATTATAACCTTAGATTAAAAAATGGGGAGCAGGGGGGCGAAATTCTTTAGGAAGCACATTTCCTGCTTTGGGGCATTTCTGTTGTCCCAGTTCAGTCTCTTGGATAACTGGGTTTGATACTAACTACCATTTTTAACTACCATTTTACTTTCTGCTGAACCAGTCCACCCAAAGAAAGCCCTTGCTATAGTTAGTCACTGCCCTGTTTTACAACGATTTATATAAGCAATGGATCTGGTAGCTGGTTATTAATGGGGATGCAGGAGGAACTCAGCTCTAACAGCCTGTAGAGGTTCTCGTGGTTCTGATGGGTACCTGCTCTTCTGCAGTCTTTAACATTTGATATAAAATCCCACAAGTAATATAATCAATGTCAAGTATTTAAAATATGAGACAGGACAGAAATCCAATATACCAGCCTAGAAAATCTCTGCTGTAAAAAATAGGTTTTACTTGGCTTTTGCATCCCTAAGATTTTACAAAAATAATTTTTCAACCTTTTCTCCAGTGAAGGTAGAGATGAATTTTGTTAAAAGGAAGCTGATTTTTTTTCCTGTAATCTGCTCATTCCGAGCTCTGAACTTAAAAACAAAAACGAAACCAAGACCACAGCTATCCCAAGACTCACGACAAGATCCTGAGTGTTGCTGCTGAAGAATGCAGCTCTCACACAAGCCTGGAGTCCGAGCTCTCAGGAGAGCCGGGACAGGCCCAGGCGGAGAATTCACTACTGAACAAGGAGCTTTTTAGCCAAAGTGCAGCAGTGGCACTGCCAGAGAAGCCTACCAGTTCAAAGTAATACACAGCTATTTTTAAAAGGTCTCCATTTTATTGGTACATTTTTTTTCCTTGTAAACGATTGTGAGTGTAATTAATTATAGGCAATAAATGGTAAGTGCATTTCATAGCTCCTGTATGTCTAGCTATATGACAGCACTCAGAAATGCAGTTGTTAAACATACTGAAGAGCAATAGAACAAGCAGTCATTTTCACTAGATTTTATTATTTATTTTGGTATCAAAGCAGCTGAAAACACTATGACAAAGATCGACATTTCAATGAAAAATTACTAATGTAAATATAAATTAGTGATATTTTTTTGCAGACAGTTTTGGTCTTAACAGCAGGGGTACTTGCTAAAAGATAACTTCAAATTACAATTATAGAATTATGTTACCTGTTCTCATTAGAAATAACATATTCATGAAGTCATCTAGTTTTGCATGCCATCTACAGTTTGGATTTCTTGTGCTTTTAAATGTAACTTTGAAATTTAAAAATACAATTTTTTTAAAGTTGGTGTTTTGATAAGAAATCTCAATGTTAATTTTAGTAAGTGTGTGCTTAGTTAAATTTAAATTAGGTCATAATACCTTACACTTATTTATATTAGCATTAAAAATGGACCTGAAAGAGCAGAATGATTCCTGCAGATATTTTGTAGAAAATCTCCTTTTATCATGTTTTCCTGGCAAATCAGGTTTATAAAAAGGTAAAGTATATAGTTTTAAAATAAAGTTTTTAAAACTAGTTCAGCAACTTGAGTCTTACATGTCTCTGCTTAATAGAAATCGGTAATATTGGGAAAACAACGAAACTGAAAAAAATAGCCTGAATTAACAGGAAACAGTACTTCATGCTGCATGCCCCATGAAAACTGTTGGCAATTTTTTTTACTTTTAGTAATTTATTTCATTGATTACAAATAGAATCCAAAATAATATAGGAGAAAGCCTCAGAGACTAAGGCTGTGTTTGAAGAATGGTAGAATTCTTATTAATTAAACAGGGATTTAAACAGTTAAAATAAATTTTTGCATCCTTCTTTATAATTTTGAGCAAGTATCTTATCAAACTAAACTAGTGAACTCCAGCAGATGCTGATTAAGGACGGAATTGTTACTGAAGACACGAAGCCTCAAGTCTAGATCTGTGGGTCGAGTTAATGGTTCCTTGCTGTTTTTCCTTCTCCTCAATCCGTACAGTAACTGGACACAAACCCTTTGCCTTCCCTGCACCGTGAGCCATTGGTTTCCACAGATCAGGAGTCGACTGGTTGCAGGATGTTCAGTAGATGTCCTTCCTAAGAAGTAAAACCGTGCTGTTTCTTTGTTCCAGCTTTAAAGAACCTGCCGTGAAACCACCAGCCCTTAAATGACGATGTCAACATGTCGGAGAGCAAAGTGGCCACATGTGAGGTCCTAACTCTCGCTGATGCAGAAAGCAACCAGCCTTGAACGTCGGCCAGGGACGGGACACGGACGCCGGGGCCAGGAGCACGCCGCAGAGGAGGCACCCGGGGAGGCAGGACTTCTGGAGATCATGGGCACTGAACCAGCAGGTGCCCTGTGTGCTGGCCCGGTGGCAAGGACAGAAATAATATGTGTTAAATGCCCGTGGGCTTTTCTTTCAACTTTTAATGCTAGGGTTAGAAGGGTTGCAGTCAGATTCCAGGGATTAGTCAAATCTGACTTTACAATTTAAAGCAATGGGATATTACTGGATTCCTTGGGTAACTGTTCTACAAGCCTTTAAAAACAGTGCCTAAACTCAAGAAAAAAATAGCATGAGTTCTGGTGAATTTTGGAGCAGATCAAAAAAGTGACTATGCAAATGGCATGATATATTTATTCTGGATACAGGATCTGCAGATTTCCTTCACATGTTTTTTTTTTTAAACTCAGGTCATGCCTAATCCAGCCTGCTGCTTCAAATGAGAGGAAGAAGGAGAATTTGTGAGTCTCATCCTTGTATAGGACTCATACTTATTTAAGCTGGAGAGTTATATGCATGTGGCACAGGGTTGTGGATCGTGATTTATAGCAAGATTGTGGTGAGGTTTTTGAATGCTGTGGATTTTGTAGACATGCTGCTGTATATGCAGTTACTCAGCTTGATGTGATTGTATTAAGGTAATACTTCTGGTCTGTTAGTGCATGGTGCGGGTTTGCCTAAAAGAGACAGGGCGTTATTTGCTGAACACAAACAACTACTGAAAAGTGAGCGGCTGTTGGAGTGCGCTCCTGAAGAGAGAAAACTGCCAGAACGCAACAGAGCTTTCAGAAAGAAGGCATTTTCTCCAATGTGTGCAATGACTACCAGGTGATCTCTGATCCCAACTGCTTGGATGTGGTCTGGGAAATCTCATCCCGGTTGCTTGTCCCCAGCCGGACTGTATGGACTGAGCTTTGGCCTGGGAGCCAGCTGCTCGTCGGCATCTGCACTCTCTAAGCATGCTCTCCTACCAGCAGCAGCAGATGATGCTAAATGATACCAATATAATTGTCTCAAGAAATTGCAGTGTTGGTTAATAATAATAATAATAATAATAAAAATTGGAAGGTACTAGAGACCAGCATGTTTTCTGTATGTCAGACATGGAATTTCTACTTGTTCCCTTTACTGTGTGCTAACCAGGAAAGCTTTTTTGAAAGTCACTTTAAGACACTGAGATAATTCTAAAGCATAAACAGGTTTTGCTAGTGTCTGTTGCAGTAATAAGTGAATCACTGCTTGGTTTCGAGACAAGGCAGACAATTAACTTGGGGTTCACCTGATGGTTTTTCATTTTACTGGACATAAATTCGCACCTCACAGGTTGAGAAACAGGGTCTTAAACTCTTGTTTTAGGTAAAACAGCCATTGTTTTCTGCACAGGACAGCCCAGAGCTTCTGTAGCACCTGCTGCCAGTCTCTGGGATGTACCAGGATGTTACGCAGTTGGTTACCTCTGGTTTTGTGGTACGAACTCATTCATCCAGGGCTATTGCTGAGTGTAGTTGCCTGCAGCTGCCAAGGACGTCTGTGATCCCAGCTGTTCTTCAAGGCGCAGTGGTGTTTCTGTGACCTTATTCAGTGAATGAAGACCACTCATTTCTCGACAAAATTATAGTAGTCACCAGAAATGGAGGCGACACGGGGCTATTGTTTTGGTGTTGATATTTACAATTCACTGAAGCTATTTTTAACGGGTCTTTTTTTTTTCCCCAATGTTTTTGAAATCCCGTCTGTTCTATTCATAGAGTAAAGGAAGGAAGAAAATAAATAATTGGTCTCTGGTGAGCAGGAGCTTAATTTTATCTGAGATTTCCTTGTTTGTGTGCCCAAGGTAAGAGACAGAAGAAATGGTTCTTGGGACCTAGGGAAATGGATATGGTTGGGAAGACTTTGCTCCAAAGTTAGGAGACGCCTCACTTGAAACTCCAGATAGACAGTCTTCATTGTGACAACTTATTTATCTTTCTTGATAGAAATAATGATTTTTAAAGAAAAGCTTGAATAATGATTTCTTGTCTTGTTGAGAAAAAATGAGTGATGATTTTGTGGCATCAATTTTTGTGTCAGATTTTCCAACATTTGTTCTGAACAGAGGAGAGAGGACAGCTTCAAACTTAGTGGCATATCTAGTTTGTGTAATTTTTGGATTTGCAGAGAGTAACCATATGTGAGAGAAAGGCCATTTGAAATATCTGGTGACTGTGAATGTATCACCTACTCTGTGAGTTTTACTGATGGGGTATTTGGATCTCTTCCTAAAACTCTTGTTATGGAAATTTCTGAGGAATTGATGCCATGCTATTTACTGGCTGTATGATTTGGCACGGGGTTCTCTGCTGGCAGTGCCGTGGGACTGGTCCCACCTTGAAACGCTGTGATCCACGGCAGGCCTCAGTGTCTGAAAATTGTTTGTCTTTACTGGCAGATCCTGGAGGAAGATCAGAGCTGCAATTAACCTATTTACAGTCAAAGCTTACGCATAACTTAGAAAAAAGCCCTAAACTTTAAACCAAAAAATATTTTAAAGTTATAGAACAAATGACTGAATAGAGCAAATCTGCGTTTCATTAACTATAAAATTGGTTGCAAATGTTTTTGAAAACTTTTAACGTTATGGGCTGGGAAGCTGCTATTTTGGAAGGTCTCGGCAAGTGGCTCAGCTCTCTGGGGAGTGTGTGGGTGGTGGAAACGCCACACTGGCCTGGGTGACGGAGCCAGGTCCCCCCAGGAACTATGATGGCTCTACCAGGAGGCAGCTGAGCCCAGGGCTGTGCCTGGTGCTTCTCTGCACAGGGGGGTCCAGCTCCATGGGCCTGAGTGTGTTTTAGCTCCTGTTGCTGCTTCTGCTGCTCAGAAAATTGAAATCATTTGGTGTTACCTCACAGACACTTCCTTGTGGAGCTGTCTCGGGGCCTAAAATAACATTTCTGACCCTGATGTGGACCGTCCCTCCTGCACATCATTGAACAAAGTGCATTTGGCCATTAACCCAGGGAGGGTTGTCTCATACACCTGAGTTATCTCCCTTCCTAGGGGTGCCCAGTGTGCAGGGACACCAGAAGAAAGCCGGGAAGGGTGAGGTGTTTGAGGAAAGTCTGTGCTATTGAATGTTGCAACTGCAGCCGTTTGGCAAAGTCTTTTCCAAGGGTCTGGAACAAAGGGCTAATTTTAAGTTATTAGCTGTGACCGAAAAGGATGACATAGGAAAAGAAACAGTGTTGGTATTTCCAGAGCAGTCAGTATTTCAGATTGTATTAGTTTATTACAGAGAAGCATCTAAAACTCTCAGCCAATCTTCAATGCTTAAATAGCAGAGATTGGCATATAATGAGTAGAAATATGGTGTGTCTTTGCCAATTTAGGCTGCAGATCTAACTTTTGACCCTTTCCAATGTATCAGTGTCCAGGGGTTGATTTGTTTTGGTTTGTTTTGGTTTGTTTTGTTTTTTTGTGGCAGAAGCCTGTGCAAATTGAGGTGTTTCTTGGGAAGGAATGGGATTTCAGTGTTTTAAAAATGTTGTGTTTACTACAGTCAGCCCTTACATAGAAAAAAGCAAACCCTGCGAAAAACACCCCAGAAACAGACTTTAAAACATGTAATAATGAAGCTGAGGAAATTATTTTAAAAATAATTTATTCATTGTGTGTAAATAAAGCAGTAACTGTGATTTCAGCTCACAAAAGGAATACATCTCAGTGATCTTGACCTCCCTGGTACTGAGAGCCGCCAAAGCTATTTTACCTGTCGTTAGCACGCGTCAGGGAGCACACTTCTGGCAGCCCTGATGATATTTAAGTGGATACCATTTTTGACTACAGACATGACCATGTAACCTTTTAAAACTATCAGTTTATGCTGAACCCTTAAGCCTGGTGTGCAAAGCCTGGGGGAAGATGCTGCTTGGCAGGCATTGCTGCTGCCCACGGCTCTGCCATCCATCCTCAGGTGCACGGATGAAACCCCAATGAACACAGCACGCGAGTACCTCACAACTGTCATAGTTTTTCACAGTCTTCTGGTGAGGTCACAAAGTTATCTTAGTTTTACAGCTGAACAACAGAGGTCTAGAGTCACTGCAGTCCAAATCCATGAAGAGATTTAAGCAGGGCCTGGTGAGACATCACCTGTCTGGTGCAGGGTCTGCAGACCCTGCCCACCAGCATGAGTTTAATGTCTTTTTCTTCATAAAAGGAATAAAATGCTTGTTTCAGGGCGTAAGACTGAAGTCTCAAAGGCTACACGGGTGTTGTTAGGATCTGGTAATTTTACTGTTACGAAATAAGCGCTGGTGGGGCAAATTTCCGTATAATGTTAGGAGCTCCAGTTCAGAAAACTTTCACTGGCCTAAGAAAGTAGAAACATTTACAGGCCTCATCAGGAGTAAGTAATAACTTTAATAGAGCAGTTAATTAGTTCTGCTCTTTTCAGACAGGATCATTAGAATTTAATGAGAATTAATAATTTCATGAAGCATGGAAATATATTGCCCCCAGCAAAATACAGTAACACACATTTCACAAATAGCTATTGTAAATGAGTGTGGTGACATTTTCTCATATTGTTGGATGATCTATAATATTTTTATGTGGTAACTCCAGGTAAAGTATATATTTGGCTCGCGTTATAAAGTGTGTTACTTTTTAAGGTACAATGTCCTCTTTGTTCACGAATAGGAATATAAACCTAAATACAGCAATGTAAATGTGATCCTTTATCAGGGTTTGCTTTTTTCTTGAGCATTTTAAAGACAAAGCTACTGATCTACTAGAAGCATCATTGAAGAGCAGCAGAGTTCCTTTGCCGTGTGCTGTAATATTCTCTTGTGTCAGATCTGTCACACTGCTTACCTGAGTAAAACAAGTACGTTACCTGTTGAGAATAAGATGTCATAAAAGAAAGAGAGAAAATATTTATCAAACAAATATATTTGGAACTATTTTAGTTTGACACCATCTGACAACATAATAAGTAATGTAACAAGCAACACACGAGCATTCCATTTAAGGGGATTATTTTTTTAATCTAGCATTTTATGGAAATGGTTATCTACTGGTTTTGTGTCTGAACTGTTGTCCATGGTATAAAGGAAACCATTTCTCATTTCCAGATTCTGAGCTGGTTTGAATTTGCTTTACTTCCACTGACCTTCATGAGGTCGTACTGATGTACATGAATGGAAGATGGGGCTCAAATGCTTTAGTGAAGGCTTTGTAAGTCCTAGAAGAGAGAGGAGGAAATTCCTTCTGGTTTAAGTGTCCAAAGCTTTTGTATATGCTATAACTGGCGATGGCTCATCTTCACAGCATTTTTCCTTTGGTGCTTGAATATGTAGATGATATTCTTCACCATATTAATTGCAAATTAAAATAGTTGATGGAGGCAGCCAAAGAAAGTGTTGATCCTGACTCCCTATCACTGCAGTGTGATGCAAGGTATGTAAGTCTAGCACAGTTAAATAAGTATAAAGCTGGTGCAATGGGGCAGAGATTCAGATCTGCATTATTTCTCATCTTATTCCTGAAAGCATTATAGCCTGGATTAAACATGCCAGAGTGACTGCAGGCCGAAGGAGAGCTCCCTGGGCCAGGCTGTGGTATCCTGTCATGAGAGCACTGGCTGTGGGGAGATCTGAATTCCTCTTGCTGTAGCAATACCTGCCCAAAGCACAGAAAGATCAGACTATTCAGCTTTTAGTGATGGTCCAACCCATTTCATTTTTTTAAAACTGCAGAGCGGTAAAATGAACCATTCTTACTTGCTGGCTTTTCTGAGCAAAAAAATGGCAAGACAAAACCCTGGCTCAAACTGCAAATACATAATACATCTCCCATCACAGATGTGAAAGAAAATTTTTTTTCAGTAGAAGTTTCTATTTAAAATGAAAAATGTGATCGTAACAGGTTTTCAACAGTCAGATGAAAAACTGCTGGCAATATAATATATATTTTTAAAAATTATATATATATATATATAGGTGGCAAACTCTGCAGGAGAGGAGTAATTGGATTGAGCATTCCAAGTATTGGCCATCAAAATATGCAAAAAGCTGTATTTTTTTTTTTTTTTTTTACTTTGATAAGAATAAATGATTTTTTTCAGTCTCTTTTTTGTCTTCCAAGCATGATGATTTCTGTTACTATAATGACTGTTATATACTGCAGCAGCACTGAGGCACTAGTGATTGGAAATCGAGAGCTGCTGTTTCCGTAGAACAAAAAGACAACTCTTCCAGACAGCTGGCAAATACAATAATGTAGGAGAGGGGACAGGTGGGCACAACAGAATGGGGAAGATGTTGCAATGGCACCACCTGTTGTACGTGCAACTGTGAAGGGTGGGATTTGACCACTATTTGGGAATCGTTGAGCGGGGAGCTGAACAGACACACGAGGTGGCAGCATTTTAAAGCCCCCAGGGCCGATGCTGCCTGTGGTACCTGTGAGCAGTGCTGGGATCTAGAGACCTGCCCGGTCCTCCCGCTGGATCCTGTGCTGGAGGTGGCCTGGGTTCAGCAACAATGGTCATTTCCTATTCCCATTCTGCAAGAATTTTCCCTTGGTCTTCCTGAGCAAGTGGGCGGGTGAGAGAAGGAGGAGAGATCACGGCTGGTATCTCAGTTACTCCATCTCTACCTGCTTTGGGGGGGTCGGTGCCATGAAATGGCCACCCGTTCCCCACAGGAGGACAAGGGGTGGAGAACCCTCTGTGCCTGTTGCTTGCCCCGCACACACTGGCTGCTGGTGGCCTCACATGGCTCCTCCAGGCTGGCCCTGCTGAGGAGATGAACGTGTTCTTCCCTTTGAATTCCCTCTTACAGCCGTCTCCACCTTCACAGGGGTCAGGGCCATGAGGAACAATTGTTTTTCGCTCACATAATGGGTCGTTCCTCACAATAATGAGTAAAGAAAGTGAATGGAGATAGCGGCTTTTCTTTCTGGTCTAACCCAGACCTTTTATGTTATTTTAATGTTGGTTTAGGTTTTAATTAGGGAGCAATCAGCTTCAGCGGATGCATACTTGGTCATTGTATGATCTAAACCCTAGCTACTTGATCCTGTAAGATGATTAGTATCTTGTTGCTGTATTTTATTAAATATTGATGCCAAAGTTTTCTTTTCAGCATTTGCAAATCCTTTTAGTCAATAACAGTAAAATAAAAAGCTTTCAATTTGGTGAGAACTACTGTAATCATATTTACTTTGCAGTTTATTACCATATGTTTTAAATGTTTTAATGTTTGTATTACACCTAGAGACTTCATTGGAATAACATTAAAGCTGCAAAGTGTAGTATTCTGAAATTAAGAAATGATGGAAGTATGTTTTCCTGTGCAACTTTAAAACTCTTGAGGGAAATCAGAAGTGCATGTGAGGTATCTGGAGGCTGTATACAGCACATGAGGAGAGGCAGGAGCCTCCAAATGGAATATAAGCAAACCCAGGTGATGGTCTGGGAGTCACCTACACTCATTAACTGTGAGTGTGAGAGACAGGGCTCTATCTGAAATTTGAGGCTTCTCTTGAACCAGCAACTGAGCTGATTTACGCTCCTTTCCCAGGGGAGAGAGACATTGGGAGAGTCTCTGAGAGAAAGGCCTGTTAATGTGGAAAACTCCACACTAACAGTTCCACGCCACAGTGAAATTTCTATTTACTTCAGGGAGAGTGCAACATCCTGGCTGCTACAGGGCTGCTTAGGCATTGTACATCTGACCATATCTGGATAAATGCAGGAATTGTTGGGGGAGTAGCCGCTGGACTCGAGGGGTCCTCATCTCAGGGATCACCGCCCCTGCTAGGTATGGAGATGTGCTCTTGGCCACTTTCTGTGGCTCAGTGGATCTTCACTTCTTCATTGAACCTCAGCACACCTTCAAAATGAAGGGGTTAAATGCCCCCTGAACAGATTTGCCCTGTGGATGGCAGATAAGAGAGTCTGAACTCTCTTCAGTCTGCAGAGAAGTAGCCTAAATCTGCTGTTCCTGTGCAAGTCCTCAATCAGGAAACGATTTTATAGAAGGGATTACTGCTACTAACTGCAGGGGCATCATAAAACCAGTGATCCCTGCTCCACCTCTGGAAAGAGAGGCTGGAGGCAGAGCAAGAGTTTCAGGCTGTGCCTCCCAAAGGGACACAGGCACTCCCTGCAGCCCACGGGCAGCGAGCGGCCCCCACCAGCAGTGAGGCTGAAGAGCTGGTTATGTCCTCAGTGTCCTTCTCTAGCAGAGGGCTAAGGACTGTTTGCTCTTCAATGACAGTATAAAGTCCTTTACGGGCTTCAAGAGAGGCTCGGAAGGCAAGCATGAAGCACACAAACTCATCTCTGACCTTCACCGTTCTTCCATTCTTTTTGTCCAGGAGAATCTTCAAATTTGTATATCCTGAAGGTCTTGCATGGTGTCATTCTGGAACCAAGTTTGAACTCTGGGGCTACTGTTCATATCAGCACAAGAAAAACTTAACAGTGAGCAAAGTTCCTGCTGTTCCATCCCACACAGCTGCGCTAGCAGCATTGCCCCTTGCAACGGGTTACTTGGAAAACCTTTGCCTGGTGGCCTGGCTAGAAAGTATTGAACATGACTAAAGTTTGTGGGAGTGGGAGCTATTTAAATAACAGAGGATTTGGACTTCATTTTAAAACACTGATTTCATGAGCACATAAATCCTACTTAGCAGTGTTTTTGTCAAACTGCTACTTTATGTGATGTACCCTATGTGATAGTATGTGATGCAAGCGTAAAATTTATACCTCAGTGTGTTTCAACCTCGACTTCTGGCTGAGTTCTTCAGTTGGTGTGGATTCACATAGCTCTTTTGGCTTTAGAGGAGATGTGATGGTTTACACCAGCTGCAGAGACGGTGCCTCTTTCTAATGTCACTTCCTTGGGTCTTTTTTAATGTGGTATTTTGCTGTAATTTCATTTTTCATTCTTTTACCAAGAATCTTAGGTGTTTCCCTCTAAACATTAAAAATCCACCTGTGTCTTTGGCATCAAATATAACAATAGAACTTGGTTTTACATCTCTCCATGGTACAATATAGAGGCATTGCCAAAAGCTATCCACTATCATTACAAACATGGGAATGGAAGACATATATAAACATAGAAGTGTAACCTCTTTCTCCAATAAGAGTTTATAATAGCAACAGTGAACTTGACCCAGTGCATTTCCTGTAGGGATAAGGTGACCTGCAGGGGTTAATGGCCCGTGGCTTTGCCTTGGGCTATCATCTCACCCAGGCAGTGATTAATCCTGGAGAAATGCCCTTTGCTCCCATCATTATCCCTTAAATGGAGTCTTTAGAATTCAAAATGATTTTGGAATGGAATTTACCACTGCCCTGCACTCCATTCATTGTGAGGAACTTTACTGTAACTGCATGTCACACTTGCATAAATAACCTTCAGAGTGGGGAAAAAAAAAAAAGATGAAAGGACTGGCCCAGAGAAAGGGAATAAAACTCCAGTGCAGGCTACCACTTCTGGTAATATTTCAACAGCTGGTGATGCAATACGAGGAGGAAATGATTGCTACAGCGAGTGGAAGTAATCAGAAAGTCCTAAAATATTTGCTATATGTAAGAATTTTCCTGCGCAAGCATTAACTGTAGCATATTTCCAGGCAGCAATGTATTAAATTTTTGTTTGTTTACTTAGCTGGTTCCCAGGCATATGCTTGAGAAACTAGGTTCTCTTCATCAGCTCGGGGCAGCGGGGTCCCTGCGCCGGGAGCGCACGGTCTGAAGCACTGAAGCACTGTCTGGGGAGCGGGGCTGTTCCCGTAGACAGGCAGAGAGCAGAAGAGGCTGTGAGCACCGAGGCAGTGTGCTGCAGCAAAACCAGAAAGCTCCAGCTCCTCTGCTGCACTCTCCTGCAGGTCTATCGCTTGCAAATTGTACCAGCCAGCATTGCAGCTCAGGTACTTGTAGAGTGTACTGCTTATATTTTACTCCTGAGAAGGCAGTAAAATCTGTCGTAGTATAGCAATCTGCACTCTCAGTCAGTTCCGTTCTCCCCTCTGACACCATCTGACGTGGGTTTCATACTTGGCTATATCAAGATAAACATGCCTAGTACACAACGCCGTAGAAACAAATACACTGTTTCAATCAAGGAATGTTCCAAACAGGAGCTTATTCAGTATCAGTGCTGGATAACCAGTTTAGCATAACTCTATGATTAATACGCCGGTCTGCAATGCCCTCCTTGCAGGCTCCCGTGCCGTCTGCACTGATCACACACCCCTACCTCATCAGGAAACAGATTCCCAGTGTATTTGGAGTCATTTTGCATGTGGATCCATGTCATCTGTTGCGTGTGGTGACTCTGGTAGCAGTGGTCACCCAGTGTGCAGTTGTATTTCGATCCAAGTCAGGTTCATTTTTATTCAGAAGCATCTTGCATAGTATTTTTTTACTTTATCACAGATCAGCCTCAGGCAAGGCAACCTACAGTGCCTGCAAAGTGGAAATGTTCTCCAGCTGGTTCAGGCTTATTAAAGATGGAGCAGGAGATGCTCTCCAATAAGGTGCTCGCTATTCCTCTGGTTGTAAACAGCACGCAGCAGTGTGGAGCAGGATTGTCCAGCTCTGGGAGCCAGCCTGGAACCTGGTTCTTCAGCTTGCTAGCC
The DNA here is from genome assembly GCA_013399365.1 of Pampusana beccarii. Taxonomy (NCBI): domain Eukaryota; kingdom Metazoa; phylum Chordata; class Aves; order Columbiformes; family Columbidae; genus Pampusana; species Pampusana beccarii. The sequence goes on from VWYH01002771.1 coordinate 13,965, forward strand.
TTCTTTCTTGATAACACTCTCAATAACCTCTCTTGTATCTCACCCTCCACTCATAGTGGCTGGAGGACGTGTTACACTGTGCAAAGATGCAAAACCTCTTGGGTCTTGACTGTCAGAGAGCTGTATCGACCAGAGGGTGCAATGTGGACCCTGAAGCTACCTCTGTCTGACCCACTCCCTCATACTTCAAAATGTTTTCCCCATACTTCCCTTAAACTTTCTTTATCTTCCAAAATCAAGTTAGAGCCATGAATATATTATTTTTAACCTGCCTATTCAGTCAGCCTTAACTGTAGATAAAGATTTACCATGAATAATTTAAAATAACGTGGAAAAGGAAAAAAACAAGTACTGTATTTTTTTCCATGATGCCTGAAAAAGATATTAACTGTACTTGTAATATATTTTTAAAAACAGATTTACCTTCCTGCTGTATTTTCATCAAGATTGTAGACATCCTAAAACGATGGGTTTTAATTAACAATAATTACATAACTCCAATGCCTATAACATTTTTGGGAGAAGTCTTCGCTTCTTTGGTAAAAGAAAGCTGCTGTTCAGCATTGAAGATGCCTACTACATCCTTTAGCAAAACCAGGTACCAGAATAAATGCTTACATACATACATAAGCATAAGTGTATGAAAAGAGGAGTGCATGTCTTTACTTTTGGGAATCATTTCAGTTCTGGAAATCAGAAGAAAAAAGCTTACAATTAATTTTTTTAGGTGTTGCAGCTGTCAGGAAAAAAGGAATTTTGTCTGAAAATGAGAGTTCTGATTCTGTTTCACTGGGAAGGAGAAACATTAATAAATTCTATTGTTTCTACAAGCACCTGTACAAAGTGTTGCCACATGTGTAAAAACCTCAAGGCATGCAGGGCCAGTACCGTAGATGGGACATCCATCCTCCATCCTCTTTTGTTGGAGGAGGAAAGTGTCTCGTCCCCACTTAAGGAATGTGAAAAGCAGCCTGAGATGGAACCAGTGCTACAGTTATCACTGTAATCTGGGATTATCAAAACTGGATTTATGTCATTTTGTTTACTTAAAGACAAATTCCTGGTTTAATTCATGCCTATTTTTTTTCCTGCTATACTAGCAGCTCTGAGAAAACATTTAACACAAGCATATGCCTGAAAATAATTAATTATGAATTCTTTTCAATTCTCCCAACTGTTTTCATTTTACCATCAGCTTTAGAGCAGTGTTTCATTGTGTGTGTGGGCAGAATCAGGCACTATGGAACCTGAAACCTGAATGAGACCCCTATATTTTATTAGGGTATAAATAATGGTAATTTGATGGGCCACCTTGAATAAAACAACAAGAGAATGGGGTTTGGTTTACAGCATCACACCTTGCCTTGTCTGTAGGGCTGGCATTGCAGATTGCTTCCCCCCAGATTTGATCCTGCCAGCAACAAGGTCATGAATGCCCACCTTAATAACTGCCTGTGTCTAAAAAATGCAATTAAAACCCTATATAGGGCACCACATACTTTTTAAGATGTAACTTAAAGAACTTAAAAGAGCAGAAAATACGTTGTTGTCAAGGTGTAGTTGAGGCTGTCATTTGATAATACACGGGCTGGGACAAAGAGCTGGTCCCAAGCGGGTTAATCTGTAAGGGAGCAAAGCCAGTGGTTCATTCCATACCACCCCTCTGCTGAGACACTGGAGGGTCCATGACTTATCTGAAATTCCTTTTCTTTCATAAAACAATTTTGTTTTTTTTCAAAACAAGGGCAGAGGTCAGGAAAAAAAAAGATGATACTTCTTAAAACTTGAAAACAGAAACTTTCGTAACACAGTATTTTTTTAAACAAGGCATTGTTTCTAGCCAGCTCCATAGGTTGGAATTTATGAAACTTATAGATGGTATGGCACATTGATGGCTGTGGACTTTGAGCACTTACTGTGTCTCCTTCTCTTGTCTCCAGTCTCAAAGAATTCAAGCACAAAATATTGCTTAGGGGAATATAAAATGGAAAACTTCGTTGGTCTGAATAATATTTTGCCCTTTCACTTCCAACACTGTAGCTGATCATCAGGACCTTTCCTTTTCTTGAGGGGAGGTATTAGCAGACACGTTACCTTTGCTGGCACAACCAAATTGGCCGCTTTCTAAATCACCTGAGAGACAGGTTTTCCAGTGGCAAAGTAACGTCTCTGTGCCCGTTCCCTGGTGCAGAGGTCCTTGTGCACAACAGAAGGGGACACGGTCATACGGTGAAGCCGTGCACCAGGGATCCCTTTGGTGTATCCACACTGCTACTGACTGCGTGTATTCCCCAAACAACTTTTTCAACAGAGAAGAGCAAATGGCCTTCTGGAGTGGTTCTTGTTTGCGGAGATTTGAGTGCAGCTGTCAAGTAAGGGCAGCGGAGCCAGTATTGTTCCGTGGAGACTTGTGGCATCATGGCCATGATGCAGCCATTTATCATCAGCCTCTGTCATTCCCAAACTGGGGCCTCTCACATGATAACACAGGACGCCGCCGCTCCTTTACTGACTTGGTCTCTGGTTAATCAGTTTGTTCAGGTTTTGAATGCTGTATTCAAGCATATTTTTAACAATGAAAAGCTCTCTGTGCTTAAAGAAAGGTCCTACGTATTTGAGTCACATTCTTTTCTTTCTAATCATTTCAGGTTTTGTGTCACTTGATTTGTACTAGCTGTGGCTCATTATGAGAAGTATTTGTCAGTGTGGGCACTAAGGCACGCACAGCCCTACATGTGAAATTTAATTATGGGCATGGGAATTTCCTGTCCATTCTCTTGAAATATTGTTGCTTAAAACTTGATAGAGTGAAGGCTTTGCAAATTGAAAGAGAGAACCATGAAGGAAGATAGACAGAGGAATAGACAGAGGGGTCCAGAGATGTCTGATGTCTGGAGATTGAAGAAAAAAGCCAGGTTTCCTTAGGAGCAGTGAGTGACCTTGGAGCTATTGGAAGAGACAAAAAAGAAGACACCCTGAAGGCGCAGAGGGATACAGGGCAGAGCCTGACAACAAATAGTGAGGAATGGGTCCTCGAATTGGACCACGAGAGAAAAAAGGGCCTGGGGGGGAGATAGAAAGAAGGTTAGGGCTACAGGGAGTCTTCTGGTCAAGGAGTCTAAATGAGAGATTGTGACCACAGGATTGACATGCCGATATTACAGAAAAAGATACTCGGAAAAGCTACGGGATAAAACTGGCATAATTTTCGTGTCATAGATTTGCTCTGCCTTTCCCATCTCATTAAAAAGGTTTGAGCAAGTGGCAGCTGCGTGGCAGAGGCTGAGCCCTGGTCACAGCCTGGCAGGAGGGAGGGACACAGCTGGCACCGGTGAATGGGACGTTTGCTGGGAACCTCCCCGCACCTGCACTGGTGCGGTTTGCATGTCTCTGCTCCAGAGGAGGATTACACAGGGGAGAAATCTTTCCTTACATGTGGGCAAGTGATATCTTTGTTGAAGCAAGAGAGTTTTGTTAGACAGGGGCTGTTAAACACTTCCTATGTATTCAGGGACTCTGATTGCAGAATCCAATCATGCCACAGACCTTTGCTTCGTCTTTTGAACTCTCGTTTAAGACAAACCCCTGAAGTTTGTAGTCCCCTGTGCTCAATTTGGATTATTACACCATGACCACTCTTTCTGTCCACACACTTTTTAACCTACCCAGGACAAGCACTGTCTCTCCCTCTCCCCGTGGGGAGAACAGCCCTGACCCTTAGCTCCGTGCTGGCCACTGTGGGGTTTCCCCAGTGGCAGGGCAGACCATCAGCCCTGTCATGAGCATTGTCGCATATGGGGACATGGAACAGAGACAGTCTGTCTTTTTTCACGCCCCTTGCAGCAGCAGGTAGCACTTGCTCCTGCTACAGCATCTCCAGTGGCTCCGACACCATAACAGGAGGGATTGAGGCTTATGAAGGAATTGAGGCTCTTTTAATTATCGCTCTTTTCTCCCTGCTCTAGATCCAGTCCTGGTACAGCTTCAAGGAGTTCAGGAGCACTACTAGCTGCAGCCTGATGGCTACTGGCTGCATGTTCATCAGAGGAGCCTGAGGTATGGTTGCAAACTTCTCAGGTGTGTTTATCTGCTTACCAGTGTGGTGCCTGTCACAGTCACTCACTGGCTGCTTTTCACCAATGAACGTTCAACAGATTTCAACCAAGCTTCGTGACGGTGCTGTTAGCACTCGTAGTGCAGCTGCAGAGTGCTGGGTGTTATCTCCATGCTCTTGGGAAGGAAACTGTCAAAACACCAGCAGACAGTAGAGATGCTGCATCGTCTTCCTGAGCTTGCAGATGGTGTGAAAATAGGGACCTTTCATCTTGGAATGCTAAAATATGAAAGACAGCTGCATTTTCATTACCTGTTTGAGTATATGAGCATTTTATCAAGCCACTCAAGCCATGAGCTTTTACTAGATGTAGCTGCCTATCAGTCCTCTCTCTGTCATGATAATGACCTCCAGTTCAAAAGGCAAATTTCAGCTTCCACCCTGTTATCTTCTGGTGCTGTTTTCAGTTTCCGGTGTACGTTGGCATCTTGGAAACTGAAAACGTAGGTAAATACATTTACTCTAGTATTGAGAAAATACATAGTTTTCCTGTGTTGATTCTATTGCTTATTTTCCTGGGTAGGATGGTAGAAGTTCTTGCTCCCTTGACGTGGACTATGGAGAGGGCGTGCTAGGCTGGCAGCAGGTCCTCCTGAGAGCATCCCCTGGAGCACATCTGATCTGTACTGGATTGCATGGCCAGAGCTACAGCTGAGGAGCCTTTCAGGACCACTTTCCTAGTCATGGTCATATGAGGAGTACAAATAACTGAATATATGCAGCTGAATTTCAGATAAAACACAGAAACTTAAGAATTATATAATTTAGGATCAGAGACAACTCTCTTCAAAGTTAAGGTGTTCTTCCATTTGGACAACTATCTTGCTTTATAACTTTATCTCCAATCACATTTAAGACCTGTACGTAACTCTAAGCATTATTTCTGGAAAAAGTAGAACGTGAAGTGTTTGTGATAGGTGTTACTATATCCAGCTGAAGGATGGAAATAAATTAATACAATTGCATGGAATTTCCACGTTCCCCCAGTGCTACCAGCCATTGGACAATAGGATAAAAATACAAAACGAGACATATACCTGAAAGCTATCAGTCTTGCTTGTAACTTATTTTAATATAACAGTACCACCATAGTCTCCATTGTTTGGTGCTGGAGTCATATAGTCTACTGATGTACAGATAATGTCACAATCCCAAAGTAATAGCTTTCTTTTTATAGCACACTGAAAGAACAATTGTTAGGAAATGAAAACTTCAGAAAAACCTGAGCCCTCAGATAAAAAAATGTAAAGACCTTATTTACCTATAACTCATTAGAATCCGAAAAAGCAAAGGTGTATTTCATATTGATAGCAAGTCATTAAAGCATCTCTATCGACTTAGTTGCAGTTGAAGAACCCTCTCACTTCTAAGGAGAGTGAGAAGAGCACCCCACAAAAGAGAAAATGAGAAAGAAGAGTCGACAGAAGGGGATGTCAGGACTAAGGAGAGAAGAGGAGGAGAGAGCAGCTCACTGTCGACTGCAGTAGCTGGTAGAGTGGGGATGGGGTCAGAGGAGAGAAGAAAAGAGACTGGGAAGAATAAAATGTTTAACCTTCATTTGTCCAAGGATAATGCTGGGGTGAAATATATAACTGTTACTGGTTTCTGACAGATTTACAAGCATCAGACCAAACTGACTCACTTGCTATCGGCTATGACTATATAAAACAGGCTGCTCCAACTAAATTGGCAAAAGGAAATAAAAAATAGTTTGCACATAAAGAACTAAATTTCATGCCAGTTCAACATATGTCCTTTAGCACCTCATAGAAATAAAGATCTGAAGAGTATAAATATGCAAAAAATGTTGGCCCGGTTCTCAATTTTTAATATTTCCTAGTTCTTCCATAAGTACAACACTTGCAGCAGGTCTGACTGCTGTCAGCTGCGTTGGTTGCAGAATTCCACCACCGACTTGCAGCAGGGTAACAGACAGCAGAACACAGACCAGTTATGGGTCCCTTGTTCTTCTTTTTGGAGCATGGGATTTATGTGGAGAAAGGCAAGTCAGCTTGTTGATATTAATTCAATTAGAAGACCGTTTCCAGGGAATATGTATAGCTCTTAAACTTTTGGAGTCGGGACTGCCTTTTGTTCTGTGTTAGTTCCAGGTGGCCTTGGTCTCTAAATAGGAGTTCTGGTTGTGCTAATAATAAATAATCTCTAAAAATTATAGTAACTCTCAATTTGGAGGTGCCAAAGAGGTGCAGAAAGTGAGCCAGTCATTTATAAAAGTGCAGCCTAGGCTGCCTTAGCCTTTTCAGTGCTGTGAGCCAAGTGTCAGTTTTGGGGCACCTCTGTAAGCCGATCTCCGGAGCTCCGTCAGAGCAGGGTTCTCCTCCGACATAGGTGGGCTGACAGTTTACATAGTAAGTGTTTGGGCATGTGGAGGTGCTCGGGGAGGTGATATGCCAGCTGACACAGCCCTGGCAGCCAGCTCTGACGCACGAGCTGCTGCTTTGATCTGGCCTTTTCATTGCTCCGTTTTTTCTCAAACACGTTTGATAAATTTCTCGTTTTCCCCTGTATTTGCGTAACTTGTATAATCGCTACGAAGTGACTTGAGAGTTCTCTGTAAGTATTCCACAATCCGTGCCTGGGAGTGGTGTCATCTTGATGAGGTGTGATTGTGTAGGGTCTTGCGATCAAGGTTTTGTTTCCGTTCCTTGGCTGAATGAGAACTGAGACACGCAGGGCAGAAGCGTGGGTGCCGGCAGCGCTGCTGGCCTGCCCAGTCTGTCAGGGCACGTGCCATGTGTTCAGGTGGAATCTTCCAAAGTGAATCTTCAGCACTGTCTTCCGCTACAAACAGGCAGTGGGATATTAATTACAAGTCAGTATGAATTAAATAGGTGTCGGTCATATACTGTAGGCAATAACTTATTAGAGAAATGTACAAACGTAGCGCTCAATAGTTCATTTGCTTTTGTGTAAGAATAAGGCGGTGGCTGAACAACAGTCTTCATGTTAGCACACAAAAGATAGGCAGTAAGGTCAAGTGATACATGTATGCATACTAAATTACATGATATTTCAAAAATTATGTTTCTGTTTCTCTTTGAGTTGATTATTTACAAAAATATTCATGGGCCGGTAATTTGCAAATGAATTCAATTGTATAGCGTGCAAGTTGTGTTCAGTTTGGAGACACAGTAGTAAACTGTAAGGCTGAATATAGGCGTGACAAAGGGCTAAAATCAGAGCTAGAAGAAGAGACCCGTATAAAGGGGGCACATAATTCATAATATGTTCTAAGGTATGTGTAGAAAACTGAGCATTAGCCTGAGTGGCAAGCAAAAGCTGGACCACACAAGGTTCAAAGACAGAAAGAGCAGGATACCTTCACTCAGAGTCTATGGAAAAAACATTAGCAATACCTTTATCTACTCATGGAAACACATCACGCTAATTTGCACTGCTCTGCTCCACCTCTTAAACCACAAGTTTTGGCTTAAAGTTGCTGCAGTCACTCTCAAAAGCCTGTATGCTGCTGGTTGTCCTTTTTTTGAAGTTTTGCTCCAGCAGGTCATTCCAACAAGTATGAGACTTTAGAGGAGCACCTGGCCAAGGTCGCCATTCCCACATCTCAAGAAGGACGTGAGGCCACGAATGTCACAGCCATCAGGGTAAAAACATCCTGCCTTCCCAGCCACTTGCTTCCAGCCTTAGTCTCATCTCACGTGAATGTGAAGAAATGTAATCGTGCCCATTCATCACCAAAGCAAGGAAAGAAAAAAGCCCTTACTCCTGGTCAAAGAGCACAATTGGGTAACACATTTTGGCATCTAATAAGACAAGACCTAAAATAAGAGTTACTCATATACTTGACCTGCACGGTTAACCAAAAATTAGCCTCGCAAGAGTGTTTTGTTGTAATAGGAAAATGCTTATGGAAGAAGGTAATTCTTTGATGCCATTATGATTGTATTCAAAGATCATGCACAGACAGCCCCAGTCCCTGAACACAGCAGAAATGTGAGAGCAAGGAACAGTATTTTTTCTGTAACTTCAAGTCCTTTACTAGCCCTTTCTGTTCCTGGTGAAAAGGGAATTCCTTTAACCTAAAAGTCACTTTTACACAATCACTAAGCCTGCTGTACAGTTCATTTTCCCACTGCATATGTTTGACATCTGTAAGAAATACTGTTGTACATGGTTTGAATATACAGCCCACCACTCAAGCCGTGCAGAAAATCTGGAGGAGATGGCAGAAGCTCAAGACATCTGAACAGAACTTTTGCTGTTAGAGAGGTACATGGGGTTTCAACCAGAATGATCCTGATTAGCTAAAAAAGAAAAAAAAATAAAGTATTTATGTCTTAAACATTTAATGGCGGGTTCATTCACCGCATTAAAGAGCGGAAGCATTGCGGCTGAACAGCAAATGTTTCAGCAATGCAACTGCAGTCTCTCAAATGTTTAAGTCTGGGAAAAATTCTTTGATTTCTTCCTGTGCTCCGATACCTTAGGAACAAGAGGAAATAATCAATTCCAATTCTTAATTTGTCAGTAACTTTCATGTCTTTTAGTTTAAAGCAAATGAATCGTCCTCTTTTTTTTCCCGTTTTCTAATATGCATCAGAAATTTAACCTATTAATTTATACTTATTTATAATTATCTATACATACATTTTATTCTTTATTTGAAAAAACACTTATGTATTTTTATATTTTATTTTATTTTTCACTGACAAGACAATATAAAACAAGTTTTAAAATTATAAAGACAAAACCAGACAGGACTACCACACAGCTCTGCAGATCTCAAATCCCTGAGGAGGATTCTCTGTCCTGGCCTCAGAGCAGATTCCAGCTGTGGTATTAACGGCCAGTTCCCAAGGGTCTTTCCTTCCACATGAATTAACTGGAAAGCAGTGCAGGGGTGAGGACAGAGGTGGGCATTGGCAGTGTTAGGAGAACTGATCTGCTCCTATCTGGATGGAGCAGTGTCCTGGTTTCAGCTGGAATAGAGTTAATTTTCTTTCAGCTGGTACAGTGCTGTGTTTTGGATTTAGCATGAGAATGTTGATAACACACTGACGTTTCAGTTGTTGCTGAGCAGTCAAGGACTTTTCAGCTTCTCATAGTGACCTGCCAACGAGAAGGTGGGGAGTGGACAAAAGATTGGGAGGGGACACGGCTGGGACAGCTGACCCCAACTGACCAAAGGGATATTCCACACCATATGACATCAGGCTCAGTATATGAAGTTGGGGGAAGAAGAAGAAAGGGAGTGACTCTCGGAATGATGGTGTTTGTCTTCCCAAGTCACGGTTACATGTGATGGAGCCCGGCTGTCCTGGAGATGGCTGAACTGCTGCCTGCTGAGGGGAAGGAGTGAATCAATCCCTTGTTTTGCTTTGTTTGTGTGCATGGTTTTTGCTTTAGTTATTAAACTGTGTTTAGCTCAACTCATGAGTTTTCTCACTTTTACCCTTCCAATTCTCTTCCCCATCCCACCAAGGGGGAGTGAGCAGCTGTGTGGGGCTTAGTGGCTGGCTGGGGTGAGGGAGAGAATAAAGACAGTTTAATAGGTAAAGCAAAAGCTGGTCAAGAAACCCAGGCACAGGCTGAATACGATCCCAAAGTGGAGTCCAGCTTTTACAGCCTAGCTCCAGCTCCCCAGGGCTTTGGCTCACCCCAGCCGCTCTGGTGCTGGGCTTCAGATACATCCTTAACATTCCTGTACTCAGTCTGAATACCCACCTATGAGACCTGCCCTGCCCTCAGCATCTCACTGCTAAATCCACCAGCTGGTGGATTACATGTCTTCTGTGGTTTTCTCTCTCTGTTTTTTGGATCTTGTCTCTGGGAGTTGTGCTGGCTGCCCAGAAGGTGGGAATCTGACAGGTGGAGGAGATTAAAGTCTCTGGCACTGTCTGAAAGGTTCTTTGTGGAATAAAATTTTTATGTGAACAAAATCATTAAATCTCATTGTTCGTGACAGATACGGTCTTCAAAAGTTGTCTGGCCAGTGGAAACATAAAATAAAATCCTAAACTGGTCTCCTAAGTTGCCCATGACATGAAGTAGTCCTCTTGGAATACAAGGAGTGTATTGCATGTTGTGAGGATTTTATGGAGATCAGCTGTTAAGCCATACCCCATCTTAGGCTGGTTTACTGTTTAAAGAGACACCTGGCAGAGCTCTGCCTTCTCTAGCCACCTCAGAGCAGCTTTGGCAATGCTTTCAAAACGGTGTGAGCACCAGAGGTGATACAAAAGTGCATTGACTGCTGAGCCCAGGTTTGTTCCTGCCAAAATATAGCATGGATACAACCAGGGTAAGCAAAGACAACTTTGAGGTAATTGTTTGCAGGCACCTGATCTTTGTCATGTGGCTCAGCACGCCTGAGCCTGAACACAGCTGTGGTTACTAAACAGTGTGGATGTAGCCAGAAGGACTGTATTCAGCAGGAAGTGGGTGGAATCACCGCTGTCAGCCCTGCCAATGGCTTTTTTCCCGTTTTTCTGCTCTAATGCTGCTCATCCCAATCCTCAGGCATGGAAACTGTTAGCAAAACAGCATAGATGCCCCCTATTCTTAAGCTTCCATGCCAGACCTCTTATTTTTCACATGAGGCTCCTGTTTTCACAGGTGAAATGTAGTGATTCCCCTGCTTTGGGGAAGATCTTTTAGGCGACTAACAAAGAAGGCTGCTAATTACAAAAAGGTAGTTCTGTAGGGTGCAGTTTGCAGGGTGTAGGTGAGAACTGTCTTTTGTCAAGCGATTTCTAGCTCCGTTAATTACAAACCTCTAATCCAGCACTGTCCCGTGGAGCGTCAGTTGGAGATGGAGGTGGAGTCCTCCCCAGCCCCTTCTGAGGTGACTCTGTTCAGCACGACAGCCCATCCCAAGGACCATGCGGAGATCAGCCTGGGAGGTGAGCAAGACTGGGAGGTGGTGTGTGCCTGTCAGACTAGCAAGTCTTTGCTTTTCTTTTTTTTTTTTTAGCACAGAGAAGAAAAGAGAGGAGAAGATGAGTTAAAAAGGGGAAAGGTGGTGAGGAAGCACTGATCAGGTTGACGTCTGTGCTCCTGCAGCTGGCTGGGCTCTGCAGTGCCTATTTACCAGCGTCTGTAAAACCATGTTACATCTTTCGGTTAATTTTTAAAGTGGGTTCTAATTATTTATCGTGCTTTCGCTAGATCAGAAAGTAGTGGTGATGTTATAAAAACTCTGGAAAGAGGACACAAATTAACATGAGACAGCTGGTCCAGGCTTTTCTGGCCTCCCAAGAAGGCTGCTCAGACCGCAGCACAACCCACACCACTTTTCGCTGGCATGGGTCCACTGTTCATGTCACAGCCAGACAGCTTGCATTAGAGTTTGGCCTTAGTGTGAAAAAGCCGTTATTTGAATTTAATCGAGAAATATGGAGTCGCAATTCAGGTTTTAAAGTTGGGACAGAAAAATCAGTGTAGCTGCTGCTGCTGAACCCAGCTGAGGCTTGGAAGGTGGATGTGCAGCAGGTGGGTGCTCACAGCAACTCGCTGCCTGCATCCTTCAAGGGGGATGAGCATCCTCTGCCCCCCAGCTTCCCTGAGACCAGGCATGCAGTCACTCCCAGCACTAATGTTGTACGACAGGTTAAACTTACAACTCCTATTAGTGCTCATGTGAGGGTTGGTGCCCGCCTGTGAGCCAGGACTGTGTTACAGCTGCTGACAGAGCATCATATTCAGAGAGGCCTGACGCCAGTTGAGATCCAGAGTAGAGGTACATCAGCGTAAAGCCACTGTAGGGAAAAATCAGAATTGAGCCCAGTGTGGAAAAACGTCCCAGAAAGTGTAAAGAGGTAATAAGTCTCATTCATGTTCCACTTAAAATGTGGAAGTTTTATTCCGGACTTGGTGTCTGTCTGCTTTGGGTGCTGAAGCTGTCTTAAAAATTACCTAAGGATTCTCTCATGTGAGTATCTCTCCCTGAATGCTTTCCTACCTCTCAGTGAACTGCAAATTAATACTTGAAACAGTGCACAGACTTCTGCCACAGCATAGTTTAGAGCAGTTTAGGAAGTGGGATCTTAGTGCTACGCTACAATTATACTACAAGCTGTTTTGGCCTTTGCCTAGACCAAGACTGAAGGGGTGGATATAAATACGTATATGTTTAGAACTAAGATTGGAGTTCAGGATTTTCAATTACTTATTTATCCCTCGAAAGAAATTTGGGGACAACCGAAGTTATGTGCAAGCATGAGCTGAATTTGGCAAATAGCTTTAGATTTTTTAAAAAAAAAAAAGTGAAATAAATCAGTTTGGCATTTCCTAAAGATTTCCAGACTAGATCCATAGGCACGCCTGGTTGCAGCTCACATAACTGAGGAAGAGGAGGTCTGTTGCAGGGCAACGCACTACTTGCAGGCTCAAGTCCACATCTAGACATCTAGAACAGGCCTCTGAAATAGGAGATCAGGTCAAATTCCTCATCTGATCAAGTGAGAATATGGTTGGGAGGGCTGCTCTCCTCCCTGTTGGAGGTAGAAGAGAGAACAAAGGAAAACAAACCATTTTGTTAGACTTGGTTTTGATTAAAAAAATAGCTTCAGGTTAATGTGGGATAGATTTTTTTTCCCAAAGCTAGACAAAAAATGATTTACATATCTCTGCTTAGAGCAGCATTCCTGGGCTGCTCTCCTTAGCTGAGCCAAGCACAAGAAAAGCACATCTTACTTAACAGTACGTCCCTGGGTATGACAGACCACGCGTGTGGATGAAGGAATTACTGTATAGTCTTGTTCTTGATTTGGAATTACGGTAAACATTTATCTACTAATGCAAATCAGATTCATTCCATGAAGACTGATTTCCATATAATTTGACCTTGTCTAATAAGTCTTCTTAACCAGATGAATTACAGGGACTTTGCACTGATTTATTTTTGCTTATGCATAAAGTACTGTGTGCTTACTCATTTATTATGCTTAGCACATCAGACGCAGGAAGATTATATTATTTGAAATTAGATTTCATACGTTCTTATTTTAATGTAGACCTCTCTTCAGCTGTTTGACTTCCTATAGCCCTGTGCTCCACCGTGAAGAAAATCCATAGAAAACATGATTTTGTTTTCTGAAGTCTGCATGTTAAATAGTAATCCCAGAACTGTCTCTGATCTGTGCATACTCATGCTATAACAGAAGAAAAAGTGTAAACAATGTAATGTTACTTTAAGCATTTTACCCTAACTTGTGTCCACAAATACTGGCATGACTTAACTATAATTATATCATTATTGTGTCACTACAGGGAGAATTTGCCATTATTCGATTACCTTATCATTATTTTGTATTCCCTAATATATTTCAGTTCCTATTACTCTTTATATTAACTCTGTCCCAAATCCAGAGATTCTTGTAAGGCTGGATCTGAAGCTGCTGAGATGAAGGTAAAGGCTCCCTTCCATTTTAACAGCCGGTGTATTAGGCTCCTAATGCCAACAGTGTCTTTAGTTCTTGAATGTGTTTTAAACCATAACAATCTCTGAAGAGAATAGTGTGAAGGGAAGATAATTATGGTTTTAATTATTCTTTCTCAGATTATTATATTTCAGCGGAAGTAACCTCACGTTGCGACTTTCTTCTGATTACCATGGTTCTTCCCCATCCCCCCTCACTTACTTGAAGTGTTAAAAAATATCATATACTCATTTAATCAACTGCCCCTTTTAGAACATTCATGATTATAGTAAATTTATTTCAACACTGACTTCTTCAGCATCTCCCTAGACACATCTTTTCATCTATTTCAACAAATTGCTGTCTATTTATCATTATTAATTGTTTACAGTCCTTCAAGCGGTCCATGATTTATCTCAAATTATTTAATATAGACCCCTCAGCTTTTAAAATATGAAGCTGAGTTATGTAATTTAGCTAATTATCTAAGTAAAGAGGGATTGGTTATTCTGCTTCTTGAAAAATAGTTGTGTTTTGGAAACTGTATGGTTGGACAATAGATATAGCCTCTATAGAACTCAGCTAGTCATGTGTGTATACATATATATATCCTTCCAAGCAAGTAACAATAGAAACTTCTTTGTCTTATGACTTTTGTATATATCTATACATACATAGACTTATCTGGAAACACTTTTTTATTTTTAAATAAAATTTTAGTTATATTAGAGTTAATATGTTTTGGGACTCTCCACCTATAGAGCCATGTTTCTGGGCCATGTTTCTGCAAAATATTTAAACATGTTACAGCCTGAAATTACGCTTGAGTCAATAGAATTAATGTGCCTGAATAGATGCACTTAAGATCTTGGAGTGAGTTTGAGCTGTAGGTCTTGAAGGCAAACCAATTCTAAAATAGCTTTAGATGGTTCTTCTATTAATGAAAGTGTGAACATTTAAATGGTGGATGCCTGTTAGTGACTAACCAGTGACAGAAGCAAGGATTGAGTCCTCTATGGAAACTATTTATTTATTTATTTATTAAATGATGATAGACATATAATTTTTAGCCCTTCAGCTACTCATATATTGAGATCGAACAGTGTACCTCGGAAGTGAATAATTTTAGCAGAAAAATATCCACATTTAGGAGGAAAAAAAATTGCCTGAAAGGCTGATGAAAATTAAATATCAAGGTGTTTGAAACTGCTCAGGTGTTTAGAAATTTAAAATTTACTGAAGGGAAAGGAATTTGTACCCAAAGAGCAGTCAATGTATTAAAAATGCATGGAAAAACCCCCCCAAAACAAAACAAACTGTAGGATGCATTGTGGAACCATGCGATAAAATCAATCTCACAGTGAATCATGCAGCTCTGCAGCTGAATGTTGATAACTCATGATTCAGCTAAGAATCTGAGAATATTTAGTATTTTTTTTTAAAGGCCCAGCTCTTAAATTCATATGATTACAGCGGGAATTCCAACTTTAATTAAATTGAAGTAAGTCCCTGCCTGCAGAACAACGCTACAAGACATGTTAGTGTATGCTCTAAAGACTTAGAAATCAAAAGACAAATAAAAGCAACCTGTAAATTTTTGTTTGTGTAGACATTTATTACTATTAGATTGTAAATAAACTTGATTTGTTTTATCTGGAGACTGCTTTATGCAAAATAAGTAACAATCTACAAAGCATTCTATTTAATTTAACACTGGGTTGCAGAGTGACAAACTCTATCTTGGTAAACTAAAGCACTAGCAATAAAGGTTAATGAGGTAAGAGGAAAAATGTAGCCTGCCTTAATGCCAACGAAAAGATCCACCCAACTGCTACGTGTGTCCAACTAAAAAAATATGATTGACATTCATTACCGGCTGTGTCTAATGAACCCAATTGTCACAGCTTAACCCCAGCTTGCAATCACAACCTCCCCACCCCCTGTCAAATAGGGGAGAGAATTGAAAGAGAAGGGAGAAACTCGTGGGTTGAGATAAAAGATAGTTTAATAAAATAACAACATAATACACTACTACTAATCTATATAAAATGGAAAATGGAACATAAAAGAAAAGATACTCAATGCGATTCCTCACAATGTCCATCCGCCCCAAGCAGCCAGTCCGGGAAGAGAGAGCAGCCTGGGCCTGAGCAGCCGATCCCAGGAGAAGAGAGACAAAGGCAGGAAGGCCCAGAGACCTCTGCGAAATGGCAGAACAGCGAAAGGCTGAACTGACACAACTCCCAAACAGAATGCAACCGAAACAGAGCAGAACTGGAACGGGTCTCCCCAGCCAGAAAACCCAACTCTTATTAAATATGAAGCATGACAATATTGGCATGGAATATTCTCATTGATCAGCCTGGATGTCAGTCAAGGTCTGTCCCATCCATGCCCCCTTCCCAGCTGCCTCACACCTGCGCACAGAGCCCAGAGAGACCTTGGCTCCCAGACACCAACTAAGTTCTTACATTCTCTTTGTTCCAGCTCAGAAACATTGGAAAATTACTTGGAGAAAAATATTAATTCTGTCCTGGGGTGTTATCTTCTTGTTCTCAAACTAAATCCAAACAACAACCATGCTAGCTGTGAAAAATAAAAGTTCCTAACTGCATGAAGAAAACTAACTTGTTTTCTGTCAGACGAGCACACCAATAAATGACGGATCAAGAGACAAATAATCTGTCTTGTTTTCCCTGTTATTTTTGCATAATATGCTTAGTGACTTTATCAAAAACAGTAATTTTTTTTTCCAAGAATTACCACAAATTTACTCCTTTGAAACTTTGGGGTATTGGTTCAGCATTCACTCTGATCAGTTCTGGGGATCATACAGGTACATAACACATGTATAATTAGTGACATCATTACTGAGATTGGAAAATCAAGCATCCCAAAATTAGGAAGTGCCACAAATGAGTTTTTTGTGACTCCAGTCTTTTATGAGCTTGTTACCTAAGTTTTGACTAGCATGGCTAGTAAATCTTAGCACGTGCACCTAATGTTGAAGATTGGTCTGTTTAAGACCTGAAGAAGCATTTGTCTGTCCAAACCTTTTTCTCCAACTGATGTATTTTGGTTTCATAAAAGATACTACGTGTGACTGCAAGTCTCATTTCACAAGTATTACTGATATAGTCTTTAATCAGTGCTATATGTTACTTTTTTTACTGAATAAACATATGCAGTACTTAATCACTCCTCTTCACGTAGCTCTTCATCAAATACCAGTGTGTTCCCCACAGGTTAAAGCCAACTACTCTCTACATCGAGTCTTTCCCACCTCCCCTTCTCCTCCTCCCTCTTTTGTCATTGCTCCCCGGTTTCTTGGCTGTCCAGTCCCAGTTTCACCAGTCACCATCTCTCTCTGCTTTGATTCGAGCAGCTCTTTCCTCTTGCACCTTGTGTGCAAGCAGCACCATGCTGCTTTTTCTCTCTACCTGTTCAGAGCAATTATTGCTGAGAAAGTACAACCTCACCTGCATGCATTTGGCTGGAGAAAGCATGCTTAGATGTTCCAGGGACAGCAGATACACAATATGGTCATGGGAGTCTGGAAGCAAAGGAGAAACCCCTGCGGTGCGAGGGGGATGGCGTATGCATGCTGTAGCCACGTGGGAGCTGGAGGTAGCTTACTGTGTTAGCAAAGTGAGTGACTGGATTTTGGCGATCCATTCAATTCCTAGATGTAGAGTTTCATGAAACGCAAACACACGTGAAAACCTAAACAAAACTGCCTTAAGAAAGTCCTCCTGCCCTGACCGTCCCCCCTGCTTCTTCATCCCCAGGCATCTATTCCTGCCTAGGTGCGAATTTACCACCTCCGCACTGGACTGACACAGCTGCTTACAGGTCCATCCTGTGAGCTGCCTCACAGAAAAGATCTGGCTCAAGAATACACCACTGGGTGTATTCACAACCTTTTACAATGTAGTTGCCTCAGAATTCAGTATTGAAGCTGCTTATCCTGGGTTATGCTAATTCAGCTGACAGTGGCCGCAGTGTAAAATTTCGTCTGGAGAGCTGTGCCTAAACCAGTACCAAGAGAAATTTTTATGGCAATAATATTTCTTTGGGATACATCCCGTGATCCTCAACCCTGTAGCACACTTAGCTACTCTGTGAAATTCTTCCCAAGGCATTGTCCTTTTCGGATGGACAAGGATGGTGGGAGGGAGGCACAGAAGAGTGTGCAGCAGAGTGACTTTGCCATGCCTCCAGAACTACGAGACAGTTTTATTAACAGTTGGTGAGTTTTACTGGCTTAAGTCAGTACCTTTTGCCATTCTTGGGTCAGTCAATATATATTACAAATATGTTTATATTCAATTTAAGCTTTTTTGTATGTGGTTAGGATTCAGGACAAAGTAATGTTCTAAAATGCCTATTTCTGCTTATCATGGGTTTTGAATATCCCTTGTCTTTTCTGCTTTTAGTCTTCCTGTCCCTTTTTAACTGATGTTCCTACCTGTTTGATTCAGTGCCGGAATGGTGGCAACAGCAGACACTGGAGGCAGCTTATAGTGGAAGAGAACATAGGTATCTTTTGATACTCTACAATCTCTTCCTGAATTAGTTCCCCTCTCAAACTGCTCTTGTTCCAGATCTGAAAAACCACTGAAAATTAGGTCCAAACTTATTTGTGGGAAGAAGGGATAAAGTGCAATGGGGTTTAGTGGAGGTGCTCCTACTCACACAAGGAATGAATCTGGAAAAAAGTGAGGTTTAGTTTTGAAGTTCTGTGCTTTCACTAGTACTTACGTTTCTTTAGCACCATGGGAACTTTTCATTTCAAGAGCAGTTCATGAGACTGTATCTCTGCAATCCCATCGGGCTCTTGTCAATAGGGATGTTGTGCTCTCTCCAACAAGATTATAAGAGCTCATTTGCTTTCAGCAGAAGTTTTACCAAGCATCTATTCACATCATAATGGATTATTGACATAACACAGCAGACTGTTATGAAGTATTCCACTATGTGTAATTAGAGAGTAATTAATCTGCATAATAAAAATCCATATGAACAGTTGTTGTCATTCATGCCCAAAAGCTGTTCATCTACATGAAGCATCTAGTTTGCCCCATAGATTTAGGGATGAAAAACCACACTTGGAAAAAATCTCATCTAAATTCAAGATTGCCAAAAAGGTGCTTTTACTCAGCAATGCAGATGTAGGCAATCTAATTTCCACACCCCCAAAAAATAAAATAAAATGGCATACAGATTTGAATATTAGCTTCCAACTTCCATCTTGGATCATGTTTTTACAGCCACTTGGTAAGTCTCTACTTCCCCATTCCTCGTGCCTTCGGTAGGATGCCAAGGCCGTATAGAAGGAGGTTGCTCAGAGTCCTCTTGCCAGGGCTGGGAAGGAAGAGTGAGGCAGATTCTCTGTGCTGTGGGGCCTCGTGACTGTTTTTAACAATCCACCCATCCAGTGCTCCCACACCTGCACAATGGGCAAAAGGTCAAACTAGCACCTGTATATCTTTTAAGACCCACTAAAGTATGTAAAGTAAGACCTCAACTGGGAATATGGGTGGTTCGTAGAGTATTACTGGGTGCTCTGTATTGGGAGAATGTTAGGGTTAAAAAAATGTGAGGGAACAGAAGCTGTGACTGATAATGCAGTCTAGTGCTAAGTGAGAAATTAGTAAGTAGGAGAAATATTTTATCCCCATAACCTGCTAGGGCTTCCTTCATGCAAGATTCTACTAGATCAAAATTTGCAAAGGAAACAGTGCTATCAGGAAAAAGGACCTAAAAATATTTAATAAGATACTTATTTATATTTTTAAGAACTTGTTTTAATAAACAATTCTGTGATTTTTGTTTTGCCAAGGAACCTCCTTGAGTTCAAAATTAGCCAAAGCTGAGGGATATTAACTTTCACTGTAAAGAAACGTTCTGTTCAGCCGCTACCACTCCTTATGTTGTGGCGAAAATCCATCTGTTAAGTAGCCTGAAAACAGACAAAGGAAACTTAAAAAGAAACCCAGAGGTAAAACCTCAGCTATCATTTTCACATCAGCCTTTTACAGTCAGAATATAATACAGGCATTTTGCGGTATCATAAAGAGTTGTTAGTCGTTCTTCTGGTGATTTAAAGCCCTCAAATTGTCAGCATAGTCTAGAATATTATTGTACAGAAAAGAAAACTACACTGCCTAAATTCCACAGTACCTTTTCATTTTGGCACCAAAATAATAAACTCAATTACTTGAAAAAAGCCATGTGTAGGGAGTACAGTGGGCTTGTCTTGGCATCCACAAACTGGTGTGTGTGTGTTGAATGATGCAGAAGTGTGGTTCACAAAGAATTGAAAAAATTGTGCTGACACATGAAGGTACAGGGATATCCAGGTGAGCAAGTCCTACAAAGCAACTTTTAAGTACCTAGTGCAGAACTCTTACTTTTGTATCTCGAAATAAATGTCAAATGAATGGGTAGTAAGTTATTCTGTAATTGGTCCTAAATCTGGTATTTAACTTTTGAATATTTATCTTTACAACCTTTATAATGTTTTTTAAACATAGCTTTTTGCATAATGTGAATTTAGCTGGTCAGACTCATAAATTGCAGGCTCCTCCAGATCGCGAGGAGAGGTGCATGCAGTTGTGGTTCTTAGCCGAGGAGGTAGGATTTGGGGGTTTATTTTAATTTAAACCAAATAATATTAATATTAGTGTATGCATAAAACATTTGAGGCTGAATTAGAAGAGTCCCAAGATGTGTTATCAACCCAGATATTATATACAGCTTTCAAGAAACAGGACTCCGAATGTCTGAGTTAAAAAAAAAAAGGCAAATGCGATAAGAAATATGTTGAAAGACATTCTAAATCCTTTCATCAGAGGGGAGAGATAAAAATAATAACACTCAGTAGCTAAAAAATACAATCTGTGGAAATCTTAATGAAGTTTAATGACTCATGTGAGCTGTATAGTTAAATTTACTATCCCCATTTTACAACTAAGAAAAAAGAAATATGAAAGTGGAGACTAACATTTCATCTTTTGGGTGTATTACATTTTGCAACTTAATCCATATTCTTACGTGCTAGTGAAAGAGAGAATTGTGTTCTTATTGCAAGTGAAAATTAAACTATCCCATAAAGCAGAAGGAGGAGGGAAATTTGCAAGGGAGGGAGAAAGACCCCCACTCTGTCAGGCAGCTAATGATCGGTGACCTTAACGGGGGTTGTTTGAAAGCAGGATGCTGAAAGCTTTAAAAGGCCAGCCACCTATATGGCTTTCTCCTCTGAAAGAAGAATGTGTATTTCAACAGTTCTTAGTCGATGTCAGTTTGAACTTCTATGTCTTACGGAGCCTACACTTGAATGCTGGTTGACCAAGCAGGCATCCATTGGGTTTACATTGTGTGTTGTTCTGTGCATAGTCCTCTCCTCATGTTAGGTGATCATACTTTGGCTTCTTTACAGTCTCTTCTACTTTGGAATTTGTAAATTCAGGCTCTTACTCATTTTGCTCCTCCTTTTTTGTCAGAAGCTGTGGATGTCTCCTACCCTTCTGCAGTCTGTATGTGACAAAGACCATCTCTATGAGACAGCAGGGCCTTTTGAGCCCCTACTTTGCTGTTAGGTATTTTATAAATATATCTACATCTAACACACTGTCTTGTAGTAGCTTAAATATACTTTGCCATCACGATTTTATGATATTTATAAAGAACTTGCATTTCCACAGGTTTTTACAGAGATGGTTACATAACCAGGTAGTCCAATTGATTTCTATTAGCTATTTCAGCAGATGACAATCTCACTTTCAAGAATTCTGCTCTATAACTTAGTTGAGCTAAACAGAGGCTGCAGCTCCAAGGATATTTTTAAAACCACCTTTTAAGAACTTCGATACAATTTTCTGATCAATGAGGATTGCAATATGAAAATGCTATGCTCAACATTTTGGTTTCTGGCATCAGGTTCTGGTCTTCCCTTTTCTTTTTCTTTGGCATACTGTGCCACTATTTTTATGATCTTATTGTATCTATGTTTTTGTCAATTTGCTGTGAATTTGGCTTTCTCTTTTGAGTACTTATCTACATCTGTCTTTATACTGTTGTGTACTGATAAGGAAGCAAAATTATCCAGGTGGGAGATGCACAAACCCAGCCTCATCCTCATTCCAGGCATTCAGTGTTGAAGGATTTTGTGGCCCTATCTCAGCAGCCCATCTGGTTTGGAACAAGACCTCAGATCCTTGTTTAAAGTTACACATATATACAGTTCTTTATAAAAATAACTTCTCCATAGAACGTACAGGTTGTTTGAAAAAGACAGACCTGCCTCAATGTTGGATAGGTCGCATGGGACCCCAAGACTTGGCGCTACACTCCTGGTCCCCAAAATCCCCAGACATTATACCCTGTAACTTTTTCTTGTGGGGATATGTCAAAGACTTGTGTTTTCGTGCTGCCATGAGCAACTAATCCAGAATCATGGCAGTGGTGACCTTAGTGGGAGAAGACACTTCGAGAGGTGTTTGATATGAATTCAACTCTCATCTCAATGTTGTCGGTACAGCAGGTGGAGGGAGCATACAGCATTTGTAAAAAGATTACTAAAACGTGATAACTCATTAAAGTGTTTGTAAATTTTTGTGCAATTGCAACATGTTGCCATCATGAAACACAGCACTTTGAAATTGGGTTCATCTTTTTGAAACACCCTGCATATATGCACCCATAGATGTATGTATATGTGTATGCATAATGGATATGTAAATAATATGAAGTATAGATCTTTTTAATCCATACTATATAAAAATAGATATAAATATTGCTCAATTTTTCAACTTATTTTTGGCCAAAACTTCACCAGCTGTTACCTGCTCCCCTTACTTGGCATAGGCTGCTGGCCTTTCTCCTGAGGAACCTGTTTTTCCACTTCTAATGGCTGCTGTTGTCTTAACCGCCCCAGGGAAGTGCACTTCCCTGGCAAGATGTTCAAGGTTGGATTCAAGTCCTGGACATGTGGGGATCACTGGTGTTGTCTCTGAGAACACTCCATGAGGAAATCAGAGGGTTCTGGAAGGTCAAACAGCCTGGAGAACAAACTGTCCGGCTCACAGCTCTTGGATTGGTTCATGTTTCTACAACCAGAAAGAAACAAGTTGTTGACAAAGAGACTGCTGGCTCTTAAGATGTGGCTTGGTCAGATGTCAGCCTACAAAGTTTGGCTCTTCACTTTTAGCTCAGATCATGTCGTCTGAGACCTCCTGGTTTGGACCAGCAACTCATGAAACTCTCCAGAACAGCCATCAATGAGATTGCTGAGATCTACAATGGTATTCATTTTGTTCCTTCCAGACCCATTCACAGAGAGGTCCTTGCATGCGATATTGACTCTCTCTTCAAACAGCTTGTTTGTGTCCTAGGGTTTACCAGTTTCCTTTGTATCATTAAGTGACTCGGCTGTTGATTTGTCAGCATTTACCTTTTTAATCTCTTCCAGAGGAGAAATTAGAGGACTCAACTCACGAGCTCTTCCCCATCTTCCCTGGGAGTCAGGAAAGCTTTCACCTCTTTTGTTGAATATTCCTGGAGGAACTCCTAACTCCATAAGCAAAACCACAAGGCGAGGATCACAGGCTCCTTATATACTGACCTGTCTTTTTGAAACAGGACAGAGTAAGGGAAGGAGCTTTATTCAGTGGGTTCTGCTTCCACAGCGTTCTCACGGCACAAGAGGAAACTGACAGTCTCTCACTCATTTTTACTGTTAGGGAGCTGTGTTATTACACTACTCATCCACACTAACATGGTCAGAGGAATTTTGTGCGATCTTAGATTGACCTGTTCCTTGTATAGATTGAGCCCCTTCAATCCATCACTAATTTTAAATCTTTCTTTGATTAATAAGGATACTTTATGTCCCTTTAAACAAGTCCACTGAATCATTTTCGTGAACATCCTCTGCCACCAAGCAGAGGTTGTTCCCTATGCCTTTGGTGTCCACAAGAAGGACCAGTCTTTCTGCCCTAGAGCTGCTCAGTCTCTCTAGTTCTTGTTAGATGGTTTATTGACTTTTCTGTCAGAGGAGTATGTCTTCCCAGAAATTTCTTTCGTGACCATGGTCATCCAGTAGGTAAGACAATATATGACTGTAGTGATCCTTACATAGCCTAAGGCAGTTTTTTCTCCGGTACTCCTAAGCTTTTGGTACAACTCCCTAAAACACTGCTTTTAGTGTCAAGACCTCCTAGTGCTAAGCTTGCCTCCAGTCAGCTGTAGGTAATGGCTCTCTGGATTACAGTTTACCTGGTTGGTGACACTCTGATAAACCACAGCGAAGATTTCAGTGGGCACATGCAGCAAGCGTACTGATAGATGATGATTTATAGGACAGGACTTTTGGGTTAGCTTGTTTGAAATGCTCCTGACAGTCACACCCATGTTGTGTCAACAAGTGGAGGGTTTTCCACTGGGGTTCGTTGAATGTTTTTGAAAGTCCACAAAGATTCTTCCTACTGGGGACCTGCTCCTCATTGACTTGTAAGATTGTCTTCACATCTTTGGTAGGACACTTTCCAAATCTTGTTCCATTCTTCGTTTCTCAGTGAAATCAGCCTTGCAGTTATTTCAGTCAGGAGACTAAAAGTAGATGGTAGCCTTTATAAACAGGCTCCTGTATACTACCTGTTGCAGAGTTCACCCTTTACCCATCCTAAATACCTTCTTAAGTAGTCTCAGAATTCTCTGTTAGATGGGAGAGTGACTTCTATCAGCTGTTCCTAAGCTACATCCTTCCAGGGCTGAGCTGCCTGGCATACCTTTGATATTGTGTCTCTTGCATCAACACAAAAATCATCTGGCTAGCTGTGCTTGGATATAGTTACACTAACAGTACGAGTGACATTCAACCACATATCTGAAAGAAACAGAGTTACAGATAAGCTACCTTTCATATATTACTTCTTTATTCAGTTGTCCATTTCATTATGATCTGCTTTCTCTTTACAGTTTTGCTTTCCGGACTTATGTTTTTCTTCAGTATTTGCTTTATCATCCAGCATCTGACATTTCCAGTACTAAAAAAGATACAGTGCTTTACTTTAGGAATAGCCGCAAATGTTAACTTTTCTGAATTTTGTCTTGTCTTGGCTTGCAGTTCACATTAACCACAGCACAACTTGTATGAAATGAGCTTTACTTGTTTATATTCAACACAATTAGGTTTTAATTTCAAAAGTCTTGCTGTAACTTCAAATGCAGTATTACCTGTGTGTTACGTCCAACAGTAAATAGTATGCAGTCTTTTCATATTCAAAATGATAATTGAGTCTTTACATGTAGCAGTGTCCTGCAAAACTGCTATGATTTATTCTTTCTAGCTCTTCTTTGCTTCTCTTCAGCTCTCATCTGCAGACTTTTCTGGAATTGTTTTAATTCTTACAAAGACAATGGATTTGCCCACAGGCTGCTTTGGTCTACATTTTATTTCAAACCTTTGTGCAACCTTTTACGTGACTTCTTGCAAATCCACTCTGATTGTATTTTGTGGACTTTTCTATAGAGTCTTCAGTTTTGGTTTGCAATTGCATTTCTTCATGGATTTACAGTGTAATATATATAAAGTATCACACATCTCGGTTTTGAGTTCTTATGAGAAACTGATACTTCAGCTTTACCTTCCTGCAACTGAAGAATGCTCTTCATTTTTTTAGTGCTGTGTAACAGCTGTCTTGTTCTTTCTCACCTGCACATAGGCTATTTGTCTAATCTGGTACACCTGACCAGCAGTATTTTTAGGCTGGTGTTTTATGTTATTGGGAATAGAAGAAAACAATACTCCGCTTTGCTTCCGTTTTCTAGTGTATTTCTGAAAAATTAGAGAAATAGTGTAGTCGTTACTGGTTTGTCTAAGATATCCTTTACTTGCTGTATTTTCTTCTACTTGTGTATCTATTCCATTGCTGGTACTACATTGTCTTCTAAGGTGGCAGTGAAACAGAACTCCAAATCAGGATGTAGAAGTACAATAAATCATTATTATAACTAAAGAGAAATTAATGCTGGGGAAGATCCACATGTTCTACTCCATCAGATGGATAGCGCTGACCAAGTGTAGCAGGAGCTACTTTAAACCAGAATGCTTCTTAAAGTGCCTTTTACCATGACTGTTATTTCATGTTCATAGGTGTTACGTACTTAAAACTGTCTCTGAAGTTAAATGAGAAAGGAATTAAATGGTGTATTTACACGCCAAATTTAAAAGACCAAGGTTAATAATTGGCTTGTAATGCCTTACTATTTAGAAGTTCTTACATTCAGTTAAGTTATTCAGTGTTGTTTTTTATGGAGATATTCCAGAAAACTGCTTTCAGTTCTGGAATGACTGATCTCTTTTTAACTGAGTGAAACTTGGCAAGCCTCAGATCTCCAAGAAGCACAAAGAGTACAGGTACAATAATTTGCTATTAAAAAAGATTTAATTAAATACTGTATTTCTAAAATCATTGTGGCTGAGAAACCACCATTTTGTTTTACTTATTGTTCAGGAAAAAGGCAAAACGTAACCAGAAAACAATAAGATTCAACTTGCTCATTCTTCAGCTGCAAAATCTTTTTTTCCAGAAATAAATCTTTATGCTGCTTCTCTCTCCTTCTAATGATTGTTTTGGTGACTTGCTGGTGAAAATGAAAACGGGAAGAAAGACAATAGTTTGCAAGGAGTCTTTTCACTTGGGAGATACTACTTTATAGTAACTGTAGTATAATCTGTCATAACTCCAAATATAACAGAAAAGTACAAAAAGAAAGCAACAATGGTAAGTGCCTCCCTGGGTATTTCATGGTAATTACAGCTTTCTGGCTGAGAGAGCTGATGGCTAAAGGCGATTTAGACATTTAAACTGACCAGTTCGGTTTCTGTCCTTTTAGGTCAAGATCACTCTATTAACAGGCACATAGATTGACACGTACCTAAGATTTTCTGGAGTGAGGTGCAGTTTCAGGAGGCAGCCTTCAAAAACATAGGTAAAAGAGTGACAGAATCAACCATAAGATAACTGAGGTCCAGCAGAGTATCGTGACCACCATCTACAGTTTACCTTGACTGCCATTGCTGTTTTGTACAGTTCTCAATATGGAGGAGATGGTGTGTCTGGTTGTCCTATACATACTATTGCAAAATGTTCGCCAAATATTCTTTTCCACGAGGAAAACACTTTAAAACTTAAAAACATAAATTTAAAACGTAAATTAACAGATTATCTTTTTCAGCAGTGAGTCATGGAGTGAAATTTTAGAAAGCTGACTACAACGGTATTTAACATTTTCTGTGAAGACACACAGAAATTCCAGCTTAGGAGAGACCCATTGCTGCACTTGTGCCTCTTTTGCCTCTTTCCAGATCATTTTTTTTTGCAGTATTCCCCTACTCTAAAAAGACTCCAGAGGTGACAGGATTTTGGTACAGACAGGAAGTACCGTGGTTACGGAAGTGCCACCATTTTGGTGAATTTTAGTCCTGTGACCAGTGGGAACAGGAAAAGCAGTGTGGAGAGCAGGGGCAGGGTCTGCTGGTGGGCCTGAGCACAGGGCTCAGCTGTGGCAGGTTAGCTTGCTTTTAATGGCAGACAGGCCTAGGTTACATTTTTTAATACTCCTGGGAAACCAGACAACAATAATGGTCAGATATGTACCCAAGGGATGAGTAAAAATCATTAAACGTCAAAACAGAGACTGAAACCCCACAGTTAATCTTTTAAGCAGAAAATCTCATTATTTTTTACCTCCAGTGCTTGAATGCCTTTTTGGCGTAAAACTTCAGCAAAATACTAGAACAGGATTGTTTCTATACCTGCCATGAGCTACAGCATCTGCAGGGCTCTTGCTCGTCTCTGTCAGCCATCCAGAGGGCAGGTGGTCACAGACGCATGTCCTGCTCCACTGACCTGCTTCGGCTTGTTCTTCATGGCCAGAGTGCTTGATCCATTCTCAGCTGGACCGGCTGACAGAACAGGCTGGTTTTGCCCCAAAGTCCACAAGCTCTCCTGTACGTACAATTAGCCTCACAACCGCAGCCCATTTGGACTTGCTCGGTTTGTCTGCTTCACCTGCCACATGCATGATCTGCTGTGCCCGCACCGGTGTGCACATGCAGTGCAGTTAACTGGGACCAGCCCAGCTTTGCACTGAGGATCTCCAGCCCTGCGTTTGATAGGACTGCAATCACTGATGCTTTGTGGCACATAAATTGTCTTTCACTGACATGCAAGTTGTGGGAGGGCAGCGTGTCCCCAGCAGGAGGTACTGCAGAGAGAATTCTTTCTGCCCTTTCCTCTAACATACTGCAAGAATAAATCACCTACTCAGCTCTTTGGTGCTTAAGTGATATCATGGAGTCCTTCGCTGGCCTGTAGACAGAGATAACAGCACTTTGATCTATCACTGATTAAAACTGTTAGTCTGATGTTTGTTTACTGTTTCAGGATAACTATATTACAACAAAAATAAAGTTAAAAAGTAGAATTTGACTATAAAAGTAAATCTGGGATAAATGGAATAAGGACAAGAGGAGTGTTCTTCAACATTAATATTCAAGGATATCCTAAAGGCATGCAAGGGACTTTGACATCAAATTCCCTAATATTTGCAGAACATAAGAGAGTTTTGGAGCTTGCATTATGAGTCAAAAAATAAGAGAATATTTGTTTGGCCTCTGCAACACAAGTGAAACAAATTAGTGGATCTGTAATTTAACTATTACATCCATTAGCACAGCTGTTAAAGGTGGTTGCTTTTCCCAGTTTCCACATATAGTTTTGGTTTTGGGAGGGTTGCCGTACCATTGACAAGCTATTAAATATAGTCTTTTTGTCTTGTAATTTTTTGCTACTCTGTGCTGAAAGTATGACTCATTAGTACAACACATAAAAGTGGATCCAGATAATGTCACTGTGCAAGTTTCTACTCTGTGCTCTGCAAGCTACCTTCCCAGCCTGCCAGTGATGAAGAATATATATCAGAAACGTCCGGTAACTAAGTGATTTCTTCCTGTATGTGCCACATGGAGGAGAAGTCAATATTTATACCTCACACTTGATGGTATTCATTAAATATATTTTGCTAAATAACAGTCTGTATTACATATTCCTTGTCTAATATTTGCCCATGAAGAAGTATTTGTTATGTGAATTGAATGCCTGGTTAAGAAGAACTAAATGAGTACAACATATTTAATATTTATTTGGTAGCACAACACAGCAGACAGAGGAGAGGTGAGAGAGAATGCAAATACAGGAGGAAGAAAAAGTTATTAAAAGGCATAGAGAGAAGATGAAATATTTCTACATGACTACAGTGATTCTGAGAAAAGTAAACGAGAAGGCAAGCCCAGATCTTTGGATTTTAGAATTTAAAAGTGAAATATTTTAAGTAACAAATAATATTTGAAGAGGACTGTAAATGACTATTCACAGCAGACATGATTTTTCTAAAAATATATTGCTTCAGAAGAACTCCAGAGGTGATCCACTTCTCTAAGATCTGGACCATTTGGGTTCTCCATGTTTAGGGCACCTTTTACCTTCAGTGACAGGTTCTTAGCATAAGAAATCTTTATTTTTATTTTTCTGTTGTTTTAGTCTGTGATGTAGTGAGTGAAATTCGTACCACAGCAAAATCTAATAACAACAACAACAACAACAACAAAAAAATCCCCACATTGTTGAGAGCTGTTAGTGCTCTGTTAAAGACTACTTACTGGGGAGGTTAGTTATGGATAAACGGTACTGGCTAATGGGACTTTGTGAGAAATTATATTGCAGAATTCTGGCAAAGAAAGTACTTTGGATGGTAATTTTGTTTTTTTTTTCCTGAATATAACATTTTGCACTTGTAATGAAAGTAACATCTCCTGTTCTATTTTCTGAAATATATTCATTGAGAGCAAATGGAAGTCACAACTGTATAGGCAGGGGAAGGATTTTTGCCATTCATGTCATTATTTGAAAAAACTCAAAAATAATCTACCGGCAGCAAGATGCTGTGATACGTTTAACACTGAACTTTTAATGTTATAAAAGTGACTGTAAGAAGTAAATAAATCTCTACTTGATATCATACAAAGAAAAGTAAGAAAAGCTGTATCAGACATTATAATGCTTGTTTTAGCAGATATGTATTTGCCTGGCTGTGGGTAGGGTTTCAAAGGTGTCCTTTTAGTAAATATAATTGCAGAATAATCCAATCTTATTTCCTTATGTTGGTTTCTAGCTACGTATTTCTGCTGTGTAATTGTGATTATCCAATCCAAACTGGCCTTCCTAGGAATTTCTGTTTGGTATCTGCATAGGCTGGAATTCCTCTGGCATCATCTGGATTTTTTTTCCAACCACAATTAAGTGCACTGTTATATTTAATGTGGAATTCGAAGAGTTTTAAAAAGATATTTATTCGAAAGACATATGTTTACATACATCATGTTGATGGTCTTCATATGCTTAGTTCTGCTGTTTTGCACTGTGTAACAACAGTCTGCCAACTTTGTTAATGTAAGCCTGAAATGTGAAAAATACATCAGTTGAAATTTAACTTTTTTATATGAACAAAGCATTTTGAACATCCTGAGCAAATGTCAAAGTTTTATCCTCAGTTTTGAACTGGACAGCAACTTACCACAAACAAATTCTATGGTACAGAAACACCAGTCTTGAGTAAATATTGTAGTTTACATTCATCTCTCATAGCTTTCAATTTACTCTCTGTAGGGACTCAATCCTTTTATTGAAGTGATACCTCAAAACTCAAATGTTGTCCATGATTAATTCCTACATAATTTGCTGTAATAAGCTCCTTCCCTTGTACTGTTGGCATGTTGTACTTCTGATTGCACAGTAGCTCTGTGCATGGCCATAGTTACACGTACTAATCTGTTTTACGGTGATGTGGTTTTGGTTTTGGATTTGACCGTTTTTCTCCTCTCCAAAATTTTATGGTGCTAATATATTCCTTTCTTGGGATGATATCTTAGCAAATATCACAAACACACATAACTACAATTAGTTATGTACTTACACATGGAATTGTATCATCTGAGATTTTATCTCTTCATAACAATAAGCAAATCCTGTGATGATATCTAAACTTATTATTTTCATTTGCCAAATCAAATTATTCTTTTAATTATTTCTAACATCAGCTCTGCTGTGGTAAAGAATACAAGGAAGGACCACGAAGGAACAAAACATTGCTGAAAGAATTATGCAGGGAATTAAAATCAACTGAGTTGGAATATAAGTGTTAGGAGGCTGGTTGTAGGTATCACTGAATTACTATTGTTATCTTATTTAGTGCCTAGATGGTTCACATTTTTCACATTTTTCCTGTACAAGACACAGCATAGTGTGAGACCTGACAGAGACACGGTGAAACCTCACGCTCACACGGGACCGAAGCAGCCCTCGTGTAGCAGCCGTGTTGTACCACTTCTTCGTGGTCCTCCCGTCTGCTCTCCCAGCTATTGTCTCAATGTTAGAGCAGATAAAGTTGGCAGAAATGGTAAAGATATCCCTCTGATGTATTTTAGGTCTGCGCACTTTTTTTTTTTAATCACATCGGCAATTACTGTGAAGCAGAAAACCATCTTCGAAGGGTCATGCATCTATGAAACTGATATAAAATATTATCTTCGGATAAATAGTTCTTTGCCCCCTGGTGGTGAACTAATTTTGAAAAATATTACAAAACACTTAAATATTACAAAAA
This sequence comes from Pampusana beccarii, assembly GCA_013399365.1. Classification (NCBI taxonomy): domain Eukaryota; kingdom Metazoa; phylum Chordata; class Aves; order Columbiformes; family Columbidae; genus Pampusana; species Pampusana beccarii. The sequence continues at coordinate 45,210 of VWYH01002771.1, forward strand.
ATATTACAAAACACGTAAAAATATTACAAAACACAAAATTTACTTGAAATTAAAGGGAGATACTAATTGCTTCAGTGAATACAAGTAAAAGTAAACTGCTAAACAATACTTAATGTGTCAAATACAATTAAGGAAAAATCTGTTATGAACAAGCTACATCAACCTTTGATAGTCACTGTAGAATAGAACAAAAGCAGTCAACATAATCCTTTGAAAACTGTAGACCTTCAACATTCCAAAATCACCTTTCTTATTTTGCTTTTTTGGGGAGAAGGTTAACACAAATGTTTTGACAACATAATGTAGCATTGAGAGTCCCTGATTTCCAGTGTTCTTATATTATGGACTATGGGAATTATATTCATCTGCACAGCATCTTTCAATACACCACTCTCCAGAAATCAGTAACGTAGTCCTTACAGTGAGAGCTCTCATTATGGGAAACTAGAATAACATTCCCTGGATGAAAACATTAAAGGAGCTGTACATATTTCTAAAAGTTGTCTAGAGGTTTTTTCAGCTTGTGTATACTGAGCATCTCTGTATGTGAATGGAGTACCAGGATGTCGTTCTTGGTAATAACAGAATTGACATTGGAAGTCATCCACTTGCGGTTTAAGCCACAGATCATTTTGAAAGGTGTCAAGAATACATTGTTCAAAAATATGGCATAAGCTTTCTCATCACTGATTTTGTTTTGTCTTTTAATTCTTGTGCCTCCTAAACTTCTGCATAAGACAGTGCTTGCTGATGTTCTTCTTTGGTAAAATACATATTAAAATACAATGAAAGACTATTGCCATGTTATGCAGCAAAAACATTACGCATTTATGCTGAAAAAAGGCCATTTATAATGATTAAGGCTTCCACATGTTGGCTTTATACTATCAAGATATGGCTGATATTCTGAAAATGAACTTGCTTTTCCTGTCCCACAGCCTGTGAGTCATCTTGTGTGATGTTAATGTGGCTTCAGGTAGTATTTTGGTTTGGAAAATAGCATCATAGGGCATGACATGTTCAGTAGTCAGGGATTGTTTGGGTTTTGGCACTAGTGATGTAACATGAGGAAAAAGAGGGGAAAAAAAAAGGAGTAACATAGCTAAAAGAGATGACTGAGCTGCCCAGACCAGGCACAAATTAGCTATTTCCTAAATAATATTCTTTCATGTCTGATGGACCATAATAGCTTTCTGTTTTTAGCTCTGTTGCTTCTCTTTCCATTCCCACATTTCTTTCTCATTACTTTGACTTATGTCTGGCCTAAGGTAACAGCTGGTCTACACAAACGGCATATTCCTTACAAATCTTTCAGTGAGCAGGGTTGCTATAAAGGGACGCTGTCCCCCCTTCTTTTCCCACTGCCACGCTGTATGTTGCCTTCCCTCGGTCTCCATTCCTCTGCTTGTGTGGCTGCGCTCTAAACTGCATTTGCAAAACGATCTGGCTTTAAAAAAAATCCCTTAAAAAGGCAATAACCCGACCACTTGCCTATCGGGAGGGAGCACTCCAGGACCCCTTGGAGCAAGGTTACCGCTGCCTTGCTCGCAGCTTTTGCAGGAGAACCCTCTCTTCCGCTGCAAGTCCTCAAACGTTCCTGCCAGCTGTGAAACAGAATTCCTCCCTCCTCTCTGCTTAGCCTCANTGTACGTGTGCAAAAACAGATTTTAAAAAAAAAAAAAAAGAAGAAGAAAAAAAACCCCGAACACCAAGAAATCCCCAAAACTGGATAATTTCTGGATAATTTCAGTCATTTCATTTATAATGTGGCCCACAAAGAGTTGAATTAGCACAGCTGAGGAGGCAGCGAACAGCAGCACAGAGGTGGGAGCAAGCTCCTGGGCTGGGGGAAGGGCGCAGGAAACTCTTCAGCCAGCTTTGTTAGCAGAGAAAACTACCGCTAATATACAAAACCATGTAGAGCCGCTAAACTAAACAGCTGGAATAGGAAACTGGAATAGACTGCAGAGCAGTCAGCCTCTCAAATCACTGGAGATAAGGCTTTATCTTTAGGAAGAAAAGGGGTGGTCCCTTAATAAGCTGTTTCCCCTCGGTGTCGTCTATTTGAGACATGGAAATCGCAGGCTGTTTAGTTATTCACAATATGGTCGTGTGAATCCTACTGGGCTTATGAAACACGTTGGTCTTTCAGTGCTGTTAAAAACGCTAATAATAACTGGTTCATGCCTCAGGCCGTGGGTGCTACTGTCAATTAGTGTCAGAAGCGAGATTTATTTAAACAAATTATTTCTGTATATGCTCCTTTCCCTTATGGTTTGCGAAGGAGAGCTTCGTGGTCCAGTGATACCTGCCTGTGTGTGCGGGCAAACTCGGGGCAGAGAAAGAAAATGCCATCCTTGCCTTCGTCACTCTCTGTATTAAGTAAAGGAGCTGCCTGTGGAGACTAAATACAGAATTAAAAACCTTTCTGTGATCCTCTAGCCATTTAACTGTCATGACTGAGTCACAGAAAAAAATACTAATGCCTCCCAACGCGAGTAGTTTTAGACTGTAATGAAAAAGCCGTGCGTAATCCTCTACTTTCTCCTCTACGTTTGCGTCAGAATTCTCAGTACTAAGATTTCAGTCGTCACCACTGCTCGCCCAACTCACCCGTCATGGCACGTGTCACTGGGAATTTCTCATGTGCATCCTTGCAGGCTCACAGCAAAGGCAAGCCTTGCTGAATTTGATTATATTTGGTTTGTATTCTAAAGATTTCTCTGAAACCAGGAAACCTGACTTTTAATTTAACTGATTTATTTTGTATTGTGGAAGCCTAGTGTGACTTGGATTAATTGAAGTGTTGGAGAAGGGGGAAGGATTTTAATGACTCACCAAGAAAAAATAATGTCTCATGATTTTAAAGAGGAAAACAGAAAAACAAGAATATAATAATTCATCATTATTATGGTGGTATTTATGGAATTTTAATAGAATTTGAAGCATTTTCTTCCCAAAATGTCAGTATTTACTATTGGGGTACAGAATGATTTTAACATAAACATTTAAACTAATCTAATAGCCTAGAATTAAAAGAAAAATCCTTTTTAGAAAATGTATATGTGGTATCAGGCCTTCCCTTCTATTGGTTTAAGGAGCAAAACAAAAAAGAGTATTCAAATTTTCCACATTGTTAAAACCCATTGGAATAATATAAGTATGCTGACTTAAATGTGAGATATCTCTTAAATATGTATTTTAAATAATCATAATCCCATTATCATCAGGGCATTTTTCTCCTATTCTTCTTCTTAAGTTCACATTCCTCTTGACTGAAACCATAATTTATCTGAAGAATTTCAAAATGTTTCTTTCAAAATAGCTATCATCAGCTGTTGTTCTCAACAGGACTGAAGCCACAAGCTACCTGCAATTGGCGGTCACTGTTAGGACAGTTATTCCTAGGCGCAGCAGAATGGAATAGATCACCTGAGTTTATCAGGTTTTTTAAGGCTATTTTAACAGCTCCAGCAAGAGCTGCAGACGTGGATTTTGAAATAACAAATGCTTCTCTTTGAGGCTGATCATTGCGCTAGATCAACTTGACTGAGGAGTTTAGAAGCTAAGGGGGCAAGATGCAGTAGATATGGAAAATACAGAACGACTGAGAAGGTAAGGAGGGTTTGGAAAGCATCTATTAAGAGGAATGGACTGTTGTTAATCTCACATTTAAAAAAATCTTTGACCTAGTTTAAAAATAATCTTTCCTTATTGAACTCTTCATTTGCCCCTGGTTTCTGAGGGTATTTTGCATATTTTAACCTTGTTCTACAACCCTATGAATAGATAACTTTTTAAATCCAAACCTCGTATTGTTATACAATAAAACTTGAAGCGTGGAAGCAGGAAGAACATAGATATGCCAGGCACCAAAGGGAATTTATGCTATAAATACTGGTGTGCAAACCAGAACAGATTAAGAAAATAAGGAAGAGGGAAGAAATTGATCTATATCAGGTGCAGTTACTCCAGCAAAACAAAGCAGCTGATAAATTAGCAAGTCCATTAATTTCTCTTTACTTTGTCATTCTCTAAAAAAGCACTGGGTTTTTTGGCTCTGTGATCAAGTGGGAGAAGTACATTTTAAGATGATCAGAATGAACAGTTAAGTGCTCCTTTTTAAAAAGGGTGAGTTAAAGAGAGTCTACATCTGGCACTGTTGGTTAAATTATCATTTTGTGGCAAATGGGTTTAGGTATCTTTTCAGAAAACAGAGCCAGAGGCAGAATCATGACCCTAACAGCCCAGTGGGCATGCATGTGGGATATGGAAACACGAGTTTAAATATCAATCTAATTAATATTTAAATAGTTTGTACTGAAGGGAACAGTTTCAATAGGCAAGAATACCTAAGACTACTCTATACTTTATGAGTTGGAAAATTGATAATGGTTATGTTGGTTCAAGTCCTTATTCTGAATTAAGCAGGGCGTACTTTAAAGGCACATCTTGCAATTCCCATAAGATATCCAAGGCAGCGCTTTACTGTAAAGAGATTTTGTAGATGGTGCCTACCTCCTCTTAGGTGAATTTAGGTGCATATAAGATTGCCACTTGGGACTTTTTTGTATTGGAAAAACTATTTTCTGGGCTTGATTCAGTTCATGGATACTTTGGGGGTGAATGAATCTGCATGTTCTTAAAAGATGATTCTCACAGCGAGTTACTGACCAGGCCTTGCTTCAGGAGAGATTAACAAATGGGGTGTCTCAAGGAGTCTGACCAGAGAAAAGTGAGTTAATGATTTGTACTGTAGAGCTGTTTAGTCTCCATTTAATTTCTCATCTAGCATTCATGCTTAACGTTAATTTAAGCAAGGACAGAATGAAAGGTCCAGGGAGAACATCACAAAATCGAGTTCAGGTTGACAGCATGGTGGAGTGATTTTAGGGTAGAACAGGTTACAGTAATCGAACACACCTTTAAAGAATTAATAAATTCAACGCATTTCTGGGGACAAATCCAGCGCTCAGGGCACCGGGGGCAGCGCCGCCCGTGCAGCCGCCCGCCCTCCCGCGGGCACCGCCCGTGCCGGGCGAGTCACCCCGAAACCGCCCCAGCGCTCCCCGCACCGAGGGGAGCGGAGAGCGGGGCGCCGGCTGCCGGCCCTCAGGACCTCGCTCCCCGGCGGAGGAAGGGCCGGCAGGCGGCGCGGGGCGAGCGCCCGCACCACAGCGGCCGCGCGGGGACTGCTCGTGCCAGGGTGGCGCTGCCGCGAGCTCGTCGCCCTTCCCCCGCAGCCCCTCGACTGCGCGAGCGCCAGCCGTTGCCGAGGTACCTGACGTCACAGGCTGCGGAGGCGGCGATTGGCCAGGCGCAGAGCGCTGTCCCCCCCTCCGCGGGACTGGCGGCCGGCGGGGCCGGGCCTGTCTCTTTCCCTTCAGTGCGGAGCCGCCGCCGGGGCGTGCGCGGCCTCAGCGGTGCGTCTGCGGCCACGTCCTCGCTGCCGCCGGGCGGAGGTCATGGGCCGGCCGCGGGCCGCGCCGCGCCTCCGGCTGCTGCCGCTTCTGGCGCTCCTGGCGCTGCTGGCGCCCCGCGCCCGCGCCTGGGACAGCGGCGACCTGGAGCTCTTCGACCTGGTGGAGGAGGTGCCGCGGGACTTCTATGACTTCCTGGGGGTGCAGCAGGTGAGCGAGGGACCGGGCCCGCCGCCTGCCCGGCTCGGGCCCTGAGGCGCGCCGCCCCCGCCGCCCCTTGCCCCGGCCCCCTCCCGCGGGCAGGGGCCTCGCTTGTCACCGCCGTCCCTGCCTGCACCGAACATGGCTGGCTGGCTGGCTCCCCGCGCCCGCCCCCGCGGCACCGGGCGCTGGGCATGCCGCCGGCGCCGAGCCTGCCCGCCTGGCGCTGTCAGCCGCCTCCTGCCCTGGCAGCCTTGCGGAGGCCCCGCTCCGCCGCTGCAGCCCGGGCTCGCCCCGCGTCCCGGCTCCCGAGGCTCAGCAAGGTTGCTGTGCTTTCCCCAGCCTCTTCCTTCTGTCTGCAGTAGCTCCACTCTCCTTCGGGTACTCTTCTGGTTTTTTGCAGTTCTGCCCCCACCATGAATCAACCCTCCAGCTCCCACTGTACCCTACTGCCTGTTGCGCTTCTGAGTATATCTCTTTTTCTCCAAATGTATCTATAGCTAGACAAAAGTAGCTCGTGGGCTTCTCCTCCTTCCCGTACCTATCCTGGATGTGGCTGTTTCTTATCTTTCCCTCATTCTGCATAGCTGCTTGGTTCCTTATCTTTTTAAGATTGTGCGTTACTGTGTGTTGCGGCTCCTGTTTTTTCTCACATGTGCTATGTGGTAGACTGTGATGCTTTGCCATGGTAGTGGCTTTTGGGTTGTTATACTTGTTTACTTTCCATGTGTCTTGGTTATTGTGCATTGTTTATACCTCTCTTTGCTAGGCAACACTTAAGATTATCTTAAAGCGTTTATTGTGCACCTTCAGGTAATTTTCATGCATGTGTAGTCAAAACAGGAACTCCTGTTCCGAACACTTTTATCTCATCTTTCTTGTGTATGTTTTAGATGTGGTTGCTGGTTTTGTTGCCACTTGGCATCTTCAACTTGTATCGCTTGTCCTGACTCCCACTTGATGGCCTTCCTCAGCTCTGGATGCTCTGCTCTGTGCGTGTGATCTTGCTTGATCTCTCTTCATACATCTTAGCAATATTCTTGCTGTCTCTTCCAGTCAGTATTCCTCTCATCAACAGTTAAATATGCAGTTCTTTATAATCTGTTACTTCACCCCGCATCCCCCAAAGGACATTTTGTTCTTTCTTTGTCTCCTAGCACCTCTATGTTCTGGTGGGTGATCCTGTTATTTGAATGGCTTCCCTGACAACGTTAAGGTTTCTGGTGTAGTTCTTGTAGTTTTTCAGACTAATAGCCATATTTTCAGGTGCATTTCATTAGAGCCATGTCTAAAAGAGAGGGGAGGTTTCTGCAGTATGTAAGGGTCCTGTTTTAGAAACTGCCGGCTGTGGTTGTTAATGATAGTTGGGGGACTGTGAGTCAGTTTAATCTTTATTTCTTTTACTCCTTAAGCATCTGTGGAAACACGGAATACCGTAAAATATACAGCACAGCAAACACCGATACCCAAGTTTCACTTTCATGAGCCTAAAAATCTAGATGTTAATTCCTCAAAGGCAATTTTAGTGTTAGATAATGTAAGGATACAAAATTTTGTTTGTTTCACTTAGTGGTGTTCAGATCTGGTATGCAACTCTCTGTTAATGTCTTCCACAATCCTTTTTTCTAGGGCAGAGGCTGTATCTTGCACAATAATTTTAGCAAAATATAATGTTACTATTAGCAAGCAAATATTTTCCTAGTTCACACTTCTAGTCTTAATGGAGAACTTGAATCACTTTTAATGTGTGAGCAGGGAAAAAGTTGGTGGAAGTGCAACACAAATGAAAGGAAGTTTTGCTCATTATAAGCATATGCTAGTCACTTATAATGTAATTATACCCAAGACTTGATATAAATAGTATTAGATGCTTTGCACATGCAGCAGAATATACCAGAATTACTATGAGTACAGTAATAAAGCATACAATGTTGAATTTGAGCTTCAATAGGAATTCATAAGGAATTCATTGGAAGATGCTGTGTAGGTTTACAGGTTCTTCCACACTGTATCCTTGTCCCTGGTGCTTGCTTCTCCAGCTCTGACCTATACCTGAAGCTTCAAACCAGTTGCTGAAGTGGGGTTCTGACTTGCAGTGACTCCTGCAGCTGTTTGAGTTACTGTATGGTAGGGTAACTGGTCTTCTAATGGGTCAAGGGAAGTGCACAAATCTCAAGTGTGCTGTATCCTACCTGTGTGTCAACACAAAGCTGCCTTCTACTATAATGTCTGTACGTGCAGTTTGCATGTTTCTTCAGGTTTACTGCTCTTTTTAAAAACAATGGTTTAATGGAGCTTACTGCCTATTTTGTATGTCACTATTGTTTTAGTTGGGATGCCTTTTACTAGAATGCTCTGATTAATTTATTGTAGTTCTGGTGCTAGTGGTTTTATTCCCTGTGCTTAGATGTTTCTCTTGGCCTTTTAGCACAAGAGGGTCAGAGTGTGTGTGACAACGGCTTTTGTGGTTGTGTCTTTGGACTGTTTCGTAATCTTTCATTCATCAAAGTTTGCTTTCCCCTCTTCTGCCCCTCCATATTCCTCTTGGCACTCATTGCCTTGTATCGTGTTCTGATAATCCCTTCTTCCATTGTGTACTTCTAGGGCAGAGAGTATTTCTCTCTTATGCAAGATGTAACTTCTTTGTCTGAGATATGGATGATCAATCATGTCTGTTAACAGTAGTATATCAGGGCTGCCAGATTTTTTCCAAACGTGTCATTTTGTGTTTTGAAAAAATACAGGGAATGACTCCAATGCTTCCTCAAGGCATTAAAGCAACTTAGGTTTTGATGGGAGAATTGTCGTACCAGGTGCTTGTTGAACCTCATACGCCGTGTCAGAAGTTGATGTTGACCTCAACTGACAAGGTGCAGAAGGCAGTCTGGAGAGTCCTGTAGCTCTCTGACATCCTTTGATGAAGCCTCTGACTGCCGGATCTTCCCCTGGAATTGGAGAGAAATGATTATTTTTTGTTGTTTTGTTGCTAGCCTATGCCTACGGGAGTAAGGGTCCTGCATTTTGTCTTTTTGAGGGCCCTGTGGAAGCCTTCTGGCACTGTCAGGTAACTGTCATCCACCATTGCCAGGGTGTTAGGTTTGAAACTGCTGTAGCATTTTCGAAGAGCAGTGACCAAGTTGGACGATCTAATGAAAGCAGTTTTTGTGGTGAATGTGGAATGACAGAAGGAGAGTAAGGTGGTGACTGTTTTGGCTGTTAGGGTAACTGTCCTCAGAGCTTGACTTCAAGGAGGTTTTGGCTGAGAAATATGCAAATGCTCACAGAATGGTTGAGATTGGAAGGAACCTTTGGAGGTCATTTTGTCCAACCCCCAAGTGTTAGGGATGAGCACCTAGATTAAAAAGTATCAGATATTTACACAAGAACACAATGTATGTATTTGCTAATCCATCAGGTGGAATAGAAGCTTAGCATCCATAAAAAGTTTTGCGTTGTTACTATTGCTGTTCTGAACAATGTTGAAATTGCTCTACCTTCCTGGTTCTTTGATTGTTCTTGAATTCAGGATGTGATTTAAGACATTGCTATTCTCAAGAAGTTTGACCTAGCAGAATGGGGAGATAAGATAACCTCTGACTTGGGAAACTAGTAGATTTCCATGTCCTTCAAATGGTTACTGAAGTTGTGTCAAAATGAAGAAAATAGAATCATAAACTCTTGACGGATCAGACTAAATAGTGTTAATCTAAAAACTTGGGTGAAGCAGCAGAATTAAAGCAGAGGCTATGCAGACTCAGTAATAAAACTACCCTGTTACCTGAGAATGAGAACATGCAAATGTGAAGTCAGCTTTTTGGAAAAATTCCAGGAAGATCTGGGGAGCTACAAGTTTGCGTGGCAGACAAACAAGCTGATCCAAGTTAATTTTATTATCTCTTACAGCCTTCAGTAGCTGATACCTCCATAAATATGATATGCTCCGGATGAATCAGTTAGGCATCAGTTTGAACCTGTGGATCTCCTTGCCAAAATATGCTTTTGATTATAACTGTTTATGTGGCCTCAAGGGAATTACCTGCTCCTGTACTCATTTTGGCTTGCAGTAAAGAAAGCACTACGTGCCTCTGAATGTATTTTGAAACTTTGTGATATGGTTCTTCGATACCAGGGATCTGATCAAGAAATTTTTAGGAAACACTGTTTGTGAAAATGTGTTAAAATGCATGAGCTGTGTTGCTAGAATTGGCCTGTGCAGAGCAGTTTGTTATGTTTCAGTGGGAATGATCGTTGCTAGATGGTGGGTTTGCTGGATGATGCCGCAGGACAAAGTCAAAACTGCACATACGGAACCTCATTTTGGTCGTTCAGCCTGTGAGACACTGGTATGTTAGCAACTCCAAGAAAGTGCAAGGCGTGAAAACCAAGGAGTCAGATTTCTTTAGCTGTGGGAAGCTACAACCCCTCTAGATGAGCTGGATGTATTGGGCTAATAGGCTCCTTTCAAGAACACTGGAACGGAAGAGCTGTGTGTACCTTGGCAAACAGCAGGGTCTGACAGTCTGTAGAATGCAACGTTTGGTGCTGAGGAATTGGTGTCCATAGTGTTTGCATTTCAGGGAATTTTTTTTTTTTTTTTTGATTGGTGAACTAATTCTAGGTTGGCTGCGTGAACTCAATGCCCGTTTGTGTTGAAGCATGCTGTCTGTGCTCCTGGTTTTACAACTTACAGTTCAGTTCTGTCCAAAAGAAATCTAGTTCATCGACTCCAGGACTGCTTCATGATGCACAGTCAGTGGGTACAATAAGGAACTCCTCATCTGCGCTAAAAAATGGAGGTAGATGCACCTTTAAGTCTATAGTTTGTAGTAAATGGCTGAAGCTGAATTTTATGTCTTGGCATTGCCCTGTAAGAAGCTTTCCAGGAATAAGCCCCATGACAAATTTGTGCTTTTATGGTATTACAAGGCATTATGGGAGACTTAAGAAAGTTCTCGGTAGTAGATATTTGTGTAGTCTTTTTTATGCAAGTGTGTTGACTGATGACATGCAGTGCCTACATCACAGCAGTTCTAAAGCTGTGAATTCGTATGTTATATAAGTTCTTGGACATAGGTTTGGGAACCTGTTTTTCAGAAAGAATGGCAATCTCTGAAGCTGTCAATGTTATATCATCTGGCACTGCCATGGTTCTGGCTTTGAATGGGACACTATAGAAAAAAAAATCTAGATAAAGCTGTTTTTGCTGTAGAGCTTTTTGGGAACTTTGAGTACACAGAGCAGCCCCCTCAATTAGGAAGAGGCATGTGAGGGAAAGCTGTATCTATTCAAGGAATACTCTCAAGTCCTCAGCAAGAACAGCCTACTTGTACTGACACAGGTCTTCTGTCTCCACTGGCAGGCAAGGTGCCTATAAGGAGGATAAGGATGGGCAAATAATATCCCAGCAACTCAGCCATTTGTTTCTTCTTCCCAGTGACAACCTGGATCATACTCCAAAGACTTATTTTGGTTGCTCTTCTAACGCTTAAGGCAGTTATCCTCACTGCTGCTTTTTAAGGTTAACATATGTGGGTGCAGTGTTACTAAAATCCTGGAGTGTGCATCATCTGCAAATGTTTTAGAGAAAATCTGGGTTGAGAATACTGCTTCAGTCTTCCAGGGTTTGGACGTATTTGATCTAGTGAGATAGAGCTTCACACACATGCAATTATGACATCGCTTTTTCAGATGATTGTGTCAAAACTATGAGCTGTAGGCTTTTCTTGCTTTGTTTTGTAAGATGATTTTGTCTTTGTATGACAAATAAGATATTCACTGTGACCTTTGACAGTCTTGTGCCATGAAGTGACATGAGCCATGTAGCAGCCTGATACCTCAGTTACTCATCTTTGAGGAATCAAAGTTGTTGGGCTAGTGATTAAACATCATGTCTAATGGTCTAAGCCTGTTTCAAGATCGTTTTCTACTTCTTGTTCAGAATATTTATTAAGCAGGTCTAGTAGTTTTGGAATGCGTTAGATTTTAATGCAATGTCCATCGTAACATCGGAGTTCTCAGTTGGAAAGATGAAATACATTTCAACTTTCTTGCTCCAAACTGTCAAAAATAATTAAGTTCTGTAATACACAACTAGGTGATAGCAGTAGCAGACCTTTATTTAGACAGTGAGGGATCATAGTAATTTCTGAAGCTGTATGTTTATTTAAGTGATGGATGAGGGAGTGGTTCTTCTAAATTGTTTTTTTGACTTCAGGAATTGGCTACTGTTATGGAGTTACAGCCAAAAAAGCCCCCCAAAGTCCCCAAATATACTATCAACATTGAGGCAGCAATAGACTTCATTGCAGTAGTTCAAACAAAAATAACATCAGAAAATCCAGGTTTGTTTCTAGTGGCTTTAGCTGTAATCTCAGTATATTCAATAAAAGTAATTGTGTTCTTTTCTCAGTATGTTACTGAGGCATAATTCAGCATCCCTTCATGATTTTAAACTTCCTATTTGAGCCTGTTACTTATTAGTTATATAAGGAAGCAAGATTTCCAGCAGTTCTGGAAATTCTGCTTTTCATAAAAAAAAATTGTGTGAAGTTATTGTTGAGATTATTCACTTGGATCCTATAGAACAAAGTTGTTCCGAGCTATAGAATAGTTTAATTGCTCACGAGAGTCACCATAGAGAGCGCTTATGATAACTGCTCCCATTTGTAACCGAGGATGGTGCAGGATATGGGTTGTCCTGTGTGTGTTCTGGTTGTGTTTTGCTTTTTTTTCAAGTGCTAAACTCACATTCTGTAAGTGCCCTGACACGTATCATGTGTGCATAAGGTTCCCTAATGGTTTTGTTCACAGTTGCTGCATTTAAAAATGATCAAGACATCTAGACTTGTAAAACTTGTATTTTCCATAAAAATGAGTTTTCTGTGTTGTTTCCTATTAAATTTCTGCTTGGATGTTGTCCAAGGAAATCACAGGTTTTTTTGCTTTCATTGTTGGCTCCTTTCTTAACACGAAAGTGTTTCAGAATCTACCCTTATAAGTAGTTTTAAAGACATTTACTCTTAACTTTCCCTGACAATTCATTAATGTAATATTTTCCATATTTCTTTCAGATAATATTTTTCATATTTTTCTTTTTTCTTGCTATTTAGAAGGACATATATCAATAGTAAACTACCATGGTTGGGAACCCAAGGGAACTACCAGCGTGCAAAGTGTTGTGAAAAGAATAAAACAAGCAGGTTTTTTTGGTTTTGTTTTTTTCTGTCTGCAGCAGCAATAGTGTTTCAGCTCTTCCTCTCTATACTTCCAACTTCACTAATCCTTTAAGAATGTATCCGTAATAGCTTGTTCTTCAAATTGGAGAAATAAAAAATGGGGGCTGTATTTCTTCCTAGAAGTTCTGTGTTTGACCTGTAATTCATTGAAGGGAGTGACCAGTTTCTTGGTGAGGAATGGTAGGTGACCTGTGCTAGTGGTCTCTGGTGTTTTCACAAGGCTGTATGTTTTATGCTTGTTTCAAATTTGTCTCCTTTGCTGAAGCTCTCGTGAATGTGCCTGTGCTGGTATATAAAACAATAATTAATCTAACATACACATAATTAATCTAACAAAAAGTTTCACAAATGATTTCCTAGTGGTCTTTCAACTACTTGACTGCTATGGATTGTAGCTGTCATGTTTGTAAAGCTGAGTAAAGAAAAATCTTAGAGGCAGCCTTAATTTCATTCTGCTGAATGATAAACCTTTTATGTTCCATCTAGAGTCATTTTACAATTAAGCTTAACACTGTTTTCTAATCAGATCTATGGAAAACTATAGCTTTAAGGGAGCTCTTTGGAGATATCTGTGGTGCTATTTGAACTTAAGTACTTGGTAAAATTTAAAAAATAAAATGAAAATTCAGCATGTAGAATATTCCTTAGTTGGGTTTGTGCTCCTTGTGTTCTCAGCAGAGCCAGTAACAAAGAGGGTGTGGTGCTGTCACACAGTCAAGCCAGTAAGAATGAGAGTATAAGTGATAACAAAGGGTTTATCATCTGTAAGAACAGGTCTGATATTAAAATGAATAAAAGGAGAGGAAATTAATGTATATCTGAAGTGGTTTTGTTTTCCATGGCATCCTAGTGGGCTAACAAAATTCATGCAGTGTATCAAAACCTGCAGTTTTGCTTTTCATTTGCTTTTGCTTAGCTGTATGCTGTGCCTGTTAAGTTTGCTTCCCTCAGTTTTGGGTTCCTAAACAGTAGTGTGTATATAGATATGTATGTTTTGGTTTGTGGTGTGTTGTGGTTGGTGTTCATGATGTCAAGCAAACAAGTAGTGGAATGAGAAGAAAATTCATAAGTGGTCCTTCATCTGTGCTAGATCTGAAATTCTTCCTTCATAGTGTTCGTCTGGAAAACACACAGAGCAAACAAGAAGTAGTATAGGAGCTGTTGAAATAAAGTCAGTGTTCAATCTTTTTCTGGCTAAAGAGGGAAGGAACAACTAGAGGAGTCTTGCTTTTGTACATGGGCTGTAATTCTGAAATGCTGCTGTCTCCAACACCATAAAGTGCTTTTGTCGAAGGAATCATTCAGTGCTGATAAGGACATGAGAAACATGTGAAGTGGTCTTATTGCACGAATAGCTCCTTCTCCTTGAGGGGTCAATAATTGTTTTTACCTACCCCTGAAAATATGGCGAATGATTCTGTAGTCTAATTGATCAATGATTTATTAAATTTCAAACTGATTTAGACTAGCTTTTATATTTAATAATCACCATTTCATAGTCAGTGATTCTTATCATGTTCTTTTATGGGATATAAATGCTGTAATGGGAGAGTAGAAGAGCTGTATGACATTTGATTTTGTGACAGTTTATAATAATATTTACCGGATGTTGTGTCTAACAGTGACTACTACGATGTTACAGTAGAAAAAAAAAGTCTGTAAAATGTCATCCTATGTGGAAGCTTCTTCCTACTTCCTATTAGGAATTATTTAAAATTTTATTAAATGGATAGGAAATTTTATTCAATTCAAACACTTCTTTCAGTTGATTAAAAATTTGAAATAAACTTGTTTTCCAACTTAAATGTACTTGTCTGTTAAATAGAAAGTATTTCTTCTGTCATTTTTTTTTTAACCTGTGTGGTTCATAGTTTTTGTTCTACTGAATATTTTCATTCTAGCTCCAGTAGCTTTTCAACACTACAAGCTAACCTAGGAACATTCAAAACAAAATAGTGAATTTGAATGTTGGACTGTATCTGTTTAGAATAGTATTTCAACAGTTGAAATACAGATTGAGGTTATCAGCCAGTTAGTTGTCTTTTGCAGCTCACAATGGTGAAAGAACAAACCTCTTTCATACATAAATTATGTACTATATTTAAAAATTAAGTTTAACTGACTTACATTCATGTTCACTTACACAGTACAGAGTTCACATGCTGGAGCACATCAGTAGACCATTTAGTTAATCTTTTTGGTCTTTGTGTTTTCTGGTTGAGTAATACTACTAATAGGTGCTTAACCAGAAAGCTGTGTTAATTTTTTTGGGAAAAAAATCCAATCTTCTGCATGCCAGATAGAGACTAACCTGTCATTGAGTTACTGACTTGCTAATTTCCTCAATCATGGTGATTTATGCCTTTCACACACTTATACTTACCTTTCTTACCTACAAATTGATATGATTTATAGACACTTCAATCTTCTGGTGGAGGTGCAGGCCACTAGTTAGTAAACATAGATTTAAGGACAATAAATAAGCAGATCAGCAGCTCACTGGTTTCCAGGGCCCTGCAATTTATTGGTTAAAAATCACTGTTTATCCCTGTGTAGTTAGATATTCTTTTTATCACTGTCTCTGTGCAGTTAGGTATTCTTTTGGTCAATGGAGATACCTACTTCTGTTTTCTTTTTGAATTGTTGTTTTTTCCTCTGTAGTGTCACGCAGTATGGCTTCTGAAGAGGTTTTATTTTTGAGTAAGCATGTATCAGTTAAGAAATAATGTGTGTGTTGTTTTGTTGTGGGTTTTGGTTTTTTTTTTTGATGTTATTTGCAGTTGAGAGTACCAAACACCTTTGCCTTGTCTTGATTGCGAATGTTTAGTAACAGTCTAGTATTCTGTCTCCTGGTGCCTGTGAGGGCCTGCTTCCATTCCCTAGTGTTCTTGGTCTCTGGTTAGGGCACCGCTCCTTGGCTGCCTTTGAGG
The DNA here is from genome assembly GCA_013399365.1 of Pampusana beccarii. Lineage (NCBI taxonomy): Eukaryota > Metazoa > Chordata > Aves > Columbiformes > Columbidae > Pampusana > Pampusana beccarii. The sequence goes on from VWYH01002771.1 coordinate 60,996, forward strand.
AGCGCTGGTTGCTGTTAACATGCTCTGGCTGATTTCTACCCTGGTTTCTTAATATTTATTTACTTCTATATAACCCTTTCACTTCTTTCTTAAATAAAAATAATAAAGCCAGTGGCAATAGATGATGTTACCTGGGGAGAGCATGTGAACCAGCCCATGTTTTGCAGTCCATTTGTACCTCTCAGCCTCGACAGTTTTTATAAGTAACACTAAAAAGTTCATTCCTGGTGGTGCGTTTCAGTTAGCTGGTGCTGCACAGTTGGTTTGGAGAACCGTCTGCAATGTGTCTTGGATTGCTTAATGGTTTGTAATTGCCAGCTTCAAGCTCTGCTCTGTGTAGGCATGGTTTAAAGGTGCTCTACTCTTCAGGTTGTCGTTGCAAGCGCTGAATAAAGCCAGTCCCAGCACCAATCCCCCGGTAGGAGACCTTTCAGCTGCCTATTCTCTCCCTCAAAACTGACCATTAAACCTTGCTTTTTGTATCCTGTTCGTTAATTTTCTATTTGTAAGACTATTTCCTCCCATCCTGTGGCAAGCTAGTTTCTTTGATAACCTTTGGTGTGGAACTTTGTCAAAAGCTTTTTCGAAATTGGAGTATACTATGTCTGCCAGATCCCCTCTCTCTATCCCGGTGTCCTCTGATGATTGGGTAGGGTTTGTGAGGCACGGCCATGCAACATCTTTTCCAACAGACAGCGTTTGTCCCTGTCTACAGTGACTTTATTTCTATAGCCCTTGCTGCTGTTAGTAAGGATGACATCAAATTTTCTGCTCCGTAATTCTGTGTGTGTTGTGTGGGGGATTTTTTGGTGTGTGTGTGTGTCTGTGTGGATGGGAATCACATTGGCAGCCAGCCAGCTCCCTGGTGGCAGTTTTTGCAGTTCTGGGTTACCTTCCTCACCTACAGGTCTGCAGCTTTGTACATAAATTCCATTCAGCAATCTCAGGTGAAAGCCATGGTCCTGGCAACTTCTTAGCATCTAATTTGTCTGTTTGGAGCAATATGTCTGTATATCTATTTCAAGTTGAATTAGTTTCTCTTGACTGCAAAGAATGTATTTGTATGGGAATCTCTTGAAAATCTCCAACACGAAAGACTCCTTAAATAAATTATTAAATTGCACAGCCGTAGCTTTATTACTGAATGAGACTTTTTATAGTTTCGTCATCAAGCAGTCCATAGCTAGCATCCTGCTTTTGTTTACATTTAAAGAAGTAAAAATTTGATTTTTGAAAATCAAATAAATAGGTTTGCTTGGACAAACACAAAAGTCTGTATTAAGTTAGAAAGAAGTAGTCAATTTTTTTTTTTTTTTTTTAGTGATATGTTCTACAAATGCTACTGGAACTGGCACAAAATCCACCACCTTGCCATTGTAGTTACTGTTTGTTAGGAGGAAGAAGAGCTGCTGTTATGTAGTTTTCCTGTTCTACTGGCTGTTACATGTGTATGATTAAGCACATTTTCTTAAGAGTGCAGTCCTTTAACTGAGATATTCTGAATGAGTTCAGGAATATATCATCTGCTCCTGGTCACTTTGCTTTACTGATAAGCATTAACTCTGTAACATCTCAGTCTTGGACAATAGTTCTCTTTTCAGAAGGTAAAATGGAAGGCTTGGGTTTGGATTATTAGTGAAGATGTAAGCAGAGTTGGTTTAGGGTTTTTTCCCCCTCCTTTTGGCTTACGGTATCTTTACACCATAGTAATTCTATGGATTTATTAGTTCCTATTAAGGTTCTTACTGTGATGTACTGAAGTTCAATGCTAGCATTGTGAGGAGAAACATGAGAGGGTTTTAGAAAATGCCCTTACTTCTAGAAGTTCTTAAAAGACAGAAATTTGTAAAAATAAATTTTGCAGCAGGGAACTTGTTTGAAATGCAGGAACTTAAAGTGAAGGTATTAAAACTGAAAGTTGTATTGGATTTCAACGTTTTAGTACAGTTCTTTAGTGTACAATCTATTTTATTTTTCTGCTAAATAGAGTTGATCTATTTATTGCTCAGAGGGCTGATAAACTCATACTTGTGGGTACTATCTAAAGTAGCTAAACCCTGTATCTAATCCTGCCTATTGCTTCTGTGCTGCACATGTGCCTTGACTACTGTCAGGAAATGTGAATTTAGGGCAGAGTGGGCTACTTGGTAACTACATTGCTGAAGTGATGCACCGAGAAATCAAGTTAGAGAACCCAAAGAAACAGTAACTAGAAAAAAGTATGGGGTAGTGAAAGACTAGATCAGACTGCATTTTCTGGGAAGTCTAGTTTTGGAGGTACTGTGTATTGGGTGCAGAGTTCTGATGGACAATTTCATAGGAGAGGTGTTGGTGGTAAATATTTCGTAGTTTGAGAGACCTTGACAGTTGGATCTAGGACTGACTTGTGTAGGCTCCACTTTGTCATAGAGAGACAGCAATTAGAACACATAGGTGCAATGAAACCTCATTTAGTATTGCAGCTGATTTTTATCACAGATGTCTTAGCTTTATCTTAATTCTTGGTAGAACCATAATGTCTAATTCTATCAGTCTTTGAAGTTATAAGTTTGAGTACACTGTATTTAAATCCGAAATGTTTAGGTAATACAACATTCTCCCTATAAAAGGGTTAGAGTTTGAGAGAAAACTGCTTAAAGTAAAAAACAATAGCCTAATAATAGAGAACTTTAATCCTGATATTACATTTCCTATTTTAAACCATGATATTTTAAAGATTTCAGTACAAAACATCTGTTTGCATTCATTTTGTAGTGTTTGAAGTCTAGAAAATAAATTGGGACTTTGTTTAAAAAGTGCTCTTGCATAGATTGCCATTTTTCATTGCAAAATGTAGACAGGCCTCTTGCAAATGTATTTGTGATTATAAACGCTGCTTAACATTCAATATGCATAGCCATGTTTTCCTTCTAGGATATAATTTTGTCTTTTATGTGTTTGCCTTCCTCAAAGTTCAGATTTTTAACAAGGAAAAAAGTATCTTTTAAAGAAAACTTGTCTGGTATTTAGAGAACTGTTAACAGGGGCATGGTATCTTCTTGAATTTCTGACCTAAAGAAAGCAGAAGGCTGTAAAACATGAGTTTCTTCACTTCTGGAATATGTAAGATGCATACCCATAGCTTCTGTGCTCTTTTCTAACAGATTAACTCGAAGACACTGTCATTGAATTAACGGTATCCCATTATTATCAGGGTAGTGGTTATCCTGTCTGCTGTCATGAGATATGAGAGCCTTACATGACAGCTGGTTAGACGTGATCAGATTGATACTATAGCCAGGAAGGACCGTACTGGACTAGGTTGGTCTCTGAAATTGATTTCTCAGTCAAGATAGAATTGTATCTTGATCAGGTATTCAATATTTTACAGTCCAGCTAAGACAAATACACAGAGTATTTCCCATTCCGGCTGGAAGAGCAGAACTTGCTATTAGCATAAAAGCCCACACCCACCCCCAACTTACACAAAGGTTGCTTGTGGAGTCCCAGGCTGTTTGGCTGCAAACCTTAAAGAGGTACATATATTGCAGCCATTTCCATTCTTCACCCGAGTATCAGACACACAGGACAATTTTGTAAGATAATTATTTTGGTTATTCTTAAGGGGTAGTTTGCTCAAGCAGAGGTTCCTTTTGGACTCTCCACTGGTAGGGGGTGGGTGGATTAAAAAAAATCCACACACAAAAACCTGCCACCCCCCAAAAAAATAATTGTATTACTGGATTTAGTCATGAAGATAAGAATGCCTAAAGGGGTGGTATCTGGTATAAGATGGCAAAGCTGAAAAAAAATGATTAAACTCTCGTGGTAAAAACTTGGCCTTTTGTCCAGTTATATAGTGAAACCAGTATGCCATTTAAAGATGAGATGGTATAAGTCTTGAAGTGGTGGTCAAAAGAAGGAGGATAGAGTCCCTGAAGTATATTGATTGCTCGGATACTCTGAGAATAAAACATGAGAGTGCGTTGTGAAATGTGGGATTTAACTGGTTCTGCTTCCCCCATATTAGCTGGTTTTTTGTGGGACAAAGTTAATATACAAATTGTTAATTTGTGTGCTAGGCTATGATAAAAGCATTTGAGATAGTTGTTCAGTCTAGAAAATGTTGTGCTGACCCTCAGCTCAGTAGTAACAGATTCATACACTGGCAGTGGGCATCTTTAGAAAAGGGCTCATTTTCACAAGGTTCTTTCTTGTAATGACCAGATTAAGAAAAAATGTCATTACAAGAGGTGAAAAATTACTCTAGATGAGTTACACTAGTGTAAAATCTATCAGTTAAGTGAGACACAGTATGGGAGAGCACTTTGCTGAGTCCCAGGACGCTGGTGAGAGGAAGGAGAATCTGGTGAAGGCTGTGTGTGCTTGGAGTGGCAGGTCACTTCAGGGAAGGTTCTTATGGTCTTGCTAATTGCCTAACAGGCTTGAGCTTTCTATTAATTTTTTAAGGTAAGTATTGAACTGGTGATTTTAGCAAGAATCATTGCATGTGCTCTGGTATAAATATTCTAAAATTGTGTTTCATTTCAACCATCAGTAATCTTGACAATGTACTGCAGTTGCTAATATAGCCCAAGGAAAGGATCCAATCTTCAAAAGAATAATTGCTGATCTTTTGATGATGTTTTAAGTTGCATCTTGCTTATTATGCTATCCTTTGATTCCTGTTTAAGTTGGAGCTTGGTAGTTTTATTTGGATAAAGTATGAAAGCCTACCTCATTCTTTGACAAAGCTGGGTCCAGACAATATTTTGGATGAGCTGATTTTTTAGTTAATTTCTAGGCTATGCCTTCCTTCTAGTGATGTTCCCACCTTGACAAAAGAGGGCAAAGGCAGGTTTCCTTCCAGCTGCTACTAGAATAAGCACCTGCTGCCCAAAAAAGGGAACAGATGCTTGCTGTAGACTTCCTGCATATTTTGTTTTAGTTGCTCTTCTTGTTGCTCTTCTTCTTGTTGCTCTTGTTTACTTTACCCGGAAAAGATGCAAACAAATCCTCAAAATGAATGATCTATGCTGATTTTTTTTTGTTCCTCTTCAGTCTCCTCATTCTCACTAGACTTCATAGCAGATCTATTTAGAACTGCCTACCAGGGCTTCATTTGCTAGATTAATATTTGGCAACAGGTTTACAGTTTTCACTAGCCATTGGCTCACTGGGCATCATGGATTTTATTTTTTTTACCTTCTTCCCCCCAAACTAAATCGGTCTCTTCAAACTGTCAATCCTAGAATAATGATGGAGAATGAGACAGTTTCTTAAATGGCTTCTTGTTCTTTGCTGTGTCCAAAGCTTTATTTTTCACCAAGACAGCCTTGTTGCTGGGACTGCGCGGGGGGTTTTAATGAGGGCAGTATGTAGGGTCCCTGGTGGCCACAGCTGAGTATTGCTGAGCTGACTGCAATGCTCGAGTATTGTTCGGGCTTTGTAAATATCTTAGGAGCCTTCTGCACGGCAGTTCACAGTGATTGTCCATGCAGACCCTGGAGCAAATGATTATTCTCTCTTCTTTGATGACACCTTCCATCGCTTTTGTGCTTTTTTTTTTTTCGGTGTTCTGATTTTCAGAGGCTGAAAGAGTGAACAGTCTGTCAGTCCGCTGTCCTGCTCGAGTACTTGCTATACTTTATCTTCTGCTTCCTCTCTTTCCTTTTTTTGTCCCCTCATTAAGAACTATAGTTATCAATCAGGGATACTATACAGGGGTATCTGTAACTTTTAAAGCACCCTTTCTCTGGTTATGTTTTCTTATCTCAGTGTATTTGGTACATCCATTTGAGAATCTGCAGTCAGCTTGAACTACATGTAATCATGTTTGGGAAGAAAAACTAAGGCTTATTTATTAATATTTATTTTTAATCTCCAATGTCTTCTATTTCTGTTTGTCACTCTTAATCTTGGAGGTCATCTTTTCCTTTTATTGTGTGGTTGGTTGGTATGTTTTTAAATGTATTCCTGCTGCCATCAAATTTTACTGTGGCTTTCACTGCTCATCATAAATTCAGTCCTTTCAGCTCAGGAGCTAAAGTGGTTGTATGCACCATGGTTAACTCACATTTCAATTACTTCAGGAACAGCCTCTTTGTCTAATCTCTATGCTTTCTGTAACTAAAATGACTGTCTAAAATTGGTTTTGGCTTTTCAGTTGGACCTCAAGATTGAATTGCCAAGCAACAGGCAGTTAGTGTTGCCTTGAGCTTAAAGCTGCATGTGGCTTTAAGCGGTGTGTTGTTGTCCCGATGTTCTGTGTGGTAGGGTTTTCATTATTTATTTATTTTCTTTGGTTGTTCACTGATCTCTGGATCCTTTCTGTTCAGTTTCTTACTCGTGCCATTTCTGAAGATCCATTTTTACTTCTGCATGTCAGTATCAGTCCTATTATTCCTTTCCCGGTGTTGCAGATGAAGTAAGTGTCCTAAGTTTCAAAATATATACTTTTATTACTTGCGGCCTTCTCCAGTCAGTTTCAAACAAATATTTGATCTGGTCTCAATTTCAGTATTGTAGGTGTTACACCAATGATTATTTTGAAGGAGGATTTTTTACAACTGTATTTGAAAATTGCTGGTCTAGAAACAAAGTGTCTTTGGATGGGCAGGCTGGGTTCCAGGGCCAAGCAAACACAGAAGTCGGATCTTTCAGACTGACCTTTTCCAGCTGGCAAGTTTGGCTGTCTGGAGGTTGCTTTCCCAATGGCCAAGTTTGAGCAGACTGCGTTGTGGGAGCCTGCTTTTCAGCAGGGAGCTGGCTCTGCTCACTTAGAAGTAGGGAAGTGGCCACCCAGTACTTACAGAGCAGATTTAATCTGCAGACTGGCAGAAACAGGATTTGATATGGTTCAATAGTTCTTCCCTTGCCAGTGAAGTATTGATAAGGCACAAAATATCTCTGGTATAGAGAATATTATTTTTTCTGTTAGTTTTAATCTGATAACTATTCCTTTTTCTATTTTTAAATTTCTGTCACGGAAGTTGAGTTGTTAAGCCCTGTTGCATGTGCTAGTCAGTGTTCTGTCTAACAAGACAACACTAAGAAGTCTTTGTACTTTATCTTCTGCCATGGACAAAATACCCAATTGGAATAACTGCTGAAGAGAGGAAGGATAGTAAAATAAGTGTGCATGGAAGTGCGGACAGAAGTAGTTAATGCAATTTCACTGTATGTGTACTAGGAGGTTTATTTTAGAGGTATTTCTAGGCCTGGTGAAGACCTTGTGGGATTTCTGTAATTCGAAGCATTGTATGTGGGAGTGATGGGCGACCATGGGAGTAGTTGTACCGTAAGTCATTCAAGGGATTGAAATTGAAGTAAGGTCTTGCAGCCTGGCTCCATTCTGCTGTTGCTTTATTAGTTTTTTTTTCTTATTTACTTGATCTAGACAAACCCTCCCAGTTTTTTGGTGTGTTCTGTGCTTGTTTCCCTGTAGGTCACTTTTGATTGTAGAGTGTTAAGACTTCTCCTGACATAACAAATATCCACAGTTGATTACAGCTGTGGAGCACAAAAGGAGAGGCTGACATAGCTGCATACTTGCCGCATTAGACACTGCCGAAGAGATGGGCTGCTGCTTCGCCCTTTCTTTTGAGATACTGCCAATAGGCAACACTAAGTCTAAGGAGCCATTTATGCTGTTCCTTCTAATTATGTTGTGGTATTCCTCCTAATTGCCAAATTCAATATTGCTGAAGTGTTAAGAATTACATATATCACTGCTTAAAAATTCTGTTACTGTGATGCCTTTTTGTTCTAAATATAATGTTGGGGAATGTGGATGTAGGTTTTTATTACGTGCAATCTGAAGTAAAAACGAACCTTGCAAAAACGGATTTGAAACCATTGCTGAATTTATTGTGTGAGGCTTTGTAGTGGTCTGGAGTATAGATATACCAAAACTTCAATGAAAAGAACAATAACGATTTTCAGTATTTATAGTGGTCTCTATACTATACTGATTATTTAATCCGATTATTGAGATTTTACTTTTAAGTTCAGTTTTGGTTTCTTACCACTTGATGGCAGTGAAGGAGCTAGTGTTGCCAGGCAAAGGTTCAGGGCAAGAACCCATTATGAATAACAAAAGAGGAGGTACAAAGGAAGCCTCTGACATTTAATATTGTTCACATTTCTAGGTGATATTACATATACCACAAATGACAGTAGAGGAAGAAAAGCCTCTAGATGGAGCTTCAGTACTTCCAATGGGGGAGAGATTTTTATGCTCAAGTTGTTAGCTCCTATTTATAATAATTATTTCAAACCACAACTTTCCCATTTAGGAATGGAATGATACCAGACATAATCAATAAGTAATATCAGTGCTTTTGCTATTATAAACATACGATACTTCTTGAAGAGCATGTAATTCTGGCATTTTTCTCACACCTCTGTTCAAATCCTACAGCCTTTCAACATTCTTAGGAATTCTCAGATATTGTTAGAAATGTGAGACGTAGATTAAGGATCAGCATAATTATTCAAGCCTTTTTTAAAAAAAGATAATTGGATTTTACTGGTGGACCAAAAAGAGAAACTTGAAAAATACTGTTCAAATTGGAATCTGCCCCGCAGTATTGATTGTTTCACGTGGTCTAGTCCCAGTGACAAAGTGTTTGTTGTAACATTAAATATTACAATGCATGGGCGTGTGTTTGAGGCACTTTATTAGCGAAGGTTCTTTTGCACTTCCTACACCCATGTACACCTCTTGCCAGGCTGGTATGGGGAAATGAACCATATAATGGCCCTGCTATAGTAATTGGCTCCACATGGGTGGACTCTAGCACACAGACAAAACCTTATTTGAAGTAATTGGTGCTTTGTGTAGGTACAAGGGTCTGTACATGCAGATTTATTTTGGATCCTGGGTCAAACCTTGGCATTAGTAAAGGTTTCAATTTCATGCAGTGTCTTTGACATGTAAGTGATTTTGAATGAGTATCAAAAACATCCATGCAGATTATAGCAAGGAACTTGATTGAACTTGTTTGTTAACAATACACATAGCTAATATTTTGCAGTTATGTTTTTGATTGGATACTAAATAAAGAACTTGTTAAGTTTTGTGGAAGTGCAGCCTGTTAATAATTTTTAAAAAATATTTTAAAAGCAAATTAGAAGCTTGCATAATTATTAAATATGTTAATAATTAGCAGTGTTGTTCTAGTTCTGTAACAGGCAGTACTGCATAAACTTGCAGTTGAAAATAAGCGAAAATTTACTGGAGGTATCAAATATTTACTCGGGTTTCAGATGTCATTCTGATTTTTAAAAAGCGTTTAAGCACGTTATTTCTAATATTAGCTGGCATCTGTTAGCCTAATTGAAAGATTGCTGTTGCTGGTTTAATGTAATGGCAGCCAGAGCATACTTATTGGGCAAAATTCAAGTTTGTCTTACCAAATAAGTATCAAATAGATAATCTGTGTAGTGGAAAAAGAAAGGGTTAGAAGATGGAGTTGAAGGTAGTGCAGCATTTAGAATGATCGTTTCAGCCAGTGGAGACTCATTTGCTGGAAATGCCCTCGTGAGATTGTAGCATTTCTTCATCTGTGGCATTAGTTCATCATGTAGTATAAAACAATACTGAAATGAGTTTCTTGTCAAGATTTGTTAGAAAACAGTGAAATTTTACTTCATTATGTGATATGGCTGCATTTATTTTAATGTCAGTGGAAAAACTTAGCTACTGTGGTGCAATACAACTTTAAGATAACCTAGTACAAGCTTTTCCAGCTGCTACTATTTGGTTTAGGGGAATTTGAAATTTGAAAGGTACAAAGAAAATTATCACAGCATTTGGAACATGAAATCAATTTGGTTTAGGAAGTTAGTGTTAATCTTGCTCTGTTTGCTTTCCAGGCTGAACAGCATAATTGCCAAAAATCAGATATGGGAAGAAGACATATATTTGTGCAAAATAAATTTTATTCTTCTAGGTGATTTTCAAAAGTTTTAGCAAATGTAACATTAAAAATAATCTGTTTTGGTTGTTTGGGGTTTTTTTCAGCTGAGACGTAAACTTAGCTAGCTGATAGGCAATTTATTCAGGGATTTGTGTTATGTGACTGCATGCAATTGTTAAATCTTGTGTTTAAAAAGTTGTTTTTTTATAAAAGCGGGGTGGGAAAAAGGCTGTGGGTGTAATACAACTCTCACGCTTTCTGAAGGGTAGCTTGTTGGTACTGAATGGTGTCTGTATTAATCAGTGCAGTAATACCAATGCCCCAGAAGCACTGTGTTATTTTTATTTCTCCTTATCTGGTTTAAGAGTTGCAGGTAATAGTGAAGGTCTCAATTTCTAGGTTTAGTCTCTGTTGAATTCATATTGATCTTTTAAAAATCCTTTGGCTTTTTTGTCTTGCTGTGCTAACACTTGGGGTCATTTTTGCCCTGAAATTGTCTCTTAGCTATATCTTCATGTTAATTTAATCATTAAAATTTTGTAGTTCTTTGGCATTTAAAATAATGTTGATTACGTTTTGCTCAGCGGTCAGGGATAAATAAAATCTCAGAAGGTTACTTCCTATTTGGATTGAAGGAACAAGTGAATTCTTGGAAAAGGCATAAAATTGTACAAATTATAGCAACCGATATATAGAGTAAATTTCCTTGAATATTCCTGGATTCACCATTGATGTGTATTTTGGACAAATAATTAATTCTGTATCTTTAGGCAATACTTAACTTTGTCATTTAAAAGTAAAGACACCCTACCAGGACTGTAGACATGATGCTAATATATAGAGTTAATTTTTACCTTAGCTTACTTTTTAATAGTGATGGCAGAGATTCAGTAATTGAAACTACTGAATTAGTGAAAATAATCAGGAGGTCATTTTCTGTGGAGAGATCTTCTAAATAATTTTATTTTACTTTATTAGAAGCAGAAAAAGCTGATAAAACTGGTCATATAAAACTGCAATGATAAGCATTTCTTGTTGTAATGTTTAGTGAGAGCAGGATACGTATGAAGAACTTAAAATTGCTCATAGAATTAACTCTTCATGTTTTTGTTTTATTTTGCTGTAAGAGAGCCTTTCAGAATTTGAATTTCATTGTGTTGCGACTCATTAATGCAGTGAGCAGCAAGGTTTTTGTTTGTGTGCCTTTATTTGATATTCACCTAAATTTCAGCCCCAATTAAAGATTTCTGGAGACTCATTCAGTAAAGAAAGTAAAAAAAAAAAAAAAATTCCTTTTTTCTTGTTTTATCAGTAAAGCTTTTTCACTTGTGTCTAGATTTATATGTATCTCCTGTTAATATTAACAATTAACTGAACAAATGTCCTTGACTTGTGACTTGTATTTTAAAAATATTTTTCTTTTCACTTTTTTGGTACAAATACTGATATAGAAATATGGAAACTGATTATAGTTGTATCTTGGTGAAGCATATTCAAGTTTTCTTTTGTTGTTTGCTCATTTCTGAGAGTTGCTTCTCTCCCTTAGATCCTCGCTTGGTATTATCTAACATCATTACCTGATTTAAAAATTTTCTTAAAGTCTTTCAGGTGAAGATCATTACATATAAAGTATGTATATAGTTTTTAACCTATGCATGTGTGTAAAGTCTGTCTAAATTAAGATGATTATGGAAAATGCCCTCATTTCAGTTTTTCAAGGAACGCTTGCTATGCTAAGAATCCTTTCTAAACAAGACTCTTTCATGCAAATCTAGATCAATATAAACAGAAAGGTTTTCTTGGGCAAGATAAACTGTTCTCCATATGTAGAGTTGCCTTGCTTGTAAAGGTGCCTGTAATTTTTCAGTTCATGGATATTTAAGTCTGAATCTAGATCTATAAATATTATTGAATAAAAGCTTAGTGTGCTTGTCAGTTTATTTGGCAGCACAATTCTACCGGTGTTTAGGCAGCATGACTCCCATGTAAATGTATGTATGAGTCTTAGGATTCCTGGAAACTTGTGGAGTTGGAATTTTAATCTTTAAAATAATGTTGTTTCAATTGCGTGCAAATTTTGATTGCCCTCTGTGATAAGAGTCTAGTTCTTTGTTTTGAGTTATTCCTTTATTCTTACATAGTACTGGAAAACTACATCAAATATAAATGGCTACAGATACTTTTTTTTTCTTAAGAGAAGACTTGGATTGTTCATGTTTATTCAGCCCTAATGGAGTTTGTCTTCCAGGGTATATATGGCTTTTTAATTCTTACTGAAATGTTTTACATTAAATGTGGTGATAAAATGAGATAGAGGTGACACAAAAGCATTGCAAGTATGTCTTGTATTGTTAAATGCTAGCAAGGCCATTCACATAAGAACAACAGTTCTGGATTATTTATAACTTCTGAATATGTGCCTCACAAATTATATTTCAACAAGATTCCAAGTAATTTGGATTAAAAAATGGTTGCAGTCATTTATGGTCTCAAAGTAGAGATCTCCATTTGTGCTTCTGGAGTACCCTCACATGTAGAGAAGTTCTACTGAATTATTAAGGAAAAACTTTGTTGTGCCATAACATAATTGGTAATTAAAATGCTCACCCAGTTTCTTATGTGGCTGCTATTATTTTTAGAATCTCATTATTTTCATTATACTTGAGAGATTTTGCAAGGTACTGGGTCTTGTGCTTCTTTGTCTTAGATGATAAAAATACATACACCTTGCAGAAAGTGCTTGGTAAATACTTCTGGGTCTTTTGAGACAAAAAGTACACTTTCCTGTAGGAGAATCATCGGTTGCTTGGACACTGCGTGTTTCAGAATTGGCTGTCTACACCTGGGCTCATCTGCTTGTAATATGTGCAGTCTCCTTCCCCTTCCTAATTGATGCCCTGGGTTTACGGATTTCTCCCTGCCCTTCTAAAATGATGTAGCATATGCTGGTTTTTAGTTCTGTGCAGATGCCAGTCTACTTCTGCATATCTTTCAGAAATGCTAGACTTTTATTTTAAGGCATAATCCATTTTATGTTATGTTTGTTTTAAGATTTGTAATTTGAAACAGGCAAGCTGATAACTAGCCAGATCATTCTGCAATTTAGTGAAGCCTCTTAGAATCAAAATGATTCTTCAGAGAGCCAGGGTTTATTTGAAAGGGGGAGGAAACCCGTTGCTTGTGAGTTAGTATTATGAAGCGGATCTGCGTTGCTTATGCAAATATTTTTTTCGTTTTTGAATCCGCTTGTTTCTCTGTCTTTTTTGTACAACAGCCATGTACCTTAATATTGCTCTTAAAGACTGGTAACAAATTTCCAGGACTGCATACTGTAAAATTAGGGAATGTCAGTTTTCAGAATGTTTCAAATCTTAATTTGGTTTCTTTGTGCTTGTTCATTGTGATGATTTTTAATTCACTACATTATATTCTACAGGGTCTTTACTTATTCAGGCTCAGGGAGAGATCTGGCCCCAGTGCAGCTTCAGGCTTATGTATTGAAAGAGACTGTTGTCTGTAAAAACTGTTTAACCTGTAGATGTTGAGGGTATGTAGAGAGTGGGAGAGAAAATTGCAGGGGAAAAAAAAAAAAGGTTCCATGGGTAAGCCAGTCAGATGGAAAGTGCCCTTGAGGATTGGGTTCTGTTCCTCTCTCTGCCACAGAATTCCTATGTGATGCTAGGCAAGTCGTTTAAATGAAACTTTTCCCAAGTGGTGACTAATTGATTTGAGTGCTCTGCAATTCTGGTTGCATAATTTGAGATACTAGGGCCTTATATGCAGAAATGCTGAGGGTTTGCAGCTGCAGCTGAAGTCGATTAAAGTCTGTGCACTGAATGCATGGAATGTTGTTTGATACTGAGCACTTGGAAAAATCGTATCTGAGATAAAATTAGCACTTGATATTACTGAATATTTTACCTTAATCCGTGTATCATTTTGTAATCTGTAAAATAAGGAAAGTAATGCGTGCTTGGCTCTTAAGATATTACAATGGTGAATAATATTATTGATGAACTCCGATGCCATTGTAATGGGCCTCAAAACAAATAACCATGGCTTCCAAACGTGTTTGAACAGCATGCAGTTAAGAGCAGATGAGGCCACACATGAAAAAATGTGTGGAGAAAAAGACTGAATAGCTGCTCACTGGGTAAGCAGTCGTCTTCTGTGCATTGCATGAAGACAAAGCGGCAGGAGTAACGCCGACAGATTGTAGTTCCTTTTCAGGGAGCTGCCGAGTTCTTCCCAAATCTCCTTTACCTGTTCAGGATATTCATTATCGTCTATAGCATGTATTATCTTTATCGTATTTTTGTTATCCCTTAATTTTTCAACTGTAAATTTATATTTTAGATTTAATTAAACTAAAATCTGATCTGTTAGAAATCTCATAATTTTTTAACAATAGCTTCTTTTGCTACTTAAAAAAAAAAAAAAACAAAAAACCCCAGATACCATTCTTTCTCTTGATTCAAAGAACAAAAATAGAACTTGACCAAAAATTTTTATCTTTTTAGTCTGTTTGCCAACAGCTTGCTCTTTGTCGACATTGCCACAGGGTATACAGCTTCTACTGCTGGCATCTGCCTAAAGTTGGCTCCGGGTTCGTAGGGATTAATTGGAAGCGGGAACTAGATGAAGAAACAGACTAATTTTAGTCCCCTTCTTCCTTTCTTCCTCCTCCCTCTGTTTCTTCACCCTACAGTAAATGTTGGTTTTTTTATTTTGGCCTGTGATACTTACCATGACTGATTTTTTTCAGAAATAGTTTTGCAGATTTCTGACACCACTCTTTTGTGTTTGGGTTTTTTTCCTTCCAAAAAAGACAAGTTATGAGAGGGAGAAATTGTACCTGATGGAATCCATTTTTATTTCTTGGATTTGATTCCATGGCTGGGATTATGAGACACAGGCAAATGTGTCTTTGGCCTATTATTGATACTTGTAGGATTGTAAGTAACAGAATGTTTGTTTGTTTGTTTTTCTATGTAGTAGCTTGTGGACTTACAGTTTCAGTACTTTCCTCTCCACCTGTGTCAGAAGTTACCTACTAAATATATTTTTGCTTGCCTGTTGATGTTTCTTTTAGTCTTGACTGTATAACTTGAAAACTTAAGGCAAAACCCATGTTAGGATTTGCCTTAGCTTCATTTACGTCCTGTGATCACAAAAGTTTCCTTGTAGATTTTGCACTTGAAATATTCTGCATTTGTCAGTGTTTCTACTTGAGGCAGCAGGACCACAGTTTTATCTTTCACTGTTATCTTTGATGCTGGTAATCCTGTAATCCCGTGTTGAGAGGCAAGTAAATGAATTGGTAGTAGCCACTATCTTCTGCGGTCAGTTGGCTGAAACAGATTTTCTGGTAGCATAGTTAATGGCATGTAACCTGTGCCAAGTTTTCATTGCTGCTCACTCAACTGCTCATTCTTCTTTTTCCCAGGCATAGAAAAAGGCATACTCTTCCCCTTTATTTTGGTCTTTTCTCCTTTTGTAGTGTTTGTCTCGCTACCAGCTCTTCTCACCCAACTTTGTAGTTCCTGCTTGCTCTGTACTGCCTCCAGACTGAGGAGCTATCCTTAAAATACAGGTGTCAGAAGAAAATTCCTCTTATCTGTTACTTCTGCTTGTGATGATGAGAAAATGAAAATAGGGAGGGAGGAAGCAAGAGATTTCTTTTCAGCCGTCCAGCTCCAACTCTGCTGTTGTGACTTGTGAATAGGTGTCTAGGGCTGATGGAAAGGTGATGGGAGGCAAATACACTCCATACAACCACTGCCTTTTAATATCAGTGGCTAAAAAACTGACTCTACATTTGCCACTTAGTTTTCTCTCAGGAGCAGGGAGCATTTCCTAATCTGTTTCACTTATGACTTCAGAGGGAATGTTGGGTAAGAGCTATTATTTTGCCTCTCTTAGCCCTCTGATGGTAGTGACAAACTATTTAGCTTCCCAGCAAAAAAGGCTTGTTTTTCCTGAATTATTTTTGTGGCTATGTAAGGAGAGAAGCAGTGACATAGATGTGTCTGATACCCACCAGCTTTTGTAGTGATGAGGTTGTTGGGTGTTGCACTCACCTAACTGGAGAACGATTAAAGTAGATCAGGAGAAGTGTTTACTTCACACTCATCAGCATTTCCTCCTTGTGCAGAGCTGCCCTCGGTCTCTTCTGGACTTGGCTGGCTTTTCAGAGTGTCTGGTTCAGCGGCAGCCTTGCTGTGGGTATTGCTGGGGGAGCAGAACCATCATTTGTGGTGCCTCTACCCGCTGCTACCTGGGCTGCTTCTGTAGGGGTGTGCCCCATTGTGAGGGTCTCCTGATTTGGGCAGCGTCTGTCTTCTGCTCTTTTTCCAGCTCTTGCAGGCCGAGAGGGAGGCAGTTTATGATCAGTGTGAATTACTCCCCTCCTTTCCTGATGCAAACGATGCCTTCAAGGTAGTACTGGAAGAGAAGAGCAGTAAGTGTTTGCAGGGAATGGCTTTGTGAAAAGCAGGGACGTGATCTTTCTGCCTCTCACTTAGGCCTCTGTGGTTCAGTTCAAACGTTTTGATTTGAAAATCATAGAGAGCGATTCAGGGAACAGTGTGCCACTGTGTGTAACAGTATCTGCCCACAGCTGCCATAAATCTTGAGAGGTAATTATCTTCCTTAAGGATTATTTGGCTCGTTCTCACTAGAAATAATGTCAGTTAAGCATTTTTAGTGACCATAATACCAAATTTCCATACAAAATTGCTGGTGAATGAAGGGCTGTCTTCAAGTCAGTTCCATCACAAGTCATTGCATATATGTGGCTCTTTTAATATGGGCACAATTTTAAAAATTTAATTTTATTTAGTTTTCAGTTGCTTATAAATTTTCTGTGTCGATTTTAATTGATGATACCTAATGCTAAACTTGATTTCTTTATCCAGGTACCTTTAAACATCGCCTGACTGATTTATGGCTAAGGCAGGCTCTGGCAGGTTTTGCGAATAGTCTTTTGGGATGTTAGTGTCCCCTGCCTTCTGCCCTGGCCCTTTGTCAGATTATTTGCCATGGTTTATGCCATCAGACTGTGAGTTGCAGCAGTCAGGCAATGCTCCTGCTTTCAGGTCACTTTGTTAGGAGCGTGATAACTCTTAGCAAAGTGGTGGGCCACAGTACGAGGTAATCTATTAAGCTCATTGGAGTTTAACTGAGATGTTTGTTAAGTTTTAGGCTTGGATGTGTCTTACACACAGAAATTTTGCTGACGGTGGCATCTGTGCTGCAGAGGGTGATGGAGGGCATTCCTATATTCTTTCAAGGAGGCTATGTACTAAGTCAGCAGTGAATTACTGTATAGGTAGTGGCATGTTACAACCTCCCTAAGGTCTTCCGAGTCCCGAGGTAGTAATAGCTCATTAAAATTGTAGTTAATGAGTATAAAGGGATCATTATGCAACTCTCCTACATGACGGGTAGGGCTAAATCCTAACTAGTTCAGTAGAAAGTATTCTAAATAAAGAAGGAAGGAATTCGATAAAGCTGCTGGCAGTTCTTTGTAAACCTAGCTATTTAAAGCAATGCATTTGGAAAAAAAATCTTAGAATTTGAATAAATTAATACAGGTTTGTAAATGTATTCTAGGTCTTTTAGAGGTATTACTATATAATCTCAAATTACCTTAACGTAGTCCGTAATGAAGCATATTTAGTTAAAATATACAGTGTTTTGCCACTTCTGATCAGTTGGGTTTGAGGCTTAAAAAAAATATTTTTTAATTTATTTTTTTTTTTTAAGATGTCAAGATTTGTAAACATTTTCTGTTCTATATGCCAAAAATAAATGGTGGAACAACTTTTTGAAGGAGTAATATTCCCCTAACATGATTTTGTTTGTGGAAAATACAACCGCCTCACATATCTTTTTCATGCCTTTCGTTTAACTAAGGTTATTTTGTGGAGAAAGATATTGAGGACTTACCCAAACTGAACAATGTGGATTTTGTAGCAGTGAGATGAAAAACTTCTTGATCTCAGTGAAAGCTTCATGTCTTCTTCCAGGCTCTAGAAAGACAAACAAACAAATGAAAGACTGCAGACTCAGGTACACCTAGATCTCAAAGCTCAAGTTCAGGGGACAGGGCTATTTTTAAGCCTTCTTAAACTAAGAAAAATAACATTGCTTCTACAAAATGAGTTCTTCAGAAATATCATAGTATGGTACAGAAGGTAGGTAAACAATAGGACAAGGAGGGTGGAAGCAAATATAAAATATGTTAAATGTATTTATAAAAATATGTAAATATATTGTAAACATATAATAAATATCTATATATGGTTTTGAAAGCAGTGCTTCTGCTTTCTGTCATAAATCAAGAAATTACAGCTGCTGTGCCTGGATATGCTTTACTACAGCAGCTGTACCATATCATCATTTTAGATATTTATATTGCAGGAATTAAATACGTATTTATAATAAACTAATATAGAACATTTGAAAAAGAGCAGTGTAATTTGAAAAATTTAAATTGTATTTGTAGGAATTCTTTCTTGCTTTTCTTGTTCAGTTCAGTCTTTTTTTTTCATCTGACCTTCTCAAGGAATCTTGCTGATCCTATCTGTTCTGTATTACCTTTCAAGTCTAAAGCTGATAACGGATGGAGAAGGTATTCTAAACTCAAATTATGTGTATGACTTATTAGTGGTCATCTACTACAGAATGACTTTCTTAGTAGTTCAGAGTAACTGCTGTGTAACAGGAAAATAAGCCTAATGCCTAGCAGTCCAAGTCATAGAGCAGGACCCCAGGGGACTTCAAATTCATAGCAAAGAAGTGTTTCCTGCCACCTCTTGATACTCTCCACTCCTTTCAAAGCCCTTTCAGGTTTTGTGAAAATCTCGTTGACTCTTTCTCTTCCAGCATGAGCATCTGTCATCCTCAGAGCGACAAGAATACTGTCTTTCAGCTGGGATCTTTTAAGCTACATAAACAGATGCAGTAAATCCAGTTGGAATATTTTCAGAGTAATTATTAAATCAATCATCAAAAGTATATTTAATTTCTAAAATATAGGACCTGCTATACCCTGCTGTGACAGAACTGGTTAAATCTAAGTCACGCCTGAAAAATGTGTGTAAGACCTGCTTGTAAAGGAGGCTTCAGCTGTCTGTTCCAGTGATATGCTAGTGATGCTTCTAGGAAATTTCCTGGTACCTAACTTGAATCTTCCCGTGCTATTACCTGGCTGTTACTGCTTAGGCCTGATAGATCAGACAAGGCAATTATTCAGTTTTTCTTTACTGCTATTTTTTATGTATTTGAAGATGTTATTTCCTTGTGTCAGCTGCCTCTTCTTTAGGCTTAAGTCACTCTCATTCTTTGAGTTTCTCTGAACAAGTCACTATTGTTTTTCTCCTAGACCTCTTATTATTCAGATTTTTTTTTTGCTTATCATCTGAACAGGCTTATAGCTTTCTTTAACCGCGTTGTTTGAACTGGACGCAGCAATCTGCTGAGGACTTACCACTGCTGTGTGAAATGGCACGGTTGCTCGTTGCCGTGCCGCTGGTGTCGCGCTGGGCTGTGCTGCACAGAGAGGCAGCATCGTGCCACTGACTCATGTTCAGCTTGTGACTCATTGATCGTTTCTGTTTAACTGCTTTTTTCTGTCCCGTGTTCGTGCAGCTGATGAATTCTGTCCAGATGTACATCGTTAGTCTTTTACTTAGGAAATAAAGTCACTTTTTTTTTTTTTTTTAATTTTTTAGAGCGATTCTCCAGTTTGTCTGGCTCTTTTGAAATTCTAATTTTCTTTGACAGCATCTTTGTAGGTTTTCCCAGGTTGGTGTTAACTACTAGCTTAATACTGATCCTATAATTCAACTTGCTGGTTAAATTATTGAGTATCAGTGGACCTGGGACAGACCTCATAAAGTCCTGTTCGATACACCTTTTCGTTTTTGACAGACCTTTTAACTATTCAAGGTATGATTTATTTTCTTTCAAGTTTGTTGTGCACCTGCAGGAGAAGCTTCGTTTTTGTCACTTGTTTAAAAACGTTGTGCATTAAAAAACATTACTTAAGTCAAGATATGAAAGCAATCACTGTCTATTCAGTGTAATAGCTTTTATTTAACTGTGTTCTTAAAATACTTGTGAAATTGATCAACAGTTACATATTAGAGCATTGTATAAACGTTAAGGTCTGCTGGGGAGGTACACTTGTTTATGTGTGGGTTTTTTATTAGTGTCTGTGTGTGTCTATGAAAATATATATGATGTGTTTGTGTGGGTGTATGGGCATATAAATTGGTGTCCTTTGCTGCTGATAGGGCTGAGGAGGTTCCTAATAAATAGTTAATATTTATTCTGAAAGTGGATGCCTGTGGGGATTATTCACCATGTAAACGTTGTGTTAATGCATAAGATAATGGGTAGGTTTTTGAAAACTTCTGTGTTGAAGATAATTGTTCTCTGTTGGCTTCTTGTATGGCTTTATAGTGTTTTCTTTTCAGCCATACATCCTATATCCTGTCTCTCATATGCCCTTTTCTCATTTTTGGACATCAGAAGGGAGGGTAATAAACACCTTTCAAAAATATGAAGAATTTTAGAGTTTACAAGTCAATTAAAGATATAGTCACAAAAGTGACAGCAACAGTTCAGGTGACAGAGGAATTCAGTAATTAGTAGCCCAAGTGTTTTTTGGGGAGGCCGAAGTCTGTGGTCATTAGTCATCTCCGTCCAAAAAATGACGCTTCAATTGAGATCTGTGAAGCAGTTGTTTGAAGAGACAGGCTAGGCGTGTAGGAGCGTATGGGTCAGTAACGTCAGTTCTGCTGAAAGGGTGTAATGAGAACAGGATAAGCAAGAGGAGGAAGTTTTAAAGGCCTGTCATGGATATAGCCTTGCTGATTCTCTAATTTCTTTTATTTCCTTATCCTCTTGAAAGAAGCTGGAAACATACTAAAGCTGAAATGTAGCAAGAAAACGATATAAAATAGCAGCATATTTTTGGCCTTCCATTGTAGGAAGGATTGGAGCTTGCTAGATCCAACACTCGAAAATCTTCACTGCCTTATGCTGATGCTCCTCAGTGGTGAGTGTGAGCCGCCTTCAGCTGTCCTTGGGTGTCGTGTCACCTCTCTGGTAAATCAGGGGGCTGTGCTGTCTGGGACAAAGGCATAGAGTGAGAAATGCTACGAGTCTTTGCTGCAGGAAACCTAGGGAAAATAAACTTTCCTATCAAACGTGCTGCAGGGGACATCATATTTTGCTTTCCTTGCCAACCTGGACTGTAAAAACAGTGGTCTTTCTTTGTAGCAGTTTAGTTCCTGTAAATATGTTGAAGGATCAGGAATTTTGTACGTATTATTTTAGCTGAGAGCTGTAGACTGGAAATCTCTGATCCAATAGGCAGGTTTTCAAGAGAACTGCCTAGGAACAACTTTCTTTAGCCTAAAAGGGAATGCACACAGGTGTATATATAAATCAATAAAACCATATTATAAAAGTATATATAGCATATATAAGTATGTAAACAATGAATGTAATGTATGATATGGAATAAAAATAAATATGTAATAGTGTTCCCGGAAAAATGTGAAATAAATAAAAGATACCTACTCATTCCTTCATTTTGAACTACCAGAATGAAAAACTAAATGGAAATAAACTATAACAGTAGCAGGATTTTGTATTAGTCAGTATTGGCTTGAATAATGCCTTCAGTTGTTGTTTGATTGCTTTTCTCCATTTTGAATGTGAAGAGTAATTCTAAAAATATTGAGAGTTGTTGAGTGTTCTCTGCATCTCAGAGACAAAGCTCATGTTATATCATAACTTATGGTTATACATGGCAGTGTTCTCTTGGGCAATCTAATTTTTCCTAAATAATCAGTTTCTGAAAATCAGAGTAAAAAAGATAAAAGGCTAAAATATTTTCAACAGAAGAAAAAAATTACATGTAAATACTGCTGTTCAAATTGGTCAAGAAAACCTAAGCCTGTGTAATTGTGCACATGTGCTGAGGCGAACACTTTTTTTGGTTTCTCAAGCATGAGGCAGCAGAATTTTCATTCATTTGGCATGCTAGGCTGAAAACAGAGTCTTCTTTCATTTGACACACTCCCCTGGAAACAAACATGCCAGTGAAGGGATTGTGCCAGTTATCAGAAGCTCACAGGAATACATTGTGCTGGTTTGTATTCATTTTCATTTCATGAATTGCTTTAAAACTTAGCAACATAAAAAAGCATTAAAACATCTTTTTAGCATTATTTTTAGTTCCTACGTATTTCCCTGCTGTGCTGTTATTCAGTTTAAATCAACGGAATGTTGTGAGACACATGGCTCGGTTTGCAGCAGAGCACATCTCTCCTCCTGCCGGGGTATACTTGGAGCATTCATCTGTAGAGAAGCAGCAAATTTGAGTTTAACTCGTTTTGCATCTTGAAAAAGATGTATGTCTTAAAAAGAAGTTCAGTAGAAATAAAGGGTGAATTGAAGAACAGTTATGCAGCAAGGAATTTAAGCCAAAACTCAGCTGGCATCTGTTAACTATAAAAGTTCAGAGATAATGCTTGGTCTTCTGGGAGATACTTGCTTTTCTTTCCTAGAGTTATATTCTTCAGGATTGCCAGCAGGTCCTTCCCACCTCTGGAATTTGCTACAAGGCTCTATTTCCCTCATAGATGTTTTTCCAAGTGCAAATTTGGCAAACTCAGGTGTACTTCTTGGAACTGATCTGGTCATGGGAGCTTAAATTAGGACCAGGTTGCACTGGATGGATGCAAAACAAATATGGGAGTGGTATTTTGATCAAGTTTGATATAGCTGAAGATTAATTTATTTCCTTGTGCTGTTGCTGCTGTTAGAGGAGCAAGCATGTTGGCTATGGGTATGTCTGCTTTGGGTAGCCCTTGCTTTTCTTCTTGGTGCTGAGTAATTTTTGTGTGTAGGAACAGCATGCAGGTGTGTTCTGTTTGTTTGTGTTTTGATTTTTTTAAAGGGAAATTTCTGAAAAAGGTGTTTAAGGAAACAGGAGTGCTTGTGATTGTGCACAGAACATATGTATTATGACATTTAAGCCTATCGGTACTTATGGAGGGACTTTTTTTTCCTAAGAGAATCTCATTTATTAAAAAAAAGGAAAAAAAAAAAAGATAAAAAAAAAAAAAAAAGGTAGAAAGTCCAGAGTGAATGAAGGCTATTGAATTATACGATTTTTGTGGTAAGCTTCCAGAGTCAGGATGGCCTTGAAGCAGGTTGAAGAGGTCTATGCTGAACCAAAGTGGGGGTGAGAATCAGGTTGGAAGATAGGACAGAAACCACACAGCTGTGACCCAAGAATTACCTAGAGAAGGGTTGTGGAGCATCAGTGGTTGCTGTTCTGTCCCCATATGAGAATGAGACATGATGGGTCACATTGTGTTCCTTGATGTTGCTCAAGGAATGAGGTCTGTGGATATTTGATTGTTGGCCTACAGTCATGTTCGTTTGGTCTCTGACACTTAGGGATGTTAGTCTTCTGTGGACTTTACATGAAAACAGCCAGGTAGAAAGTAGCAATAGAGACACAATGTTTCATAGACAGCTGGCCTCTGCTTGTTTTGTGAAATTTTGTGGGACAGCCTGTGCATTCTGCAGTTTCAAATCACGGAAGAAAAATATGTGATTGTGTATTTACAAAGCTTACTTTTTGTTTCTTTTTCAGTGCTGTTCTGCTTTGACTTATATACCTGATGGTTACCAAGAGGAAGTAGTGACTTATACTCCTTCTTCTACACAAAAGTTCTGAACGGAATATTTTGTTGAAGAAACCGTGTGCATTTGGGTTACATAGGGTTGATATATAATTTGGGAAGGCTGTAAAAGGCTTCATGAAGGCCTGCCTGCATTGAGGTTATTTACGGGAGTAAGGTTGACATTTGAAATATAGTCAGGTGGTGCTCCATAAAATTGTCCCTCCTGTTTGACGTATACCTTCAGTAACACATGCTGTGGAAAATTTTACACAGTTATTCAGCAGCGCTGCAATGAAACAGGTATACCGATGTCATCCTCTTTTCACCCATTAACAATTGATTGGATAAACAGCAATTGAATAGAAATGCGATTTCTGTCTGTATACTTGGTCCTCTGGACCACGTGCCTTCCTATTGCTAATAAAGATAATGCCACCTATTTAAAGACATATGCAGGCATATTTAAAACCCAAGATGAATTGAGCACATTTACTGTGTTAGAAGCAGTTGCTAAATTGTAAGTAACTAAGTCTTGTTGTATAACTGCATTGCACTCAAGGGACCAATTTAGGTTTTGAATTGTATATGTTGGTAAGTGAAAACTATGTAGACATTGATTATTTTTTCCCTTTGACCTAATCACTGTTTGCCTATGGCAATATCTGGTATGTTATGTGTTCACCAAGAATTGTCTTGGGACCTCAATGAGGCTTTTTTTTTTTTAGCTTCATTAGTAATCATAGTTACATTAGGAATGGAAGGCAATGGAGTAATATACTGTACTACACCAGTTTTTCTATTTATTGTAAAGGTGCAAGTGAACTTTGAAGGTGGGAGTCTGAATTTGTATAGACAAAGGAGGAGACCAGATTTGAATTTTCATGCATTTCCAGCAAGGATTTAATTTTATGAAAATAGAAGGCAAATGCCTATTGAGATGATTTTTGCATGTGTTGTGAAAAAAATCCTTTCTTTGTTTCTTCTTATGTATTTCTAGTCTAATGATAGAATTTCACCAACGGGAAGTCATGCTTAACCAACCTCATAGCCTTTTATGAGGACATAATGAGGTCGATAGATGATGGCAAAGCAGTGGATGTGGTCTGTCTGGATTTCAGTAAAGCATTCGACAGTCTCCCACAGCATCCTCACAGCTGATCTGAGGAAGTGTGGACTGGATGATTGGGTAGTGAGGTGGACTGCGAACTGGCTGAAGGGAAGAAACCAGAGAGTTGTGGTCAATGGGACAGAGTCCAGTTGGAGGCCTGTACCTAGTGCAGTGCCTCAAGGGTTGATACTGAGACCAGTACTATTCAATATATTCATCAGCAGCTTGGATGAGGGAATAGAGTGCACTGTCAGCAAGTTTGCTGATGACACCAAGCTGGGAAGAGTGACTGACACACCAGAGGGCTGTGCTGCCATCCAGAGAGACCTGGACAGGCTGGAGAGTTGGGCAGGGAAAAAATTAATGAAATATAACGAGGGCAAGTGTAGAGTCTTGAATCTGGGCAGGAACAACCCCAGGTTCCAGTGTAAGTTGGGATATGACCTATTAGAGAGCAGTGTAGGGGAAAGGGACCTGGGAGTCCTTGTGGACAGCAGGATGCCCATGAGCCAGCGCTGTGCCCTT
This sequence comes from Pampusana beccarii, assembly GCA_013399365.1. NCBI lineage: Eukaryota > Metazoa > Chordata > Aves > Columbiformes > Columbidae > Pampusana > Pampusana beccarii. The sequence continues at coordinate 86,246 of VWYH01002771.1, forward strand.
GTGGCCAGGAAGGCCAATGGCATCCTGGGGTGTATTAGAAGGGGGGTGGTCAGTAGGTTGAGGGAGGTTCTCCTTCCCCTCTACTCTGCCCTGGTGAGACCGCATCTGGAATATTGTGTCCAGTTCTGGGCCCCTCAGTTCAAGAAGGACAGGGAACTGCTGGAGAGAGTCCAGCGTAGGGCAACTAAGATGATGAAGGGAGTGGAGCATCTTCCGTATGAGGAAAGACTGAGGGAGCTGGGTCTCTTTTGTTTGGAGGAGACTGAGGGGTGACCTCATTAATGTTTATAAATATGTAAAGGGTGAGTGTCACGAGGATGGAGCCAGGCTCTTCTCGGTGACAACCAATGATAGGATAAGGGACAATGGATACAAGCTGGAACACAGGAGGTTCCACTTAAATGTGAGAAGAAACTTCTTGGTAAGGGTAACAGAACACTGGAACAGGCTGCCCAGGGAGGCTGTGGAGTCTCCTTCTCTGGAGACATTCAAAACCTGCCTGGATGCCTTCCTGTGTAACCTCATTTGGGTGTTCCTGCTCCGGCGGGGGGATTGGACTGGATGATCTTTTGAGGTCCCTTCCGATCTGTAACATTCTGTGATTCTGTAACTCTTCTTGGTAGTACTAGAGAATATGAAAATGATGCTGAGTAAAATAAAATTTAGTAATGTGTTTTTCATTGCCTTAATTGAACAAGCTGCCAAAAGTGAATGTCACAAATAGTGAGAAGAATGTTTCCTCTTCTCCCCTGCCTTTAGAAACTGTTGTATATCACCATTTAGACCCAAATTACAAATTCCAACAGAGTACCTTAAGAAATGTGTTTAACTTGACATATTGTTGATTCCTTCAAATGGTAGTTTTGTTTGTGTACTAAAATACTTGTTTGTAATGTAAGGGATTATGCAAAAACATGTGAAAAATGGAACTTTTAACTTCTGCCTAGAGGTCATGTAACTGGACACATGGACACTCTGCTTGTTCAATGAAGTGTTAGCAATTAAAAAAATTCCGTCATGAATACTTGCATATTTGCATGCATAAGAGGCCAAACCATGGCCTGCCTAAACGCAGACTTGCAGTTTGGTATTTCTGAGAACTAATTCTAGCACAAAACACCTTTTTCTTCATTAACTTGTCTACTATGTGCATTTTTTCTAGCTATGCAGCTGGCAGCTGAGCAGGTTCTACTCTGTTTAGAGCATTCATTTTGCATTATGTTTTAATATAAGTGCTTCTATTATGCTTTGTTTTTCAAAATATATGTTATGTAGTATTGCCTTTTTTCCTCCTGAGCAGCAGTGACTCATATGGGAGGGGTCTTCAGCATGTTTGGAACACACTACATTTTCCTGTGTTGTGTTTGACAGTATGGTGGAGAATCGGTTAGCAGGCAGACTTACTGTTGCTTTAGAAATTTATATGGACTAGTTGTAATTAAATCATTTACAGCAACATCCCGTATTTAATTACTTATTGGCATTATTGTCCTGTTTTCAACCTTTTAGAGGGTTAATTACAATTAGCTGATATATTCAGAGAGATCACTTTCAAGGTTTAGCTAAAACCATGGCCGGTAAACTATTTCCAGATTTTTATTTGCTGTAGTAGTGTTGAAATACTATATTTTGTTTTGAAGACGATTCCACATTGTTTTTGAAATGGCTCACTGGGCTGATACATGAGGAGAAACAAAACAATCTCTAAATTATTTCTAGTAACTAAAATGAATGATCTGGTTTTGTAAATTTTTTTTTTTAAAAAAAAACTTCTGAGGGTAAAGCAACATAAATATTTAAGCAACTTTATTCTTACAGAGTTGAGTTGGGATCTCTTGCTTTTCTTAAGGATGAAACAGATAAGCTACCTTTTGTCCTCACCATTTACACAAATAATTGTACTGCTGCCAAATAAAAGTTTAAATTGTTTGGATACAACTGAAAACACTGTATTTTTTTTGCTTGCTTGTTGTCTGAAGTTACTGGAAGAATACTGTGGGAAACTCTTTAATATGCTTTCATCATGTTTTTAACTGTCTATCGGGAGCGTTCCAAAAATAATACCACGCACATCTAAATCTGTGGTAGAGAAGGAATAAGATGGTGGTTTATCCAAAATACATGTTCTGGAGGTAGTCATTTCTTGAAGTTATCATGGTCTTAATCCTTACTTTTTAAAAGATTTATTTAGTTTGCATTTTCACATTTATTTCATATAATTCTTTTAAGTGTACATCTCAAGAATTTAATGTTTCTTTTTTGCTTAGAATAGATATTTAGTCACTGTCTCTTCCTTCCCCTTAACCAAGAGTTAAAAATAAACCTATAAAACAATGGCAGTATGAAACAACTCAGTGGCAGTAATCAAGCTGGAAGCAGGCTGGTATTTAACCTGAGGAATTCTGCTTTGGTGGGCACATGCCTTAGAAGGAGCTGTTAGAAAATTCTAAAATGAAAAAATGCATATGCAGTCTTTTCAGGAGAAATGTTCCCTTGAGTAATAAAAGCATCTTCCTTTGACAGACAAGAGGCTATGGGTACTGGTCTTGCATTAGGGGATAGTACTAGCTTTCTTAAAATATAATTTCAAAGCTGAATTTTCTCAAATAGTGCGTTTTTCCCTGCTTTATCCTTTTCCCCTTCCCCTCCTCCAGTCTTTCTCTAATGTTCACTCCTGGCCCAAACTTGTGTACACTGAAAATTTTGAAATGAAAATAATGATTTGTAATAAAAAGCCTGACAGACTAATTACAGTATTGCATTAATTATTATCTTATTTCAGCTCTGTTCCTCTCACAGCTAATTCAGATCTGGGTTTTGGTGTTTTTTAATCCCTATTGACACTGTAATTTTGAGAGAGAGAATGTACTGGGGAACAATATATATAAAATCAAGAAATAAAAATTGTCAGATAAACAGTTGTTTTCTAAAATGTTGCCCTGGACATGTTAGTAATAGAATGCAAATAATTCTGTTTAAATGTGATGCTTTGAGTGTAACAGCTATATACTATATAATACAACTCTCAAAATGTTCTATTTCTGGATACCTTTATAGCATGTACTAAATAGTGGTCATTAATTCAGAAATTTGTACATTTTGCAGCTAAGTTTTTACATCATTTATGCATTTTACATTCCGAGTTTGCTATTTTTCTCCTAAAATGTGCGCAATTCTGATAAAGATTAAGGTATAGATTGATGTCAGTGCTACAGTATAGCTTCAAGACTGCAATTTGAAGCTACTTTAGACAAATGCAGTTCTTTAGACATGGTGTAGCTGAAGTTGAATGGAAGTCCTATTAGTGGTGAATTACATGTTAATATTAATAAGGGAAGAGTTCACAGCAAGTCCTGAGTTTGGGAAATTGAGCATGATAATTTGCTGAAATGATGTCTGTCTTGAATATATGCAGATGCAATAATTTTCAGTTTTTATTTTAACTTTTAAATAGTGCATGAGGTACCCGGGTTAGTTTTTAAGCAAGAAAGTGTTTGGAAGTTTTGGCAAATATTATTGTAATGGATGTATGGTGATGAAGGAAGATGAGAGATGAACTGAATGACTGTTCAGTCATTTAGGCTGGTTGCATGGTTGGGTTGTGAGACATCTCAAAATACGTTGCTGTAGTTCTGGCACTTGGTTGCCGCTCTTTGTGTCTTAACAAAGTTCTGGGAATTAGTTTCTGACAGTTTGCTTTGTTTTCCTTTTTCAGGATGCCTCGTCTGCGGACATTCGGAAAGCATATCGAAAGCTTTCGCTAATTTTACACCCAGACAAGAATAAAGATGAAAATGCAGAAACACAGTTTAGGCAAGTAAGTGGAATGTGTGGCAATAGAAATTTTAGGGAAAATAGAATCAAAATTTTTTTGATTATGTCATTTTAGTAAGAACAGTGGTACACCTTTGAAATGACTAAGTTGAACATTGAATTACATTTTTCCTGATGTAGATGGGTTAAAAACAAGTACAGTTTTTCAGAATTAACTTGTTGAATAACTCAGATTTAGTATTTACCTGTGTGTTAAAAATAATTTGTATGTAATATTTAGACTTATTCTTAGGAGGAAAATATGTTTCGCACTATTTGTAAGACTGTTTATAAATAGTCTTTTCAGAAGCAGTGGGCAAAATTTCTGTTTGGTTCTCAAAGTGAATCATATGTAGGCATAATTTAATGAAAACAATTCGTTTTACTTTTTGATTTTTCACCTTTTGAATCTTTACAGAATGAAATAATGAGATTTGTAATTAGCTCTGCCTTTAAAGATATACTTCTGATGGCTAAATACAGGCTACTTAATTTCAGTAAGATCTTTAGGATTAAACAAATGCTACTTTTTATTTTTAAGGTGTAACTGAGAACAAGGCACTGATAACTGTCAGGAGGAAAAAAAAGTCTTCTGTAGAAGTTACTTATTTGTATATCTGATGACACTTTGTATATGAATATGTCACTGTTTCTTTTGCATACTGAGTTTGCTTTTTAGTGTTGTAGGGAAAAGCGAAAAGTAGCAAAGTTCATTAGTTGACAAATGTAAAAAATGATACTGCTGTGCAGGTTTTATAAACTCAGTCCTAAAGTAAACTCTGTTTCTTTTTCTGGTTTTGTTTTAGTTGGTGGCCATCTATGAGGTTTTAAAGGATGAAGAAAGGAGGCAGAGGTGAGTTAATTTGCATGGGTTCTTAAATAAAGCATTCATGCCAGTGGTATATTAAAGTCCTATTTGTTTTACTTGTAACTCTTCAGGTGACTTTTTTGCATGATTCAAGTTTGTCATTCCTGGTTTTTTTTAATTAAAGATTGTATGTGACTTAAAGGAGAAGCTGGTGTATATTTTTGTGTGACATACTGATTATTCTCCTTTAAAACTAGTATTTGAAAGAACTTTAAAGCTGGCTGTCATTTGGAGCATTTTTTTTAACACTTAACAATTTCATCACTTTTTGTTCAGTTGTGTCAATTGTCCTTGCTTGTTTTATTAAGGCTGTGGTTGAAAATATAGGCGACTGATTCAACTGTCGTTCATATCTCACTATATCAATAAAAGATTTGTTTCATTATACTTAGAGATTATTTCCAATGTTTACCTTCTTCAACATTGTTTTCTGCTGCTTAGGTCATTGTTTTTTTCTTTCAGATGTACTACCTATAATACTGTAAACTTTGATATACATAGCATAATTAAAAAATTTTAAATAAATGATAGTTGGTCCTTGATGTTTCAGGAGCAGGTCCAACAGTACCTGAAGGAGACAGGATTAAGAATGAGGGTAGGATTAAGAACTGAAAACCTGGGGCTGATCTGCCTTCTGGAAGACTATTTCGAGCTTTTTTTTTTTTTTTTTCAAGTGGATGACCATTAAAACTAATGGTTATAAGGAGAACTGAAAGAGTTTTGCTTTTGGGTTGGGGTTTTAGTAAATCATCTTTCGGTGTACAAGTCTTTAAGCAGGGCTTCGCGAGATGTTTCTTGAAGGGTTTTTGGCTTTGTAGAGTGCTTGGCAGGAGTCCAGGTTTTATAGTACAGATTATCTGCTTTTTGGTAATCCTCCCTTGAAGTGTAATGAAAATGTAGTCCATAGAAGTACCTTTGGAATTTTATTTTTTTTTAATTTCACCTCTCACAAGAGAATTTCATTGTGAAGTTCTACTCAATGGAAGTTTAAAAAGAATTGTTAGTTAAATGCTTTCAGACAACTTGAAAAGTGAGTTCTCCTGAAAATTTTCCCACCTTTTTGTTTATAGCATTGTTTACATCCACTTTGTGGTATTGCCTCTCTTGAACCTATTTCCAGCATGGAGCTTCTAGGAATTTCTTTGCAGCTGTAATAGCAGCTTTTCGCACACAACTGTGATGCAGTAGCATGTAGAAATTATGTTTTTAAGCCTTGTGTACATTATGAATGTGAGTAACTTACCCAGCTTGTTCGTGAGAAAATTGTTAATTAGTGCAGCACTGTGATTACAAAAGTTAAAGCAGTAGTAGGTTGTTCTAGCTTAGATTGATTTCGTTGTCAGTACTTTATTTTGTACATAGGTAATGTAGTATTTTTCTTGCACAGTGTGGATGTGTGGTTGATATTGCTTCTATAGTTGATTAAATATAAACGTAGTGGATAAAATAGTATTTACCTTCAGATAATTTTCTGGAAATAATACGTGGTGTTTAGAAATAATATAAAGAGTAGGAGAGCTATATGGTCACATTGCTTTGAGAAAACCTGTATTGATTTGATTTATTACAGTCTAATTATAAACTGTCAGTTGAGCTTGTAAATGGAGGGTGGTCTGTCCTGGACCCCGCAAGGCGTTCTTGTAGCATGTCTTTAAAACAAGTCTAAGTAAGCGTGCTAGGAGCTGCTCCCCTGTAATATTGTTCCTGTTGTAAGGTACCTCATGGGTTTCTTGCAACTGTATGGCAAAGGAAAGGGCAGAGTCGTTGCTTTTTGGATCTCCCAAAATGTTGATATTTGGTTATGTGTTGTGTGAAGCTGTGGACCTAGGGGAAGAGGCTCGAAGTTTACTGTAATACCCATGCAGTGAGCAGAAACTATGCTGCACCCTTTGTCTCTCAGAGTTTATCACCTTGGTTTTATTCTGATTCCAGAGACACCTGTTTGGGGCTGCTGTAACAAGGCGTTCTGCTAGATTTCTTGCACCCCCCCGGCACTTGGCAGTGTGGTAATTTTTATTTCTAAAATAACTGAAAGACCTGATGGGATGAGGTGGACATTAGTTCAATTTCTTACAGATTAGTTCCTGAGAAATTCTGGCCATTTAGCTGGGAATCCCTTCACAAGTGGGCACTCGAATGGTTTGGGGCATGGGATTGCAGCACCCTGCGAAAAGCTGCAGGTGTCTGCTCCTCTGCCCGGGGAAGTCAACTGTACCTGCCTCGGAGTTCAACACAAAAGGGCCTGCTGGGTGCGCAGGGAGTGCGACCAGGAGTGACAGGAATAAGGTCCTGCACTGTATGAGTGAGTGATTAACTCATTTTGAAACAATAAAACTGGATGTAATTGCACCCTTCCTCCGTGTCTTGGTGAATGTCAGAGGTGTTAATTGTTTGTGTGCCTGTGCAGAAACAGCGTTCCAAAAAGACAGATCTGTTGGACAGGTGTATGTAATTATTTCTCTATATCTTCGTATTTTCATATTTATCAGTGAATTTCTACTTTATCTGATGGCAGAAGCCTTTCTTAAAATACTATAGCTCTCTACTGACAATTATAATGCAAGGCTTTGTAATTAAAATGTGGTTTGCTTTCTTGAGAAAGTTACATAGTTGCTTGTAAAGTATACTAATATTATTAGTGGTACTATGGAATATAGTAATATTATGGTGCTAGTGCTTTTCTGGTACACACTTTGATAAATAATCAAAACATTCTAATGTTCTAACATGAAACATACATGCAGCATAGTTTAATGTGGCAGCGATTAACATTAAACATACATACAGCAGAACAAGATACTTTGCTTTACATACACACTGCAGCGTGTGTGAAATTCTACGGAAAAGTTAATCTTTAGGGCATGTAGAGATAGGTGCATTTCCTGAAATACACTTTACTTTAGGGCATTTATTGGTAAATCAAGTTGATTATGATAAATTTTATTAGCCTTTGATTATTTTTAATTTATGAAAAAGTAGATCATTTTACACACTTCTATTAATTGTAATTAGGCAAAAATCTTAGATTTTAATTTCATTGTTCGTTACCATTTTAAGGAGCTTTTTTTACCTACCAGGCCTATCCTCTGTAACAATGTGGGCTTGATTACAGGAAGCATTTGCAAAGGAATCAAGATACACTTGTTTAGAGTAAGAAAGATGTTTATCTTAGCTCTCATTATAATTAAATGTCCGTATTCATAGGTATAAATTGTTCTGGCTGATGTTGCACTGGATGTCTTTGACAGCTTGAGGAAAAAAAGTCCCCAAAATAAAAAACACCAGTGCAGTCTTCCCGTAGTTCAGAATAGATCTCGTTAATTCAAGGTAATAGTATATAAATGAGATCAGATCTCTGAAAGTGTTTGCAATATGAAATGCAATGGCTCTCCTAAAGGGAAAAGTAAATTATAATTCTATTAAAATAGATGATACTGTAATTAGCTACTACATTTAATGGATTTTTTTTTTCTTGCAATGTAATTGATTCTACAGAGAGCTCTAAAAACTAATTCATGAAACTTTACAGAAGAATGAGATTTTAATAATCTTTCAATTGGTTACTTGTTAGTACAAGACTAACAAGAAATGTATGGAATTCTGAGTTTTAAAATAAAGATTCAGCTTAAGTTATAAATGGGGATTTTTTTGTCTTTTTGTTTTTGTACTGGTGCTTTGGGGTTTTTTAGCTTGCCGACTGCGACATTTTAGAGACAACTGGCAGGGATACTCCTATGTCAAAGATTTGCTGTATTCTGTGTACGTATGTCTGAGGAAAAAATACTGCGGTTGTACTTTTCTTTTTCAGTTTGATTTTTTTTTTCTTTCATAGAGCAAGAATTAATATAGGTTGCCAAAAGAATAATGCTTTGTAATTAAATTTTGAATGTAGTTCCTGATGCACATGAATTAACTATCTTTCAGAGTTATTACAGATTTCTATAAAGAAATAATTTAATGAGAAACATGCTTTTAATTAAACCACACCCTAGATTTAGAAATCAAGATTTAAAACTTATGCGAAGCTTCTGAGTTTCAGTAGGATCATTTTCCAGTTGAAAACCTAAAAATCATTGATATCTTTATTTTTCAAATACAGAGCTTAATTACTATTGAAAGCAGTGATTTATCTTTTAACAGTATATATTCTAAAAAGTGGGTTATAATAGAAGCTATCTTCCCTTAAAATGGCCAGTCGTGTGAGCCATAATGCTCATTGATAGTAAAATCAATAGAGCATTGATTCTGAGACTTAATCCTTGGAGACTGTTGTTCCGAACAGCAGACATGGCCTAGTAAATACACGGTGCTGTTTAAAGTGTTTAATACAAGAGTCTCTGCTGTCTTAATTTATTTTTTCTTAACAGATAACTTGGAACAGAACATGGTTGCCAAGTGTTAGTTTGCAGTTGTGTTTTACATACTACTGTGTTGTTACCATTCGCATATATGGACCTTATTTAATCAGTAGCTGCATGTTCAGTACATCAATTAACAAGCCTTAGTGTCTAAGCAAGGCAAACGCTTAATACATTTGTAGTAGTATTGAAAAAATTCTTTCTTGATTCTACATGTATTTCTCTGAAGCTTTCAAAGAAAGAGCATCTTTTGTGAAATCTTGTCATCAAGGTTATTTGTTTTAAATGTGGTTTTCTTTCTAAAATATTTTCTTGTATTCAAACAACAAAATGTTTAGCAAATGCATTATTTTTAACTGATAAAACTTCTACTTAATTACTAAACAAAAAATTAAGTAGAACTTTTAGTTTTGAAATAACATCCTAAGCACTTTTTCCGAACAGAGTCTGTGTTAAGGCATCAGTAGTTAATCCATTCTGACCTACTGGGAAAAAAGCAAGTTAATGCTTTGAATTTTACAATAATGAATATTAATCTTAGTATTGTCATAATTGTCACAGAAGATAAAATTTTCTAACATGAATTGTACTTCTGGTAGCATTCAGAACACTGCAGAATCCTGAAGTGTTAAATCTTTTGCATAGAAATAAGCATGTCAACTTGAACAAATATTTTATCAGAAGTCAGCTTTTTTAGATGTGCTGAATTAAAGTATATTTTTTAAATTGAAAACCACCGCCTCTTCTTCTGCTTAAAAAATGAATTTGCTTGTTGAAATTTTTTTGAGTGCATCTCCAAGGTATCAATTTAATAACTATCAAAGTAGCTAGTGCAGTTGTTGCATTTAAATTGATTTACATGTCAAGACTGGCAGTTTAGCAGCTGCGCTATTATTCCTGGATCGGTCAATTTACTTGAGAAAAACCTACTACTGAGTTCTACTGACCTGCATGACAATATAGGCCCTATTTCTATTCCTGTAATTAGGCCTGCGACTAACTCAGAATATTTTTAATTAAAATATTTTGGTCAATGTGTTGCACCAAATTAGGCCTTTCAGTGCAGATTTAATTCTGGAAACAGTGTGATTAGAATGTGTAATGAGTTGTGTTCAATTTAAGATTAACAGGTTGTGCATCTTGAACATACAGGTTTTTGAGTTTGCTGTAGAGATTTTTTTGTTTGAAACTTTATTCTGAAAAGTTAACAAATAGAAGAATCTGTTCTGCATGTCTGTGGTTTATTTTTAAATTGATGATAACATACTGTAAATAACAGACCCCTGGCACACCAAGACATTTCAAGACGTTTATGTGAAGAAAAACTGACAAATTTTCCTGAAGTGGTTTCTGTACAGTCTGTAGTGTTAGTAAAATGAAATAGTTTTAAAATAAATCGATTTTGAAGACAGCTTTTCAAATAGAAGATCAAAATCATCTCGCTGCGGGGAACTTTGTTTTCTAACATCGAAATCAAACCTTTAAGTTAAACCTGTATCTGACACAGAATGGATGTTAAGTCTGGCAGCATTTTTACCTAATGAACCCCGTGCTACTAAAGGATGGAACAAAAGCGAAGTTACCTCTCCCCTCCCCCCCACACTTGTGCTTTTAATTTGTAAAAGAAAAAAAGGTTTCTGGTGTTTGAGACTTTTGCTCTTTGCTACTTGTTTAGTAGTTTGTGGTATGTTATTTACTTCAGTCATGGAGATCTGCCCACTAGTTACCAGGCAGGTAGAACACATCTACATCTCTATGAGTCTGTTATTTCAGAATTGAATGAACTGGGGGGGGAGGTGTTTTGCAGGAGCAATTGAATTTTTTTGTCTCCAAAAGACTAGATACATTTCCCCAGCATTTGGTTCTGCATTCTGTTTGTTTCCAGATGCGAGCCTAGCAGCTGACAAAACAAGGCATTGCTCTATTTAAAAAAAAACCCAACCAAAACAACAACTATATGATCTTGTGTGTGTTGTGTGTGTGTGTTGTTCAGGCAGTCTGTGGATTATCATTTGTTTTGTTTTATAATTGGATGGTTTGGCTTATTTCATTTTTAGCTCTCCATGAAAGCCTGTTATATTTGCTACTGTAGGTATGATGATATTCTGATCAATGGACTACCAGATTGGCGACAGCCTGTATTCTACTACAGGCGGGTGAGAAAAATGAGCAATGCTGAGCTGGCATTACTCTTGTTCATTATACTCACAGTGGGTCATTATGCTGTGGTTTGGTCAATCTACCTGGAAAAACAGCTGGTAAGTATTGGTAATAAATCAAACTTGCTTCAATTATTAGTATTGAATTTCCTGCAAAAGTTGGTATTTTATAGGGATCTCTACCACTTCCCCTGTTTTGAATTTGGATTTTTTGTATTTTAAAAGGATTATATTTAAAATTGTGATAATTATAGAATGAGATATTCAATGTATCAGAAATAGTAATCTAAAACCTACTTAATTCTTTTAGAATTGGTAATAAATAGCTAGAGTTGGTTCTTTGGTTTTTAACTGGAAGGAACAACAGGAATAAAAACTCTTGTATCATCTGTTGATGCAGAATCATATGCTACTGTAGTTGTGTCTGTGCATTTTCTCAATGTTGTTTAAAAATAACCAGTTTTTATTCATTTAAAAGTCATACTTGCTTTGCCTTTGTTCTTAGCTAAATGCATTTTTGTTTGGGGTTTTTGTTAACAGGATAGGCATTGGTAAGCTGTATAAACCACATTATTTTTTGATTGCTTCATTTTTTGCCGTATAAAAATCTATTGCACTTATTACACTTAAAAAGCCCCTAAAATAACTTGAGAAATGTTCATGTATTAGCATGTATTTACTTTTTTTTATTTTCCACTGCATTATTGAAGTTGATGAATGAGAAAGGAGGCAAGTTGAATGCTTTCTCCTCTTAGGAAACTTTGATTGCTATGGAGATACACATGAGTGACAGAACTGGACTTCATGTGTGTTTAAAGACTGGATACCATGGCAACAGTTATTGTTAAGATAGATCATTTTACTTAATCATGTAGGACCCCTAGATACATTTGCATAAATGCTACTCTACTGTTTACCCTTCACAGAAGAGTCCCAGTAACATTTGTGGTTTACATGTTAATGATAACCTGTAACCGTCGTTCTTTCTGCCTCAAGGATGAACTGCTTAGCAGAAAAAAGAGAGAGAAGAAGAAAAAAACAGGCGGCAGGAGTGCAGATGAAACCAAACTTGCTGCTCTGGACAAAAATGAAAGGTGGGAAGGAACTCTCTTGTTTTCCACATTTTTAAACATTTTCTCAGCTGCTCGTTTAGTTCTGTCGTTTTCTTGTTGCACATTTGAAACATTTTGTGAGGAAAAAAATAACTATTTGTAGTAACAGTCATTGCTGATATAAAGTGTGCCAGTTTAGATGTGTTTTCAGGTTTTGATTTGTGACTACATGTGCAGTGTTTATTCGGCAGATCAACAACAATTGAAAGATTGAGGCTGAATTAGTGGCGTTGGGCTTATAGAGGGGTATTATTTTTACAAGTTGATTTTAGAAGATTTTACAACTTTTTCCATCTTTGAAGATTTTTGCATTTGATTACAATTTAAAAACATCAATTTATGTACGCTTTAGCTTATTACCATACCAAGCAAGGGGATTTTATAGGTTTTTAGTGCTTGCCTGACTTAGTGCTTTTTATCTGGTTAACTTAAAATTAAGTGTGTTGGTAAAGGCTTCTAACACAATTGTTTATTAAGAAATGCATAGGGAAATAGTGACTTTCAGGACACTCCAAAAGATACCACCATTTCTTGTACTGATTCATAGAAAGAAATAAAGTATTTAAATAGTTCACACAGCGGGGGCATGAACTGGATCAATGCAGGATGGAGATCAGAGACCATTCTGCCTGTCGTCTTTCCTGATGACATCAGTGAGTAATGCTCCAGTGAACTGCAAATGACATTAATTTTTATGTATTGGTTTGTTTATGCTACAGTCTTCATATCTGGTTGTCAGCACTTGGGAACACTTGGTTGAAGCTGGAGGTTCTCCCCCCCCCCTTTTTTTTTTTTTTTAAATTTTTTTTGTTGTTTTGGGGTTTTTTTGTTTGTTTGGGGTTTTTTGTTTGTTTGATTTTTTTTGTTGTTGTTGTTTTTATTTTTTTAACTGAAGTGATTATGTGGCTCACAAATTTATTTTCTTGAAGAAAAGCCGTTTTTAAGACATTAAAATACAGTGATGATTAGAAGTTAGCTGTTATGTATTTTGAATTAAATATTCAAAATGTATCTTTAATGTTATGTAGTTACACACTTTTATAGGAGTGGACAAGTGCTAGTCATCTTAAAGGATAATGGGAAGGTTCTGACTTTAACATTGTGTGGCAGTAATGAAAAACTTACAATTTTATTTGACTGCAGAGTACTGGACAAACCACAGTGGCATGACTTGCTTCCATGCAAACTGGGAATATGGTTCTGTCTCACTGTGAAAGCTTTACCTCAGCTATTCCAGGTAATAGTAATGATTTTAAGTTATTTTTCTTGATGGTGTTATTATGCAGAATCAGATGTGTAGCACTTGTTCTTATGGATTTTCTGACTCAAGTATATACAATGTATCTATGCGTATATTAAAAAAATTACTCTTTGGAGGCAAATTTAATGTCGTAAGTTCATCAAAATATGAACATATTTTAAATGGATATTAATCTTAATGTGTTAGGGAATTCAGTAGCAGTTCTTGCTAAGCAAAACTACCAGAATAAATGATGAGGGAGAGATGCTAGAATACATCTAATTAGGAATAGGAATGCCTTTTAATCAATCTGTTAACGAAAGTGTTTTTATCTCAAATAGGCAATGCTGTGTTTTCATAGGAAATATATTAATATGTCATTTAAATTTGGGGGAACAGTGTAATTTTTTTGATTGAGTGAGCTTTTTTTTTTTTTGAGTCACTGGAAAATGATATAAATTGATACCTGAAATTACTAAGGTGAAGTAACAAAGGTATAGTTGTAATTTAGAAGCATAAATGTGGTGGGCTTGCCCACTGTTGTGGTTTTAAATCTAATATTATAAACTGTGAAATTTAACTGATATTCATCCAGTGTAAGTGTTGTCAGATCAGTTACCAGAATAACTTTCTTAATTTCGCATTCTCTTTCTTTTAATTTCCTTTGAATACACCGATTTGTTTTAAATACCTTTGTCACTGCTAATGAATACAGATCGTGGAATGCAAGGTGGATTTTAAATATGACTTCTTATAATCTTTCTAAGGTATCATTTTCTCATTTTTATGATACTAAGATAACAAGTCAGTGTAACAGGTTTCAGATTTTCCTGTTCAAAAGCAGTTTCTGTGTCTGCCAGAACAGGCAGAAAAGATGAATACATGATGAAACAAACATGATGTTTCACACTTTGTAGACACCTAGCCAATGCCTTTTGCTGTGGATTTAAAATCCATTAAATTAATGGTAGCGGGAAAAAAAGCTATCAAATAGCTCGTGGCAAATTGGAGCCCCAGCAAGCAGGGATCTGGTGGCAGGAAAGTGGGAAGAGGAGGAATTCAGAGCCAAAGGCTTCGGAGCAAGGAGGAAGCGAAGAGATGGGTTTCTAGGGTAAATTGTCCCGTATATAAATTACTTTACTGCTTAACTCTAGGGTTTGTTTTGTTGTTGTTTAAGATGACCTGCTGATTAAGTAAGTTAAAATGCAATAAAATACAAGTAATCTTCAATTCTCAATATATTCAGGACTTCAGGTACCTGAAATGAATTACTGTAGCTTATTAGTTAACAATATTTAAAGAAGTATTCTCTCTTCTGAAGTACGTAAGAGCAGCAGTGACCTCATGTTGGAGATGTTTTCTGAAATGACGGTACAAAAGATACCTTTATGTTGTAGCTAGTTGGACAGAGAGATGTCTGGACTCTTTTTGAGTTGGATCTAAGGTTTTAACAAGTTCTGCCTTAGTTGCAGTTACCAACATATAGCAAAAAAGTAGCTATACTTATGTGATTATACGCTGGTACAGAGATCCTGTTTCGAATGTAAATGCTTTTCTCTTCAATGGTACGCTAACACAGGCTTGAGATTTCAGAGTATTTCAGGCTTTCAGTATAAGTAGAATCACTGGAACAGTTTATCTGGAAGATAAGGGTCTACAGATATTGAATAGTGTTACACGTGCTAGTTACACATGCAGATTATTTAACAAGGTGTTGACATAAGGATGGCTGCTGTAGATTTTAGTTGTTTAATGAGTCAGTGTAAATGATTGCTTCAGTCATTTCAGAGCCAACAAGTTATTTTCTAAGTTGGCTGTCATTCATTTGCTACTAATGCAATTGTAGATTAACTTCTAAAAATGCATCCGTATTTAAATGAGCTACATTTGGGACAGAAAAGGATAAGAGTTAGCATTAATTTTCATTAAATGTTGCTTCTGCCACTAGGTTTTTTAAAGCCCTGTCATTGAAATAGCTGAAGTGCTTCCTCACATGACAAAAACAAACCACCTGCCTGTGTACACAAGTTCTTCCTCAGAGAAAACTTTATTAAAACCAAAAAAAACCAAAACAGAAAACAAACCCCACACCCACAAAACCAAACCAACAACAGATAAAAGAACAAACCAAAAACCATAAGGAGAGGTCAATTTAAACTTTTTGCCACTTGTATTGATTCCTTTTACCTGCCATCCATCTCCTCCCCCCCCCCCCATTAGTTAATGTGAATATTCTATTTACAACAGCTTTGTCTCAGGATTCAGGTTGCTGAGCTTCTGCCCATGCCTGGCTCTCATTTATCCAATTGAGTGTCTTTCTTCTGCTTCCCCTCCTCCTTCAAAATGCCAGATTTCAGAAGGAGGCACTTAAAATAATTAAGGTGGGCCTTTACTGAAGAAAA
Organism: Pampusana beccarii; assembly: GCA_013399365.1. Taxonomy (NCBI): domain Eukaryota; kingdom Metazoa; phylum Chordata; class Aves; order Columbiformes; family Columbidae; genus Pampusana; species Pampusana beccarii. Next base: position 102,198 of record VWYH01002771.1, read on the forward strand.
ATGCTTTGTTTGTATGCCCTTGTGGTGGCCTATGCCATTTTATCGTAGTCTGCATTTTACGTCAAGAAATGGGAAGAAAAAAATGGGTGAGAGGAGGATGAGAGAAACTAAAAAATGATTGGTTTTTTTAAACTGTTGACAATTGTATTTTGAGAGAGACTATGTAGGCTTTTGTATCCACGCATTTAGTTTAGTTAAATTTCGGGGTGTAAACAGCATCTTTAAGCTTGTTTGAAGAAGCAAAGGGAAAAGAATATATAAAATGTATCATAAATCAAATATCTGTAGTGTGAAAGAAACATTAAATGGAGTGTAAATTACATTGACTATTGCTAAGTCTAATTCTTATAATGTAGGCTCAAGAAAAAGATAGGAAAAGAATGCAAATTTTTTCTGAGGTCATTTATAGTTTACTCTTTCATGAGAATGACCTGAAAGAAGGCTATATATTTAAAAAATAAAAGATGAAGGAGAAAGGAAACAAAACTCAGTTAAAATGCTTGTTGGAACTGAAAATTGTTCTTACAAAGGAATAAACCAGCTAAATACAGTGTGCAAGAATTTCAGTTCAAATGGTGAGTGCAATACAGAATAGGCAGTGGTGTCAGGTATACTTTTCTTTTGTGGGAGAGCAGTCATATGTGAATTGCAGTTTATTCCCAAAACAGCTGACTAGAGTTTTTTCTTTGGATGCGCAGACATACAACTCAACAAAAGTAGTCTGTCTTAAAAATGTTGTTAAGTTTTCTTCACAAAATTTCTCCTTCAGAAAACTGAAGATAGGAGGGTTTGATAGTGTTCTTGTCAACTACTTTTCCTCCGCCTTAATGTGGTGAAGCTTAGCAATGAATGTCTTTACTTTTATACCAACCTCACCAATGCCAGTCAGCACTAGGGAATGTTTTTATTAGTTAAATTATAAACTTGCTGTTGTCCTCAGTGTGATGAAGCAGAAGGCATTTTTGTTTGTTTCAGACAGAAATGGATTCTTAAGAAAATAAAGTTTCCTGTTACTTTCTGCCTATAATAATGTAGATGTAGCTCATACACCTGAGCAGTGAGCAGTTGGCAGAACTTCTGGTGCCTCACCAGTAATGAGGAGGCGGTTCAGGCCCAGTACGTAGTTGCGCTGGGTATAACCTAGTTAGATTATCAACAAAGCCTTCCATTGCAATTGAAACTGTTGTTTATAAAGACCTTTGTGTAGCACGAAGTGAATTAAAACAAAAAGGCCAGTAATTTATTTTTATGTAGACTACCAGATGGTAATTACTGTAGCTGATTTAGTAGTCTGGAATAGATTCAAACTAGTGACCCAGAGGTGTTTAATTTCTTGGCATTTTTTCCTCAGGTTTTCTTTTAATCCATGATTACATTTCAACACCTGTTTAGAAATGGTTCAGCTTTGGCCTTAAACGGATTGGCAATGTGTCATTAAACTCGAGAGGCTTTGCCAGCAGGGCATCTCCTTTGGCAAAGTTAGCTTCTAAGCAAGATCTGATTAGGTCAGCAAACATTAGTGTGGGTTGTTTTTGTCTTCACATACGACTTTATATAAAATCATTGTAGGAGATTAAAATACGATCTATTGCATTTAATAATGTATACCTTAAAAAAGATTTTTTGGAAGGGATTTATTCAAGTCAGTAAGGTTAAATATCTCCTTAATTCCCAGCTTTACAGGGTTTTGACATGTTTCGACTTACTGAACAGCACCAATGTTGATGTCAGTTGTGGGGAGCCAGCAATTGCAGGATGTGTGGCACAAGTGATTGCCCATTTGCTCTGCTTCTTGCTATTTCGCAGCTGCTGGAGAAGCGAAGTAGGGATGAAGCTCTTGACCCTGAGGTCAATTAGAAGCTTAGAAGCAGGTCAGAGGAGAGTGGATGGTAAAACAAGTATTCTGGGTGTATGCAAGTGAGGAAAAATAATTTGCATCTAGCCGGGTACTGTCTGAACCTCTGGAGATGAAATGTGCTTTCCTGCGTAGTAAAAGTTTCAAGTAAACGTAAGACACGAAAGAAATTTGCCTTTAATTGCCTGTTGTTCTGTGACAGCCAATTTTGTTCAGCTCTTTCGAAGCGCTTGCTGTCGATCTGCGTATCCCAGCACACGCCTTAGGGAAGTGGAGCTCCAGAGTAGCTCGCGTGCCTGAGGCGACGCTGGCTCTCGGTTGCCGGGGCTGTTCTGTTGGGGTGTGAGGCTGCAGGGGTGTCACTGGGTGCCAGGATGCCTTGCAGCATCGGCCTTGGTTCTCCCTTCTGGCTGCTGTTGTTTCACCGGTGTGGGATGCCCACGCTTCAGGCTATGCCTGGTATTATTCTAAGTCAAAGCATTATTTTCTCGTTATAAAGGAAGAAGTAAGGAAATTCTGTGCTTATTTACTAGTTTGCCTTTGAGTAAACATGTAAAAATGCCAAAGAGAAATGTAAGTCGTAACGTTTAACATTTCTTTAAACAGTGTTTTTTACCATAACACGTTGGTATGACTAGTTTATAAACCCATCAAAAGAGTGGGTTTGCTGTGGTATAATGGCTGGTGTTTTTGTTGCACAGAAATAGCAAATTGAAGGTCAGATGTTGCAGTAATTTTGATTTTACTCCTTTTTCTCTGTTTTTTGCACAAGCTGTACAAGAGCGCTGTATTCAAAAAGAGAAAAAGTTAGTTCTACAACTTCATCCAATTATTTCTGTTTAAGTCTATAATTGGTGTAATAAAAAATAATGCAAAGAAAATGATCTCACTATACTGATTTTAAGTACGCTTGCGGGAAGGTTTCCAGTTAACTGTAAATTTCGAGGTGCTGCGTTTTGTTTGCATCAGACCCTTGCCCAGAGAAGTAAAATGTGAAGCTGATTCTATCACAAAATCTGTAAGGAAGATCCATATATGGCCAATACAGCAAGTTGTTTCCAATGTTTGCTTTATTTCTCCTCATCTCTAGTCTTTCTGAGGTAGACCAGAAAGCCAGGAAAATTAACCGGAGGGGAAAAAAAATCCACAAAGCAAACAAACCAGCATAACCTCATCGCCCTGTCCAGAAGTCCAGGAGAGGCCATAGTGGCTGAGTCTTACTCAGAACTGAAGGTTTTCGTTCCAGAATTAGTACAGTTTGAATAAATACTGTAAGTGTTGATTTAAAATCAACAAACAAATGAACTGAAATAAAACATAAAACCTCAAAACCTCACCAAAAACCTCAACCCAAACCCCCAAACAAAGATTAAAAAATCCCTTAAAAGTCCAGTATCAAGAATTTCTGTATTTCTGCGTAACTCAAGTGCAGCTTTATCTTGGCAATCTCAAATTTATTGACATGAGATGAAGCTGATGTAAAGAGGAACTGAAACAATCATTTTTCAGTATTCTTAGTTCTTAATTGTTTTTAAAATATTGAGAATATGTTAATGGAGTGTTTGTCAGTTGTTTTTGCTTCTGCAACACTTTTTGGAATTTTCAGTTAAGTATGAGGGTAATCACAGGAGCTTCCTGTACGTGGCAGTTGAAATACAATTTGGAAATACTGATAGCAGAATTTTACGTTTCTACTGCACCCATTTTTCACTCTGTTCCTTTTTGGGAAGTGTCTTTTTGAAATCTTAGTACAATAAATGAGCATATATTAGGCCTCTTCATTATTTTTTTTGTTAACTACATACATACATATTGCTGCTGTGATGGTGAAGAAAAGTAATGTATTCATGTTGATATTATTTTTGGAAAACTTCTCAAATTCCTCTAAATGAGAACAAAATACTTTCGATTAGGTAAGCTTGGAGCTTTTAGTTAGAGCAGTTGCAAGATTTGTGTTTGTGTGTCTCTTTGCTGTGTCCCCTTCTACCCCCCAGAAGGACAAAAATGTTGCCTTTCTCATGCTTATTACTTATGGGAGGTAAAAAATACATCAGGTATAGAATTCTGATGTTGCACATGTTTTTAGCTGTTTGGGAAAAGATCCTCTAAAAGAAAAATCAGTACTGAATCTTGGGAAAGAACATTAGATTGGATTGGAAAAGGCTGTATCTATATTGCCATTGTTTTTAGAGCCATAAAATGTTCATATTGAGGCAAAATGACTGCTTAAATGTATCACTTTGGAAAAGTAAAAAATCTGAACATAAATCTGTTTTGAAATATTCTTACTACCAAAACTGAATACGCTTGAAAACTAATATTCTTGTTTACACGGATGCTATTGAAAACTAATGAGGGGTAAACTGAAATGTGCTTTTTTATGTTAAGGCAGAAGTTCTTTCTTCAAAGAACTTCCTATTTTAAACTGTTTTCCAGTATTTCTTTAATTTTGACAAATAAGGGCTAATACCCGCGTAGTTTGTGTCTGTGGCTAAAATCTTTACTCAGGTATGTCTTTTAATTTTTCTTTACAACCTGTAGAGCCATTTCTTATGCTTTTGTGGGAAGTATTTGATTTTCGAATCTTAAAAACCCATTTTGATTAGACTTTTTGGTTCTTTTTTCCTTTGCTTTATACGTATACATTTTTATGTGTGCTTCAAAATGTGCAGTTTCCCCTTTTTTAGTGATTATGGTATCAGCCATAATAAACTGTGATTAATGAGATAAAAGACTAATGTTGCCTTTGTTACCTGGATATTACTCCTTTTGCAGTAGTAATCCATTTTATATCTATAAAGCAAGAATACTGCTAAATTTCATTTCTGTGCTTCTGACTAGTTTTCTTTGTTGTTCAGCTATTGTGTCTCATTTTCATCTGAGCCACATTTCCAATTGTTCAGTGATTGACATGCTGGAGAGATTGACAGTTACCCCCTAGTGCCTGCTGTCTGGAGATCCCACAAGCAATAATGGATTTTACACCAGAATTTAGCATCAAATATTGGCTTTCAGTGTCAAATGGGTTAAATTTAAATGGCGGTTAATTGTAGCCATTTTGAAATCATAGCCTTAAACAAAAGCATTTTTTGGATATCAGTATGTCTGAGTCCTGTATATGCCACGCAACTCAAATGCCTCAAACTTGTAGCAGAAGTTAACCATTACAGTGGTGACTGTTTCTGTTTTTTAATGATGCAAATAGTCCAAATCTGGAGAGTGCAAGGAAAGTTTCCGTATGTGGTAGGGAATTCGTATTTCAGGTAAACCGAAAACCAATGCCCATCCTGATTTTGTCATTCAATGTTGTAACATAGACACAGAATATGTTTCCTCGAAACCATCATATATGCTGCTAATGGTAGTCCTCCTGTTCCTACACATTTTTTAGCCCCATTTCTACTAAAACCACCCAAACCACCGCCTTCTCCATCTCCAAAACCAAAGTTGTCAGCACGTGTTGTGCTCTCATCGGCTGCGTTCCAGCAGCAAAAATTACGTAAAGTCTTTAAAATTTCATCTGTGCTCTGTGATCTCCTACATAAACCTGTCAGATAAATGGAACTTGGCATTTCTTGTACCCAAATACAAAGGCAAATAGAGAGGAAGAAAAGGGATTTTGGAAGGAGATGAAACTTTGCTGATCTTTTCTGAGAATTTGTCAGAGTTGTTCTTCAGGCGTGCTGATGTGGATCAGTGAGGTGTCTCCAAAACATTACAAAGTTGTGCTCAGAGCTGGTTTATGAGTCAGCCTGGTGTTGTCCCACCTCCCTCAAGTGTATTTGAAGGGGCAGATGCCAGAATAATGTGAAGAACAACTCTTGTATCGTAGTATCTTTGCAAGAAGCAAGGTTTTTGGATTACTTTACTGCTAAATGCAGCAATAACGACTGCTTACCTCAGTTTTTATTTTCAAAATTTATTAAGATGTCTTATTTCCTATTTAATGACACCAGACTTTGTTCAAATGTATAGGATTATAGTTGAAATCATAAGAATATTTAGTGATATTTTACAATACATTCTACGTTAAAATTTAAATAACTCTTTGTATGTAAGAAGTTGAATTGTTAATATAATGACAGCAATACAATTATTTTTGGCTATAAAGAACTAAAGTTAGGTTTATTTAATACTATAATTAATTTTTATTTAATACAATAGATGTTCTGCATGTTTGGAAATGATAAATAATAATCTGTGTATTTCAGCATTTCTATTTTAGATTCATTGCTTTGTTTTAAAATGCATATAGAAATCTCTTAAAATGGTGAGAGTAAGAAAACTCCCCATACCTCTTACTTCAGCAATCTGGTTGTTAATGTTGGAAAGCTCGCAATGCAAATCTGTAATTAGTAATTCAGCCGAGATTAGAAATGTGTAACTTATTGTGAGATTTGTGACAAGGCTTCTACTTTTATGTGTAAATTTGTCAAATAGATTTCAGATTAGAGTCTAATCTTTGCAGAAAAAAACTTACAGAATTTCAACACTGGGATAACTATGTAGAAGTTGGTTCAAGAAAAGGGGGAGAGGGCATGGAACAAGTTGGATTTCGGAACAAGCAGTTAGTGTTACCGTAATGAGCTCGCTGTAAGACAACTGCTGCCTAGCGATCGCCTTTGTTTGCCCCTGCACACGCTAATTAAAAACTTCTTTTTTCCCTTGAACTTCCAGATTGCTAATGTGAGCAAAGTGGGTACACGGCCTCTTGCAAAGCTGTTAGGCAGTGATCAGAAATGTTTTTCTAACCGTTTTGCTTTTCAGGTTCTCGGTGAGCATCATAGTCTATAGTATCAACACTATTACATTTGAACCTTTATTACACAAAAGTTCTACATTCTAAACAAATACTTTCTATACTGAAAATTACTGTAACTCAAGGAAACGAATGAACCTTAATTTTTTTTGTGAGGTTAATTGAGAACTTAAAACAGAGCCATTGCAATAACTTGTTTGTATAAGGATGCTAATGCCATTGCAACATTTTCTTAAAGGATGCCAGACAATTATATGTAGAATATAAAGAAACAAAAATGAAGGCGAAAGAAGATGCCCTGGCTAAGGCTGAACTTGAAACACTTCAGAGTGAGTTTTTACCACTGTCTTAATAAACAAAGATGTAATATGATTTACCTACTACACAGGATGTATGTGAGCAAACATTTTTATGATCTTCTGAAATATGTGCTTTATATATTTCTGTACTGCTGTTGAATTTAAATAAGCTCTTAATTTTGCGACTAATTTTGCAGTAGGCTGCTGGTAGCAACAAAAGCATACTTTGCTAGCAATGTTGCTTTATAGGAGAGGGAAATCTCAAATGTATAGATCTCCAAGTATACATTTCCAGAAGTGACCTCTTGTATTTTGAGCGTTCTTGTATTCTCTTTGTCTAAAAATATTTGTTTTAAATAGCATGTTTAATAATTCTTTTGTGCATATTGAGTCAATTTTTATTATATAAATCAAACATAATTTGTATTTCCAAATGCATGGATGCTGGCCTTCAGAGATGGATTCATGCTATTGTTGAAATAAGTGCCTTAAAGTCTGTACATTCTTACAAAAGACCAGAGAAGGCGATTAGCATTTCTCTTTATAAAGCATTCAGAATAATTATAGGTGACTTTTCGTTGTGTTTTTTTTTTTTTCCTTTAAGTTATTTGCTTTTGCCAGTTATTAAACCTACCCTCTTCTGAAGACAATTTTTAAAGTTTTTTGTCTGTGTTTGTATGTGTGTGCTTGCTTTGTTTACTGTACTTAAGTGCATGCATTTAAGTTCCTTTATTCTGACAAGTGCATTGAGTGGCCTATGATAATTTACTAGCTTTGAGTATGCATAAGCCTTTAGACACTTAAAATACAGCTGCATTATTTATATTTACAAAATAGCTTAATTTTGCAAAATCAGCAAAGAGATCCAGGTTCAGTGATAATTTCTAACTTATCTGTAGCTGAATCTATTTTGAGAAAATGGATAACATTCAGCACCTCAGTGAGCATCATGGACCCAGGCCAAATCTAGCAAAATAGTGCATTTAATGCTTGTTAGGGAGGCCTGCCATTATGTTTGAGATACCTACCACAAAATGGGCCCTTGAAAAGGGTCTTGACTCGGGTTATTAAAAACTTGTTAAATTGTCAGATAGTAACGTATTGCCTTTGTTCAAAATAGCTGGCATTCATTCTTCACTGAAATCTGTGAACTACTGTTTTAAAAGGACTGTTTTTTTAAAACAGAAGTGCAAATGAAAGTGTAAAGTCATTAAAATTGTAGTGTGCATGTTCCTGTGTTTCACTGAAAGACCACGTGTGAACTTTTCAGGATTTCTGCTCTGCCAGGTGTTGTGCAGGTCACCCCAGCTCACAGGAACACCACCCTGTCCCCTCTCACGCTCCTGGCTGGGACCTGGTATGTGGCCCCGTGTCTGCCAGCTGACCCAAGGGCACTGGTGTGCTCACCAGTCTCACTGGTCGGCATCCTGCCCTCCCGCGGCAGACCTGCTGGCAGGATTGAGAGTGACCACCTGGAAACAGCAGAGGTTGAAATCTGGCCCAGGTGTAATTTGGTCAGCCATAGCAGTGCTATCGCTGGGCGGCAGAATGAGCTGTCCGGTAACTTTTTTAAAAAGAAATAAGGCTCTTAAGAGAAGAACACGACATGCATCCATGTTAGTGTAGGCAAAAAAAATTATATAATTTTTTTCCTGAAGCTTGCATGCAAAGCATCTCTTAAATGTGTTTATTTCATTATATTGTTCTTCAGCATTGTCACTTCACAATTAGCATAGAAAGGTTGTAAATCACCAAATGTGCATTTTGTTTGTCCCCTTTCTTCTTAATTTTAGAGACCATCCGTGGAATGTGAGTTCTTAATAACAGTTCCATCTATCTAATTGAGTAAACGTATCTCATGCAGATTAGCAATAGCTGGTTTACAGTGCTTGTTTTTTCATCACCTAATTGCTAGTTTATCCCCATGTCTATCTGTTTTCCTGCTGAAATAGTGCAATATTCTGTAGGTGGCTTGAATTAAACCAGAGAATGGTACTGGAGGAGGAAAATATAATTTGCAAAGTAGGAAAGAGAGGACAGTATTGAGATGTCATTAAAGTGCTATATTTGGTAAGGAGAGTGAAAAAGTACTTTCTTGGTAAGTCAATATTATGCACAATTTTGATTTAGTTTTCTGGCAGTTTTGCAGTGTTTCTTAGAACTTCTCGAGCCATTCAAAACTGTCATTACTATCTTAGTAAAATACAGCAACTTTACAACTTTACCTTACAAAAACCATAACGACTTAAAATACAGACCTTATCTTTTTAGGAAATGTGGTTTTGTATGGAATTACAGATAACTGAGTATTTTATGTAGAAAAATAGAAATGATTTGCCTTGTATTTTCTAATGCCCTTGAAAGTGCTTTAATTAATAAACTCTCTGTTAATTTCTCCCTCTTCTGTAGTGTCACACATGTGTGTAATTCCTGCATCAGGGAATGATTCTGTAACAATAAATAGCCCTGTTCTTCATAGTCACAGGATGTAAAAAAGAATATGTATTAGCTGAACTGAATAGTCATTAAACTGAGAAGACTTAGGTATACGTTGTCGGGACAGATGACTGCCAGTTTTTAAACTTAAAGTGCCAGGTTTGAGTAGTTATCAAGACAAATTCTAGCAGTTCTACTGTTCCTTTTCTTGCATGGAATACTTCTTTCAACCACATCCATTGTGGAGGAAAATGCATCTATTTCTCATTCTTTGTACTTAGCCTTGGTAGTTCTCTTACTTTCTGTTCTTCTTATGTTTGTTTTTCCTGACCTTCCATATGAAGACCTAAATTTATATTTAAAATATGCCTTTTGAAAGAAGTAGCAACTTCACTGGCATCCCAGTTACCGAACGTATTTGCAGTATATATCCAGACTTCTTGCCCTGATGTACAAGGCATCTGGAACAGTCCATGGCAAGAAACTGTTTTGTTTCTGTTTATAAACCATGTTGAAAGGTACTTAGGTGTTTTGATTGTTTTCCTCACCCCTATCATTCAAGCTTTAACTGAAATACAACATTACCAACCCCATGGCTGTATTCCAAGCCGCCTTTCTGTATTGGGGTTTTATGAGGATATCTATAGCGGTATTTCTATCTCTGTAAAAGGCTTTATAGGAAGATGTGTCTTGACTAAGTGCCTGTGGTGAAAAATCCAGAGCAGTAGTGAAACATTCAATACATTTGATTAAGTTGTTAGGCTTGGTGGCTCTCCCTTTCCAGACAGCATGGGATATAGCATGCTGCTTGAGTAGCTTTTTATATTGTTTCATAAAACTTAGAGGTAGAAGACATCAGTGAAAAATACTTATTCTCATGGCTTGTCTTGTTTGACTTGTACCAGTGATGTACTTTAGCATCTTTTTATGCAAGAGAAAATATTGATCAAAAAACCTTGAGATGCCTTCTGGTTTTCATGGTTTGTTGAGACAATTAATTTTACTGTTGTATAGTTATAACTTAATTTCAATATGGGTTTTTCTAGCTTTAGCTTTCTGATGTTCATTATTAGCATTTTTCTGTGCTTAAAGAAAAAGTTTTATTTATCTGGGGGTTTTCTTTTTGTAAAGTATTTCTTTAGCCTCTGGATTTTCTGTACTCTAGTTTTCCAATGTAGCTGTAAGTATTGGACCCTGGGTTTGTATCTAGTGTTCTAATGTTTGTCATCTTCTGATTAGGTAATCATGTTTTTTCTATAATTGCTGTTCTGTTTAACAGAATCATAGGTTACCTCAGTTCCCATTGCATTCGTAGCTCATTTCAGATCATTTGTCCACCATAGCTGCAAGTTCTTACATCAAAGGTTCCTGGCACGCAGTGCAGATGTGGCATGAGTTCCATAACTGAGTAATTCTCAAAAATGCTTTTGGTTTTATTGGTCCCAGACTACCAACCAGTCCATGTTCCTATTTGTTCCTGTACTTTCCTCTTCACCATAAACCATTTTGACCCAATTTTTATGTAGTCTAGCGTTATACTGAAGGTGTCTTTACGTGTACTTCCAAATAATTGATAAATATCTTAGATACTGTGTTAGCATTGATCCCTGCCAAAATGCAGTGATGATTTGCTGACGGGCACATTCAGAGAAAATTCATATAATGCATGCTTTCTGGTCAGCATGGGTATGAAAGTTCTGATCACTTAATTGTTACTTCTGAAGCCCGATTATGGCAAACTAAGTATCATCTGTTTCATGGATTGTTTTGGCAGGCCTGCTGGAACGATTGGGAACTTGCACGTTCATGTGTTTTTTCCAGTTGTTTCAACTAGGCTATATATGCCTCCCCCTGCAAAACTTCCTTCAGATTTTATGAAAAATATTGCACTAATATACAGTGTCACAAGGTTCATTTGCAAGAGGCGTGTGCATTTCATTATGTGTTTGTTGGAAGGCAAATTAGCTTTCAGGTATTGAAGGTTTATTTCTAACTCCTTCATATTATGGAGATGAGAGATTTAGGGGGAAGGGGAAGTTTTGGGGTGGGTAGATACTCAGAGAAAAAAATGAAAGACATCAAACCCTACAGCATGTGAGAAGCTTTTAGTAGTTGAGGATATATTTATTGCTGAGTATGTTTCTAGTCGGTTTACTCAAAAAACCCCTTGCTTCTAGGTCTCAGTACAGCACATGTATATATCTGTCTCCAACCTGTGATGCATTCATATAATCCTATTGGCTTTATTATGAGTACAGAAGTGTTTGGGGTTTTTTTAAAGTGTATCAGTGTTTGACCCATATTTGCATTAATATTGAATATCATTTGCTCCATTTTTTCAATGGACTGTCAAAACCTTATTTTTCCAGACTTCTGGGTCTCTGTGTTCTATCTGACTGTGTTGCTGTACCTGCAAGTCAGTTTTTTTTCCGTCATGTTTTAAACAAATTTTAATGCTGTAAATGCATTATCTTTCATAGCTACATAGGTAAGTGAACAACATTGAAAAAAACTCAGTGCAGCATCTTACTGACTTGCCAAAAAGACGTTTGCTGTCTACCTCTGTATGTGATTGTATTTCTTGCTTATCAATGCATGAGATACCAGTCAGTCTGTCCCTTTTAATTCTGTGATTTTTCAAGACATCGCTCTTTTTTGACCATATTTTCTGTGAATTCTGTGAATTCTTGTTCATACTTAAATCTTAGAAGCCTTGCAGAGAGAGGGAGCTCCAGCTTGATGTGTTATACTTTCTTTGCGGAAGTTCAGCACTTGTTTTTGTTTTGATTCTCTCTATATAAAGGGGTCTTCTTTTTTTTTCTGTGAGAAATTCTCTTCATTCTTTACATTTACATCAGCTGGCAGGACCTCTGATATTTATGATGGAAAAAGCACCACTATTTTATTACATGGCTCTTGATCCAAAATGCTAGCTGGTTCATTATCTTCTAAACATGACAGCTGATATATCTTAAAGCAAATAACCATTAGCCAGATATTATTAATTCTGCAACTGATTAAATTAATGTAGTAACAAGGTAGAAGGACTAATGAGGTAGGTCAAAGTATCTGCTTATGTGAAGTAATTCATCGAACTTCAAAATCTGGATCATGGCACCATAAACTTGTAAAATGTGAAGCCAGTACTGGGATAGTTTTGGAGGCCTTTAGAGGTGTGAAGTACTGTACTGTTAAGAGTTAGCTAATTGTTACATGTTAAAGTGTAGGGGTCCCAGTTATAGGTGTGCCTATATGCTCTTCAAACATAGGGGACAAGTTATATCCCTGTTTTTTTTTCGAACTCTAAGTTGTTAGATACACAGTCAAACTTAGTCTTCTGGGAAATAACTCGATAGTTCTAAAGGTGGAAAATACTCATAGAAAAATTGGTATCCTAGCAGTATAAATTCAGCAAATGATAACATTTCTTCTGCTACAGAAGAGCTAGAACTCTGTAGAAGTCATAACTCATGTAAAATACTAATCACTTTGCACTTTGGTAGGTATCAAACAATTTCCGTGGTGCTTACTATCTCCGATTATCCATTTCTGCTGTTACCTGGTTTTATTCTATTTAATAAACTACAAAAGTTACTACACTGTAATTTGGCAAATGAAATCCCTAATGTTCCCAGAAAATAGTAGCAAGATTAAGCTTTTCCATTTACCCAGTTGAGCTTGAAGGCAGGCTCTGATGTCACTAAGACTGTTTCTCTCTGCTGCATTTAGCTGTGTGAGCACCAGTAACTTGGGTCAAAGTCAAGGTCCGCTGGCTGTTGGTGCCTGCATGGGGCGCAGTGGTCTGATCGTGTCTCCAGTGGACAGAGAGTAGGCTGGCACTAAACTGGGAGGAACACCTGAAATATTTTTCTATATGTTTTTCCTGCGTTTTAGTTAGGTCTATACGCAACAGTATTAGAACAATATCTGAGACTGGAGGAGAAAAATACGTTTTTAAGCCTGTTTTGTTGTAGTAGATGGCCACATTCTAAACCCAGCGCCATTAGAAGATGACATTTAAGTATTAAGACAAGACTTGTGTTTCTGAACTTTGAATCACAGCTGCAGTTGTCAGCACCATCAAACACATCCTGGCTTCAGATTGTGGTGGTGACAGCAGCACCAGCTTCGTGCCTGACTGTCAAGCTTTAGCAGATGTAGGATCCAGCTGTCTGGGCATCATCTACTATTTGGAAAACCTGATCCTTATTCTTTTCAGGTCAGGCTGGAAGTGTCTTTGGAACTGCCGGTTGAATTGCTGATAATGAAAAGATAACCTGGAAAGAGGATTTCTGTTGTTTGGGAGAAATCATTTCAGTGATCTGTATTGCGTTCTCCATCTTCACCTGAAAGAACAACAGTACTTGGCTGCCTTCAGTTGAGGCATCATTACCTCTGAAATAACTTCTGAACTTCCCTATCTAAAATCCTTTATGAAGTTACTGTTAAACAACTTTTATGTGCTTTTGTATTCTAAGAAGTGGCTTTTGAAAATTCTGAGGTGAAACTGTTTTCAACGGGTTATTGGGAGCCCTATGTCAAAGGTTCTGTGACTTAATTCTACTTTTTTAATTTAATACGACAGCCGTTGTGGTATGTAAGGGATATGCTGAGCTCCTTCCTTCATCTTTTTGTATGTGCACGGGAGACAGTAGAGACAGGTTTATTAATTCTGGTTGAGTGCTTGTTTGAGATTGTACAGTCGTGTTCTCTAGGTGGGATTTCTCGTTCCTTTGATAGTCAGCAAACCGCAAGGAGTCTTATCTATGTTAGGTCTTCATCTCTCACTTAACTGCCTGAATAGCCTAGTCAATGTCTTTGATACCTCATTTTAAAGAGGGGTGCAGTGCCTTCTGGAAATACTGTTACAGAATTAGTTCTAAAACTGCAGAAAGAGCCTAGATGACCTATTTGCAGGCAAGGTTCCTAATTTTTAAATGTTAGTTAGATGCATTCAGGCTCTAATTGCGTATTTTGAGACAGAAAGTTAGCGAACAGTAGCTGGTGGGGTGCAAGATACAGGAAAATCCAACTGTCTCAGTGTGTCTCCACTGTTAAATAATTCCAAGTGAACACATGCAGTATGCTTGATTATTTTGCAGGACCGAAATGCCATAGTGGAAATTGTCATTCACGGTAGTTCCTAGAATATTTTTGCCCAGTATATGTGTTTGCAGTAAATAGGTGGTGAAGCCATTGTTACTTATCCTTGCAAATCTTCACTCTGACTACAGAAGCTGTTACATATGGCAACTTTGGAGAAAAATGAGATAATGGTTAATAAATGTGGTTTGGTCATAAAATTACCTTTTGAAATAGAGAAAAATAATTTTGGAACAGTATAGTCTTTAATAACAAGAGAAATGCTGGTTTAGGTGTTTGGGCTTTGCTTTGGTTTCAGGGAAGCATATGTAATTTAATCATATTTACTATGCATACGTATAGAAAGATGCTTTAAAAAATACAGATACAAGTCTTTGTTTAATATTTGATTTATTGAGAGTCATTTGACCATTACAAACAAAGTTAGAGATTTTTCACTAAAAGAGGTCTCTGAACAATGTACGTTGAGAAGTTTAAAAGATTGTCAGTCATTCTGTTAGTTTTCAACATCTGTATGGATTTCCTGGTCTTTTTGGACTTCTGAAAGTTGCTATGAAACAGTTCTCTCTCCATTTATGCTTTTCTGAAGTATCAGTTCCTAGGAGTTTGTCAAGTCCGTTGAGTCTTTTAATTGTTGTATTCCTGTACATATAGCCTTAAGAGAAGGCATTCTGCATCAGAGTCTGCAGGGAACAGTCCTTCTATCCTCTTCAGGTTTTTTTTTTTTTAATAATGTTTTAATGAAAACCAGATGTTTCTTCTCTGGTGCTCAGAAAAGTGTTAGGGCATGACTGCACAGGCAGAGGAGCTGACCTGGCGGCCCACTGCTGCTGAGAAGCGTTGGTTCTCCTTTTCCTTGCCCACGACCTTTAAAAGACCTGGATTCTTTCTTTTCGCTTGAGTGTAAAGGAGTAATTTTCTACTAAATTAGTGAATTGAATGTTTGCTAAGTGATTGGATGACTGTCAAAGCACAAATAGAAGAGAGAAGAGCACATAAGCACACATTGGAGAGTGGAAAGGTAGAGGCGGAGTAGAAC
This sequence comes from Pampusana beccarii, assembly GCA_013399365.1. Classification (NCBI taxonomy): domain Eukaryota; kingdom Metazoa; phylum Chordata; class Aves; order Columbiformes; family Columbidae; genus Pampusana; species Pampusana beccarii. The sequence continues at coordinate 117,689 of VWYH01002771.1, forward strand.
TTTCCTCTTTGGACTGCAGTCAGCCTTTAGATCAGCTCTTGGTTTAGTAGGATCCTTAGGAACATCCAGTTACTGTGAATACAGCATATTTTTAAAACTATGAGGAAAAACCAAGAGACCCACTTGGTATACCTGAGGTTTCTGGATGCTTTCTGAGTGTTCAGGCTTTTCTGATAGTCATCCTCTTGTCTTCCCTAAAGTTCTGGCAATTTTCAATCGATCTTAAATCTTTCTTTTGAGATCTTCTTATACAGAAGACATATAGATATGTCTTCAGTTGCTGGGGTTTAGGTTGTTGTTGTTGTCTCTCCTTCCTGTCCCATAAGTTTGCTGCTCATGTTTAATACCATTTGAAGAACAGAAAGAGCAGAAAACCGTGATCAGTTTGAGAAATTAGGTTCAACATTTACATTTTCCTAAATCCTAAGTGCTAGAACAGAGCTATTTGTAGTTACAGAAATCTGAGAACAGAGAACCTATCTATTCACTCAGAAGCTTTTATGCAGCACAGCTGACCATACAGCAATATAAAATAGTCTAAAACTCACCTTTCTACCTTTGCCAGTTTCTTTGAAGCCAGCTGGACTTTCAAAATCTTTTAACAACTCCCTGTGCTTTTGCCTGAACTAATCTAAATTGCCAGGTGGTGTAGCAGTGACAAGACCTAACCGTGTTTTTGAGGGGCTCCTCATTTGGCTCTTTAAGGCATAGTTCAGATAGAAGAGGAGCTAAGTAGGTGCATTGTTATCTACTGTTCATAAAAATAAAACTATTATGCAAAACTCTGAATTCTCTTTTTAAAAAGAAATTGAAGCCCCTTCCTCAGTGGAAATTTTAATATAACATTAAGAGTTGAGGAAGTAAGCCTACTTCTGAATTATACTTCTCTGCAGTATTAGTAGCATTATTTTTTCTTCTTCTTTTTTACTTTTATAGAGGAAAAGAAGCCTAAAGTCAAGAAACCAAAACCAGAGTTTCCTGTATACACAGTTTTGAAGTCAAGTGCATATGTACCATCGTATGATCATGGAGCTTCAATTGAAGAGATTGAGGAACAGATGGACGATTGGTTGGGAGGCAGGAATAAAACACAAAAGAAGAAGGTAAGTTCGAAATCTTTCATGTTGTTATATACTTTAAATGTTGATTCATTTGCTTGCCTCTTAAGAAAATGTAATATTGTATGTATACCACCAGAATATTCATATGTCATTAAGTCTAGAGAAGTATTAATTGTCAGGCAGACATAATGGAAAATATTATATTGATGTTCAATGTAATTTGTGTAATGATACTGGAAATGTTGTTCTAATAGGAAGTTGTTGACTAAAATATATGAAAGCTCTCTATGGTTTCTAATATAAATACTACTCTTGTTCACTAGAAATTAGTAGAACGTAATGCTGTCAGGTTATATGAAGCTTGGTTCTTTCTCTTAATTGCAGTTAATAACATTTTGCTTGCAAGAATAGATTATTCTCTGTTTAAAAAAAAAGAAAGGCAAAGGAAAAAGAAAGAAGAAACCTTTGCTTCTTAGTATCCAGATGTAGAATCTTTTGCTTGTGGAACTGCTTATGTACTTTGTGCATTTTATTTGACTTCCAGAAAAGTCCTAACAATTCGACTTAAGCCCGTTGTTGAGGTTCTTTCTGCTTAGCAATAAAGGTTGTTAGTGGCAGTTAGTGTAATTATCTTCTGGTAAATTTTATTAAAACATACTGGCTTGAACATATGACAGAAGAAATGTTCTAGCTTGGTCTCCTAACTTGAAAATCTGCCTTGCTTGGAAGACTGAGATGAGAAGAATGGTATGTTTGGAGTGGAGTTAGGGCAACACATGACTTCAGTGTCAAAATAGTGAAAGAAATTCCTGCTGTCACTTGTTTGATTCCTCTGTACTGCAGATTTGCTTTCTCCTTAGTTGTTTTCAAGCCTGTAGAAAAATACTCCCTTCCATTTTTTAGCTGGACCTAAAATTTTTACTAAAACAATTTGATTTTTGCATAACCTGTTTAATCACCTAACACTATTGGATTCCGAAGCTTCATTGCTTCCCAGTTGTCAGTTTTCTCTTGCTGTTACGTTTATCTTTCTGTATTACTTAGTACATCTGCATTATGTTTACTTTTATATCTCTGTAACAAACCCGTTCTGCAATTATGCTTAGCTTTTGACTTCTGTGTAAGGGATTGACACTCTAAATCCTTGAACAGTGGAGCGTGTTTTCACGCACTTGGAGAAAGCAAGAGCTCAGGTCCTTAATTCTGTAGCTGAGTTGCCTGGGAGTTCAGAGCACAGGTACAGTCATTGCTTTGTTTACCTTCACTCAAGAGGCGCCTGTGGATTGGACTCCTGTTTGTTCCATCTCTGTGCACCAGCTTTGCTTACCAGGCTGTGTGGGCAAACACACAGAGAAAAGAGAAAAGATGTATGTTTGTTTACGGTAGCTTGGCTTGGTTGCATGCTTGGCTATCTGGATCCCCAAATTCACCACCTTCTCTGATGGAAATTGTCTTTCTTTGGATATCTATTAAAATGAATGAATTGGATAAGACTGGGTCTATTCCATCTTTAATTTCACACTTCCTACACGATAGAAGTTGTGTCTTCAGAGACACTGCTAAGAGAACAAGTTGTAGGTACATTCTTTCAGGAACAGGAGTCACAGCAGTTAAAACTTCTCAAAGAAAGTGTAATCATTAAATAGTCAGTAACTTGGTTTTCTATGCTTACACCTGGAAGTTCAGTATTGCATCTCATAAATTTGATCCATGAGTTTATTTTTTGAATTATGTTCTGTTACAAATGTGGTTAACATTTTAGGGACAGGCAGGCAATTTGCAGGTGTACTGTCTGAGTAAAGTGTTTGACCTGAACAAACTGTGATGAGGTGTGCTTCCTTTCCTTGACAGCTAATACATTACCACAGTGCAACATCAACATTTAATACAGTAGTGGAGAGAAACAGATTCATAAACTGCACAAAGAAATAGAGAATATACATTACTGGCTCTAGGAGCCATTTGTATACCAATATGGGAATGTCTGTGTTATATGATTTGTAATAAGCTCATTGGGAAAATGGTTGTACCACAAGTGAATTGTTCCTAACTGTCATTTGACAGGTTTTCCATTTTAGAAAGATGTCTTTTGCTCCACTACACATCGTAGATATGAACTGGGACAGCATCCTTCTTCTACCTCCCTCTTCTGCTTTTGCATGGACATGCGAGTAGTGTGTAACATTCACCGCTCAGTTCTGCTCGTCTTTGTTAAAAGTTACTCTTTCATAAATCATTTGGCCATGAGGCTTTTTCTTGGGATTGTCATGCCCCACTCATGAGAAAGCTTGTTAGCTTTTTTGTTCTTTGCTTTTGTGGTAGCTCAGGGATGTGGACTGTGTACAGTCAACCAGACTGGAGTGCAGTTGTCCATGGGGAAAGATCAAAGTAGCTTGATAAAATAGTACGTTAGTATGTCATCCATCCAGAAATAAGGAAGGGGAGTTGCTGTCCCTGATGTTGGTATCCCGAGTGTAGATGATTACAACTCATATCATATTGTTCATGAGCAGCTTTGCACTGTAGACATTTATACTTTAGGAGGTGCCTGTAACCTGTGGACTTGTGTTTTGGAAGTGCTGTACCATGCAGAGTGCCCAGTTTGGTAAAACTTTAGATTATGTTCAGTGTTTAGGTTGAAGTCAGTCCCTGTGATTTCTTTTTTTTTTTTTTTAAAATTGATGATGAAATTTGAATGTTTAGGTTCTTTTCATTTTGGGGTCATTGTGGGTTTTTTTGTTTTGGTGGGGGGTTTTTTGGTGTGTCTGTTTGTTTGGTGTTTGTTCCTGTAAGCTGTTTACTAATGTTTCTTCCAGTTCGGAAGAGTACATTTGTGCTCTTCAGAAGAGTGAATTTGGAAGTCTAAGGTTATACATTTAGATGCATCGAAGCTGTATAAAAGAAAAATTATGATTTTTATTTTGTTCCACCTGCAACAGGAATATGAATATTTTTCTGACAGATATTAATCTAGGAAGTAAGGTTATCATAAACTAAATAGCTCTGTAAAATAGATTTATTAACATGGAGAAGACTCAGAACTATCTGATTCACTGTTGTTTCATTAAGCTTACTTAAGAGGCCTACATTTTTATTTGTAGAGCAAGAGTTTGGCTTTGGGACTGCAGAAAAGTAAAATAGCAATTTTCTTTGTAAAATAAGTATTACTAATTATTGATGGTAACTGGAATTCTGTATTGTGAAGAATAAAAGGATATTTGTGTTCTGTTAAGGGTTTGATGAATTTAAAGTTGGTGGTTTCTGAGGTTTCCTGGGCTTCAAAAAAATAAAAAAAATCACTTTTCTTTGGTAGCCTAGAAAGATGTAAGTTTTTGATGATCTTTTCAATGTGTCTGATAAGTCAGGAGGTATAGGAATAAGGTGCAACTTGGCAAAAGTTAAACTGTTGGGTATTGTAACTGAATAGAAGAAAAAGATAAATGTTGATGTAAAGAAATAGGTCAAGAGGANATCACTTTTCTTTGGTAGCTTAGAAAGATGTAAGTTTTTGATGATCTTTTCAATGTGTCTGATAAGTCAGGAGGTATAGGAATAAGGTGCAACTTGGCAAAAGTTAAACTGTTGGATATTGTAACTGAATAGAAGAAAAAGATAAATGTTGATGTAAAGAAATAGGTCAAGAGGAATTGGGCAGAGAGGCTGGAATTAAAGTAATGATCTGGGGATGGCTTTGGAATAAAATGAGTAATTTGCTTCAGTATTTATTGAAGAAGATCTCGAAACTGGAGACTAAAGAAAATTGCTTGGAGATGAGTTAACATCTCTAATGGGGAGATAAAGTTTTAATCTTGAATTCAGAAGGCTCTGTAGGCTGGTCCTCACCACAGAATTCATTAAAATATCCTCCTTACTGAAGAGCAGATGTTGTCCTTTTTACGAAGGAAAAGAATATGTACCACTGTCACCCTATTAAGTGGCCTAACTGTCAGTTCAAAATGAAATAGCAGCAATGTAAAAGTACGTGAAAAATAATAGAAAACACAGTTTGGGAGTACCAGTGTGGTTTTGGATTGGTCTACTAATTTGTATTGGTAGTTGCTTAGAAACATTTGTATTTTTTCTGTCTGGTGTCTGAATATGATATGAAAGCTATTAATGTACTGTTGATTACTGCTTCCATAGGGTTTAAGTATTGAAGTAGGTAAGGAACAGGTTGTAGAGAAGAAAACAGCTTCATTCTTAAGCAAGGTGGAATGATCTACCAAGGGATGTAGAAAGAGGAGTGTTTTCTGATTTTTCGTAACGTTACACAGCTGGCTGAAAATGTGCTTATAGTGTAGTAAAGTTATCCTTCTGTCTTGGTTTGAGAACACGCTAGGTTTATGTCCATAAGGGGCTTGTCTTGCTATGTTGTTACTCTCTACTTAGAAATGAATATTAAAAGAAAATGAGCTATTGGGAGATATTCAGATGATATTTAGTATTACAGAACTGAGATGTGATTTTTCTACATCTCTCTGCAGTAGTGATCCATCCACCTTTAGGACTCTCTATAGTTTTGATCACTGCACTTTCCAGAAAGAAAGAAAATGAGCAGGAAGACTCAATCAACAATAAAAAGAAGTTTAGAAAGTCATATTTATGAGGGAAGGTTAAATAGATGGAGTTTTAGACCAGAAGAGGGAAGCTGTTGGGGAATAACTGAACACATAATTTTTGCAGTCCATTCCAGGCTCTTTTAGGTAAAATGATGATAATTTATTGTTGCTTACTACCTTTCATAAACTTGGAGAGAAAGAAATATTGAAATTAATTGCAGCCAGGATGTTTAAATTCAGATTTGGGAGCACGCGTAGGGGGAATGTGTAACTAGAGCATGTTACCTAAACCGTTTATGAAACCTTTCTTTGACCATTTATCCTGTTCTTAAACTCCATTTATTGAAAGTAGTGTGGGCAGACTGAATTGTATTTGAGAGCGTGGAAATGGTGCAAGGAGACTCTTGAGGGTTTCTTTCTATATAGGAAATCATATACTTACCTGGCACCAAATCACATATTCATGTAGCACCATTTACACTATTCAGGCAAACTGCAAATGACTACAAAGCTGAGGGGAATTACTAAAAGCTCATTCTCATACTAATAACAAAGCCCTTCAAAGCAAGTACTGAAAAAAATTATTTCTAAAATTATTTTTGTTTTATCACTGAATGTTTGTACTCCCAGATTAAATCTTTCAGGTTGTTAAGAGGGGATAAGTAGCTTAATTTACTTAACTTGAGCTTCTGATTTTTTTTTCTTCATCTGTCACCAAAAATTGACTGGGAAAAGTGTTCTGTGTATGCTTGTTAGGAATTAAGGGAGTTTAAGAGGGAATGTTACCGTGGGCTTCCTTCTAGGTTGCATTATTTTGTGGCCTGCATTTGTTGTTAAGTCACTACTGTATTACTTTGTAGCCATTTAACCATTTACTTTCCTGTGGGCAACCTATTACGTGGAGCTGGAAGAAAAAAGAGCAACTTTTGTTAAGAGGATATGTTTTGTTACATCTGATCTTGTTCTATCCTTTCCGCAAATATTCATGCGAGAATATATGTGTTCACCATTTCTGGAATAATTCTATTGATGAATCATTGCCAGGTAATTTCTTTCCCAGTGGGTTTTCTCTCATATTCTTTGTTCTGATTTGATTTAACATGATTTGTGACACACATTGTTTTCATGAGAGTTCATTGTTTATGTGAATAATGTTGTTGTTGCATGAATATCTTGGGCCTTGAGATATCAAGGGGAGATTTATTGTTGTCATCAGTGGGACCAGGATTATAATTCCTTTTGGTTTATAGATTGCTCATCATCTTCCACTGGAATCTCCTGTTCGTTCCATATAATTATTTGACTCATTCGTCTCCGAAGGTAGAGTTCCAAGTTCTACCTCAATGAGGGGTGAATACTTTTGACCTTTTGATATTTGCTTGCTCTGTAAAGGGGAGATAAAGATGGAGAAAGACAGTGCCTGATCCCTTCCAGCTGGACCAGATGTATGGATAGAAAATCATGTTTCTCATTATTTTTGTTTTTCATGTTATCCTGCGGCACTTCTTGGCATTTGGGTGTTTTTGATATTGCAGGAGCACCTGGCTTGATTTTACTGAAGCAGGAGTAGTAAAAACTATTTTTGTGCACAGAGTTTGGGAAGCTTAAATGGATCTCCTGCATTTAGTACACTTTACTTTTTTGTCCTTAAATTAGGATTATTAAAAATACCATGAAACAAAAGTACACATAAACATTGTTTTTACTCAATTTATTAGTAGATGCTGGAAACATATTATAGTAGTTACCAATTGTAGTTTTTGCAATTGTTGGACTGCAGGCAGTGGTCGTCTTTTCCTGAACTCTTTCCTGGTTAAAATGCAGTTCGTGCTTTTATTTTTCTCAACCTGGGCCATCAAAGCACTGTGTTTCATAGATAGGATGTTGATAACTCTGTGAGCTTTTTAATCATGAAGGATTTATTTGAAGGCTCTCTGTGGAACAATGATATAAAGTAAGTTAACTTTAAATGTACAAAGGACATCTCTCTGCTTTATAACATTAAAAGGCAAAATGCTATACAAATGCTAAATTATTAATTTGTTAGTTTAAAAAGTATAGTTTTGACAATTAAATCTTAGTTGTTTTATAATCTTGCACATTTCATAATTGCCAGCTAGCCTGCCACCTGCTCTCTTCTGCCTCGAATCTTCCCACATCTGTGCTGCTTTGAAACCCGAGTATGCTTTTTCTTTAGTAGCAAATAACACGGTGCTTGTTCTAATCAGACGTCATATGACGGATTACCTGAATACAGTTTCCAGGCTTTTAAAAAATGTTAATTCCTTAAGCAAGCAGTTTGTATCTTTGCAGGATTAAGGTGCTGCGTAAATGAGATGCTTTAATAAATTGGTCTTCAAGGGGTAGGGTTATTCTATTTTAGTGTGCTACCTGAGGTCATCTAGTTTTGAAATAACTTAATTTTCTTTTTCTAAGCAGTGAAACAAATATGGTATCTGAAAAGCATGTCTGTATTTTAAATCTTTTATTTCTGGGACAGGTGCAAGTAAGAAACTAGCAATCCGAGGTTCCTCGCGGTGTCCTGGAGGGGTTGCTGTAGGTCGAGAAAGTAAATCACTCTGTGTGCCTGTTGAATTTGAGGCTGTATATTGAGACTGCCAGCAACCATACCTGTTAGTGTCAGTTCTGAAGCTATTCACTAGGAGCTCGTCTAAGCTCATAATACATTTTAACCTGAGCTCCAAACTCTCATCAAATGGTGATGACTTTGAGTCACTATTGATCTGGGCTATATTGAATTTAGTAACCCTGAGGTGAAAATCTGAGTATGCTATTACCAAACTCTTAAGCAATATAGCGTCACTGAAAAGATACTTCGTTTTTTAAAAAACACCCAAAAATCTGCATTAGAGTGGCACTGAAAGTGTAAACTCGGAAGACTCCAGGCTTTCCTATGGTTTATTATGCTTTGTGTCACTGCAAATGTGGACTCAGCCTGAGTAGAGTGTTGGATTTTGTATTTTAAAATAACTCCACACTTTATGTCCTATAGGTAACTCCTACAGGAAACTTTATTACTATATTTATTCCTATATTTATAGAAAGTAATGGTGTGTTTATAGAATACGTACTTTGTCAATATTCTGCTCCCAAATGCGCCATGCTCAGGCTGGCTAGAACTAGTTTGGGTGGAGAGGTGGTGTAATCTATGCATGCAGGCAAGTCAGGCTATGAGCTTTCAAGGAGAATATTAAAAGGCCTCTAAATGATATACAGAAATGATTTGGTATGACAGCTAGGGAAAAAGTTTTTTGGAAACAGTATGTTTCACAGCACAAGCAAAATTCAGTCTAGATTGCAAAGGAAACAAACAGCCAAAATATTTATTTCTCTAAGGACATTTCCTGAAGATAGTAACAATATGTTATATAAACTAGTTTTTTAAAAAATCAGCCATGCATATGTATTGAATTAAGGCCACTCAGTTGACATTTGCCTGATATTTCCTGATGTGTACTGAGTTTTTAAACTTTCTGTCTAATTAAGTATAGTAGTGTAGATTCTTGTCTTGTACAGACAAGAAGAATAATACACTGATTTCAACACCGTGCTATAGATGCTGTGGTGTCAAATTCTTGCTTTCAATAGTTTTTCGACTGAATCTGTACTCCAGAAGAAGTGATTGATGCCACTTGCTGCCGTAATTCAGTTGGACTAGTTTTACGTGTGGTTTTCTGTTTGTAGTCTTCAGGGTTTTTTGAGTCTGTCAGTTGAAAACTACCCAAGAGCTCGAGTTAATTGTGCAAAGCATTGATCTGTGTGGACAAACACACAGGGTTTTTAAAATGCAGCTCTGTTTCTGCACCAGGCAGCACTATAACCTCTGTTTAGACACCTCCCTGGGTCCGAACTAGGGCTATAGCTTCTGTTATATTAACTTTATAACTCAGGTTTGATTTCTTAATTTACCTCAGTTCTCGAGTCCCGTTCAGTTTCTCAGGTTCACACACTAGTTGTCTATCACAGAAAGACAAGGTAGTTGACGAAAGAGAAGCTTTGTACCTGTGAGGAGAAACAAGAGCTCTTTCCCAGTGAAGCGTTGGAGGTCTGACTCTCTTCCTTGGGAGTGGCTCTTCTGTCCTAAAGCTGGTACCCATTTAACATAAATTTGCAAGGAGCTGTGCAGCGCCTTTGTAGGTATTAGTCTTCATCACACTGGTTTTGTCTTCCTCTCAGCTTGGGAGAGATGTAGAAAAACATGTGATGGGACCACTCCGATTTAGCCCAGCTGGGGTTGGGGGGTGGTGAAAATCCTGACTTTCCTTGGCAGCGTTCCCTCCCTGTCACCTCCCAAAACAAAGTCACTCCTGTCTCAGCTATGAAAGGAGGAGCAGAAAAGCAGAAGGAAGGAGCTGTAGCTGCACATACAAGGAGTAGAAGCTGGAGGAAGATGTGAAAGCTGTTTAATCACTGTGACCTTGTCCCACTTGCTCCTGCCCATCTGACAGAAGGGAGAGAGAGCAGTCCAGCGTGGACACAGTGTATCCTTGGAATTTTGCCAATAAATGAGAGGCAAGGATAATAAATATCCCTGGACTGGGATTTGCACAGGATCCACAACTTAGGGATCAGAAATAATTTGCAGTTTATGGCACCAACTTCTGTAGTACAATTCACTGCTGCTCTTTTTGGCTTTTTGACATGAATTTGAGTACTGCAGACTGTTGCAAAATAGTTACTTACTTTTCTTCATATGAGTTCAGCTGTCTTTTAAATTAGAGAGTGGAGTTAGCTTCAAATAAATCTAGTTTTATTTTATAAATGTAAACAAATATTGATGTTTCTATATCATATTTTCCAGACAAACGGACTAAAATCTGGTTAGATTCAGCATCTTACTTTCTTTTACAATACACAGAGCTGCTGCTTTCCTTTCTTTCCTGAGGCCATGACTATAGTGGGATTTGGTCAAATTTATGTATAGGAATTCCCCAGAAACTATAATCTAGGGTAAACTGCAGCAACTAAAAATAAACTGAACAATGTGAGAGATGTTTGGCTTTTGTTTTCCCAGGAAAGAAAAATGTGTAATATTGCCTTGCCAAGGAAAGATTTAATACTGCTGACATAAGCATTTTCCCACTTAGGAATTCTGAGAGAATCTCAATCTAGTTATTAGCCATTTTCTGTATAGTTTTTGACTGGCAGGATGCAGTCTTGAAAAGATCACCATTAGTTTCAAACCCTCAATTCAGCGCACTTGAGCGTGCAGTTGCGCTCCATTTAAATGGATCGGAGTTCTGTCCGTATTTGGAGTTAAGTACACTCTGAATGGGGATGCAAATTATTTGCCCTGAACCGTTCCTTATAAAATGCTGCTGGATAATATTAATACTTACCCAAACATACAAAAGAGAAGGGCACTCCTAACGGTGGCACACAATATGAGAAGTGGTACACTGCAGGTGAGATTTGTTTGTCAGATTGGTGATGGCACTTCCCATAATTTCCAAAAGGCAGAACTTCTTGAATACAGAGACTATCCTTGAGATGCACATTGTGTAGGAATGGAGGGTCTTGCATCGTTTGTAATTGAGCACTACGGAAGATCTGTGTTTTGCTGCAGCCCTCGTACATAAAGTAGCCATGGATTTACAGCATGCATTTACTTAGAAAAGTAGCAGGTTTGATGTGTTGTAGAGCATCAGACTTTTTACATAGGTCTCTTCAAGGAACATCAGCATTCTGACTATCTGAAGTTCTCCTAGTGGTATTCTCTTTTTAATCATGAGAGAAACTGTGTGCTTAGATTTGTTATTTTGTTAAAACACACATACATGAACACAAAAAACATAATACTTAAATTTTTACGATTTACTAGGTGGTACTTGTAATTCACCTTGGAAGCCTGGATTGGAACAGCTCTATAAAGAACATAATGTCAACGGAGAAATCTAGTTAGTAAGTTAGTTACTTCTTGTGTGCGTGTGTTTCCTTTCTTTAACTATGCTGGTCTCGACTGGATACCTACCGGTATCAGCAATATTTCAGCGCCCTGGGATTTATTGCCCGTGTTTGAAAGACTTGCCTAGTAACAAGACAGTGAGCGTGGAAGGAGTGAGACTGAGGTTAATGGTACATTTTTAAATTGCTGCAAAGTATGGGAAGGAAAAGCAGTGCGTGTGAGAAAAGCAAAGGCTAACTTTGATTTTTAATTAGCCTAGACTTTGTGGTTATATTTGGGAATTCAACAGGTAGATTCAGTGTTTATAAGTTAAGCACTTTGAGTAGTGTTACCCTTATTTTCAGTTACGCATGTATTATTTCATTATAATTAATGATTTTTATATTAGCAGATCTTTGGAAGTGTAGTTGCTTGAGGTTGCCATCAAAGATCTGTGCTTTATGAATTCATGAAAATTTCTCAGTGTTTTTTTTTTTTTTTTTTCTTCTCCTGATATTATTGCATGACAACTTGGACTGTTGGAAAACAGAACTGAAAATCTAGTTTATTATGGGATGTGCTTGTGACATTTTCCAGGTAGCCTGTTTAGGGCCCTAAATGCATATTGTTTCTGATTCTTGCAGGCATATTCAGGTGGGATAGAAGATCTCCCCTCTCCTTTTTCTTTCTTCCCCTTTGTGCCCAAAATTGGCAGCTGCCTTGAGCCATGTCAAAATATCTGTTAGCTGGTAGGCTTGACAATGTTCTCTATTTTGTTTTCTACCAAAGAGAACTTGTATCTTGAAACTAAATCTCTCAGCTTTGGCATTCTGCTTAGCAGAATTTCATTGTCTTGGGATTTCTTGTCCATTTGGAGGAGCGTGCTGGATTTTTCTTTCGGGTTTTAATGTACTGATATCCCTAACTTTATGAGCCATACTCTCCTATAGAAGAAATATTTGAATAGCACTGGTGGAGATAACTGCTCTGTAATTGTGCAGTATGTTTAGGATGCACAGTACCTCCTGCATTGCAGTTAAAAATGAAGAGATCAGAATATCCACACTGTTTTAGGGAATAACTGATTACTTGCAGAGCAAGATAACATTGCTAGTGAAATAATTTAGTTGCATTTGATGTGGAATAATGTGTTTTAGACATTAACTGTGGTGTTGAAATAATTTTTATGGAGACAGTTGAGACTATATTGTGAAGAAAGGCAAGGGACAACAAAACAAAACCTGATTTTGGATAAGCTGTTTCAGGTGAATGAAGGTAGGAGAAACAGGTTGCCAGCAACAGATGAAGATCTAAAAAAGAAAAAAATCCAGAAGTTACTGGGATAGAGATCTTACGCTAAAGTGTGCCAGGAAGCAAGCCAGGAAAGCTGGGCAAAGGCCAGGAGAGGAGCGGGCTGCGGAGCAGTCAGCCAGCAGGATTAGCAGTGTAGTACTACCTTGTTCATCATGACTCAGTCTGTGAGACTGAGGATGGTTTAGAGTATTTATTGTGGTTTTTTTCAATACCGTATGTTAATGTTTTCAGAATACTCATGCTATGCTATACTGAAGTGGATTAAAGAAGAGTATACAGCCCAATATATAACAGCCCTACGCTGTTACATATTTGACACTTGCTTAGTCTGCTTAGTATTTCGTGAGACAAATAATAACCTTGCAACGAAAACCAGTCCTTACTGATAAAGACTAACCATATGCTTTAAAGTACCTGCATGCCTTTGGGCTCATCCTCTCTAGCAAATTTAACAGCATGGCCGAAGATTTTTAATTTATCACGTAGTTATGAAGAAGTTGTCACCTGCAGTCTCTGTTGAGGACTTACTACTCTGTGCATTTATTTATTAAAGTTTATGAAAGTTACAAAATTATTTTCCTGAAGAATTCATTGACATGTGTACTCTAGACGATTTGCAATTTCATGTTCTCTATCAAATGGAAATACTTTTCCAACTGCATTTAAAAATCCAAATATAGTGATATTTTGAGAGAGAATTAAATGAAAAACATTTATTCCTGTTCTTTGGGAATTGGTCTCCACATTAATGTATCACAGGCCAAGCCTAATTACCTATTCAACCTATAGTTTATTTGATCTGCATGCCTGAGTGTCCTACAATCAAATTTACTGAAGAGCTTCTCACTTTTTTCTGCATTAAAACAATTGCCTTGAAGCAGCTAACAATTAAAAAATAAATGAGTTAACACTTTCTGCTAAGTGCTACCATTGAAGTTGTAATATGCAATTAAAAACTACATTTTAATTTCTGTTCAATTACATTGACTTAAATAGTAATTTTAGTGTTATATTTATGAACCATTTAATTGTGACATTTTTCCTCTGGCTTGCATGATGGAAAAGTAGATTTGATTTTGAGAATGCAGCAAGAAATAACCTTTTTCCCCCCATGGTTTTCTGTAATGACAAACAGGAAAAGACAAAATTAGCTGGGCTTTGTGTAAATACAACAGAACAATTTAATTTCAAAAGCCATAAAAATATGTCGTTATTTGAATTATGTTTCATGTTTTTGAAAACTTATTTGCTTCATAGGAGGAATATTCAGATTGCTTTATGGTAATGTAAGTGGATATTTGAAGCATTCCTGTGTGTATTTGGTCACGTTAATGGTTGTAGTTTTAAAAAAGCCTCATATTAAGTCTAGAATCAAAGCCTGTCAGAAACTGAAGTGTGAAAACATTAATTGTAGAGCAGCGGCCTTGTTCAGGTGTGTATTGCTAGAAGCAGGTGCTTTACTATTTTTTGGCATTAGCTCTTTAAAAAAAAAAACTATTTGACATGTTTTTATGTTAATACTAGAGGGAACTTGCTATGGAACAAGCTCCATATTAGAGTGGATTACAACGTTCTCTTCCCCTCTGAACCCAACTCCCTCTGGGTCTGAAAATCACTTTGAAGCATTCTCTAACTTCCAGCCTAAATTTATGGTAAATGGACACTTGAGCACTCAGGTTCCCCTTCTGTGGTGTGTTAGTCTGCTATGTTTTGGTAACTGGCTGTAGGGGTGTGAATGGGATCATAAAACCATTCTAGATTATATAAAACAAAACCTGGCCTTAAAAGCACATTTGTTTGGGTTGTTTGTTTTCTAAAGCTGGATCTCTGTATCTCTGGACAGACCTTATTTCATCCATTTGGCAGTATCTTGCTTTTTTCATCTCTGAATAACACTAGAAGTTCATAGTCACTGTTCTACCAGTAAACCTGGCTCTTTTTATGTCACTGTGAGTTGATGAGCTTCCAACTTACGTGTAAATTGAAAGGATCATGCACTTTATTCGATATCATCCCATTTGTATTACCAGATTCATAAAGTACTTAGATATGCTGATCTTTGCCAAGAACTAGAATTTTAAAATACGATTTTTTTTTTTTCTGGTGTCCAATCCTGATGTTATATTAATAGAAGAAGAGATGGTTGTTTCATGAAAATGTATGTCTTAGGGCTGGGTTGAACCTTAAGACATCTAGTTGTGTTTCCTCCTGTCAAAAGTTATTTGTCATCATTTTAGAGCAATTTCAGCTCTATTGACAAGAAAATATTTTTATTGAAGTAATTTAGAGGGGGTTTTTTTGAGTTGTTTGTGTTGCGCAAAACCTGAAAATTATATCTCAGCATTGCTTTCCCCTACAGATTCTTTATGAAGAACTGGAGCACTTCCATAGAAAGTATTAAAAACTGCTCTTGGCTCTGAATTCTCGAAGTGGGAATAAAGAATGAGTAGGAAAGTGGAGGAAAGATAGCTCTGAGTGGCTTTTTGTAGTTCGAGGATTTACGTGGAGGAGGTGGAAAACGGGCATGAAGAAAGTCTCTAGAAACTGCTCAAGGCTTGGAAATGGTATCTACTGATACCTGGAGAGTGACCTTTTAACTGAGCAGGTGCCTTCATGGGAGAAAGTACTTGTTGTTAAAGGGCTGCTCTGTCTGGAGGGACACACGGAGGGGCCAGTGGCTGCAAGTGACGGCCAGAGACGCTGCAGTGAATGTGGTGTCACAGCCATCATCTTGTGGGGATACAGCTCAGCCAGGGCTTCGTTTTGAAGTCACTGCTTGCCACCTTTTCTGTCAGATGACTGATTACTACTGTTGTTCCAGTATCTGCAATCTTCCTGAATATAATAATAACTTTAAAAATAATCTTACTGCTTCGTGGAGCTGGTTCTTAAATTGAGTTGTATTCTTCTCCTCCTCCTCCGCTTTTTGTCTGTCTGTTAGAACACAATTTTTTTAGTGTCAAGGTATGGCTTATAATAAGTCTAGGAACAGCCTGGCAGCACCATGTAATACTACCAAAGGTGGCAATGGGAGAATCTATTATTCACTCTGGCTTCCTGCTGAGGTTGAGTAAGATATAGATATATAAGTATATATCTCTATACAGATACATATAGATGCACAGCTTAGGAATGAGAAAGCTGAATAATAATTCCTTTTTGACCTGCATTAGCTGTGAAATGTACTTGTAAAGGAAGATTTTAGCTGAAGTTTCTGAATAGGTGGCAACTGGTTTTGCTTTCCCAAAAACATAGGGGAGCTGTTATATTGAGATTATACACTTATGGATGTGTTTGCAGTTTGTTTTCTAATATGCTTAAACTCTCAAAGTAAACTTAGATTTTGTGTGTGTTTAAAAATCACCTATTGACATCCAGTTAGGGCGGGTTAACAGAATGCTTGAAGTCCAGAAAAAAAAAGTCAAAATTGTGCATAATCAATATGGTAGCTAGTGGAAGAATCTCAAATATACCCATTTTACTGGAATTAAGTTATTCTTGTCTCAGACTTAAAAGTGAAGATAGCTGCTTAACTGGGAAGAAAAAAGCTTCAGAAAGGGAAAGGCTTATGCAAAAGAACAGAGGATTTACAAGTCAAATGCAAATCCAAAATAAAGCAAGGCCAAGAACAAAAAAAAATTTACTGTTTTCAAGGAAAACAGATGAATGAACAATGCCAAGGATATTGTTGAAGTAGTGGGTGATCAAAATATAAAGCAGTTTCAAGATGCCACAGCTAAAAGTCCTTTTCACTCGTGTTTACTGCAAAGGAGTTTAGGGAGTTTTTGACATCATGTATTGAAGGCAAATGGGGAGGGTGTGGTTTAGATTAATGCATTCATCTGAAGCTGATAAATAAAAAATTGCTTGCAACAATGGGTTTCTCCATTAGTTGACCTAGAAAGAACTCAAAATCCGTTTAATCCTGCTGTTAATATTTTAGCAATTACTTAAATGAGCCTTGAAATGAGAGATGGAAATAGGATACCAATTTTTGAGCTTTGTTGAGGATTCTGGTAAGTACAGACTGGTTAACATGAATTAGGGCAACAAAGATGATGAAGGGAGTGGAGCATCTCCCTTATGAGGAAAGGCTGAGGGAGCTGGGTCTCTTTAGTTTTGAGGAGACTGAGGGGTGACCTCGTTAATGTTTATAAATATGTAAAGGGTGAGTGTCACGAGGATGGAGCNATCTGGGTGTTCCTGCTCCAGCAGGGGGATTGGACCGGATGATCTTTTGAGGTCCCTTCCTATCCCTAACATTCTGTGATTCTGTGAATTCCACACTGGGTAATTTTTTGAAATTATGAAATGAATTATACTATTAGATGTGTCAATTTTAAAATAATAGTAAAAAAGTCATAGTGAATTTAAAGAAAAGTTATGCCTTATTATTAGAGCTTTACAGTGTACTCGGATTTTATAAAGCTTTTGGCAGGTTCTATCAGCAAGAGTTCTTATAGAGACAGAGTAATGATAAGATGAAAGAGAAGATCTTTAGAGTAATGCTTCATTAAACAACAGGAAACAGATACATTTCGGCTGTTGCAAAATGTCAGTAGAGGAGTTTCATGTATGTCCGCAAGGTTCTGTTCAGTACTGGAAATGGTTTATAGTGTGATGAATTGCAAGGAGTGATGCAGAATTATTCAGGGCAGCACTCATTGAACTGTCTTTGAAATCCCCATTCTGAAACAGGCAAAGTCTGGAAAACTATCTTCTTAGAAGTCCTGTCTTTTTCTACGGACTCTCCTACTGCAGGAAAATTGTCTCCAAACGTGTGTTTAGAAATTAAAGAAACCACACTTCTTACCCGAGTGTTTTGGGGTCTGTGGTTTGTTTTCGTTTTGGTTGTTGTTGGGGTTTGCTTTTGTTGTAGTTGTTTTTTGGGTGGTGGTGGTGGTTGTTGTTTCCTTTCTCCCTCCTGCATTCCACATAGAGCCGTAGAGCAGGGCAGAAATACGTTTGACAGAGAAATGAAAAGGCAGCAAGTACGGTGAGAAGTGAGAAACTGAATGTGTGTAGAAAGCCGACTTATAATGTTGATTAACAGCAAAAATGGCCAACAACTTCGTTGTTTGCCTTGTAACAGAAATGGATTCAACTTCATGCTTAGGAAATCCCTAATCCAGGCTGGAGGCAGCTGGGAGGAAAAGAATCTCTGTCCTAGAACATTTGCTGCATGTGGTAGACGACTTGATACTCTTCGTAGGTTCTCACTCTAAGAGCTCGTCTGCTTACATTATGTATATTGTTTAATATTTTAATGCTTTTAATGCTGAAGGCCTTCCTGTGTGAGGAATAGTATAAACAAAAATGATTATGGTTAGGTTATTATCTTGACAAGCTTACGATATACGTGAAGATAATTGGTGGTATCTTCATATTTACATGTAGTTGCTTTGAAAATTCTAAAATTAATCTCTAATGTTCTTTTAGACCTATGTAAGATATTGTTTAAGATTAAATTATTTAAGTTTCTGGGACCAGAGGATGTGCAACCAAGAGTTCAAAGAAAATTTAAGGATTAAATAATTCATTTAACTGTTTCTTTTCTTGGGTGCCGGAGGACTGAAATGGCAAATGTGTCATTCTATTTATTTATTGTCAGTGGAATTCAAGGATCTTTCCAGGCCTGTATATCTGACATCTCTTTGGGGAAAACTATCAAAAAATGAAATAAACAATAGAATTACTGAGCACCACGTAAATATGACCTGCTTGGAGTCTTGAACTTTGCTTCTATAAAGGGGAGTCCTGACATAAACCTGCTGGACTTCTTTGAAGGATTAACAAATATGCAGGGAGACTTTGTCTGATTGATAAAGTCCACTTGATTTTCCTGAAGGGTTTAAAAAGGCTTGTAGGCTTTTAAGGAAAAAGAGCAGTCATGGGATAAGGGGAAAGGATATTTTCCCAGATAAATAATTAGTTAAAATATGGGAAATTGAGGGTAGAAATACATAGCTCTTTCAGTACAGTGAGGTTAGCAGTGGAGTTTGGCTGGCTTTCTGCTGGGAGCTGTGCTGCTCAGTGTATTCACGTAGTACAGTTAACATGATAATATGGTAAAAAGGTGAGCTTTGAGGTGACACAGTTTATCAATGACAGTATTATTTGGAACAGAGAGCAAACCAGATGCATCCGTATTCCACTGTATAAACTTGCGATTAATCCTGCTGTGTGCAGCTTGGTACCTCATTGCAAAGAGATTACAATGGAATTGCAGGTACTTTAGAAAAAAAGCATCCTGGACAGTATTATGCGTAAAATGGTTTTTACATGAAAAACGAGCTGACTAGATCAGGAGGACTCTTTAGCCAGGAAGAGACAATTTATGGGGGAATGCTGTAGAGGGATAGTTTGAACAAAGTTGTGAGTGACATGGAAGTCAGTAGACATAGACTACTTGCTGGTTCTTCACTCACAGCCAAGAGCTGTGTCCTCAAAGCTAGCAGGAGCCAGGTTCAAAATAGACACAAAAAGGTGGTTCCGTGTTATGATGGATAGCAGGTGTGTGCAACTCCTCGTGAAGATGATGTTGCACGTCCAGAAAGTTTCAATAGTTTCAGCAGAGACTGGAAAAAACCCTGAAAGAGAGATTCATTGAGGGGTCCTAAACAGAAAAAAATATTTCAGCCTAGAGAAATTCCTGTAGCTGAAAAGAACTGAAATTAGGGAAAATATTAGGGGAAATGTAGGTAAACTATATCCTTGCATTCCTCTTACTCTCAGTATGTGCGTACGGCCCTGTTTTTTCAAAGCAGAGAGGGACTAGAAAGGATGAATAATAAATATAGCCCTTCCTGTTATCACAAAGTATTTGGTAAAGTTTTCTGCAGCTGCACTCCCTGAGCACAAATGATGAGCTTACTGGCCCACCTTGACCATTGGTCTGAAACAGTATAGCTGTCCTAATGGTTTTGTTACCTCGATTAATAAAAAATGTACTGATGGAAATGGGATTTGAGTTACAGCTTTGAAGGGACAAAGGGTTATGTGAACATGTTATGGCTTTGAATACAGGTTCAGATCTTTAGAGCTTCACAAGAGATCTTTAAAACTGTAGCAGATCCTTAGTGTTCAGCCAAAGCTGGATCACAATGCCAGATGTGTATTAGACTTGATAAAACAAGAATGACTTAAGACTTCTTGTAGATAAAGAATATGGAAGAATAATGTAAGAAGAATAAGACATTAAGAGGAAGAAATTAAATCAGGAATACTTTTGCATTCTGTTTTTATAGTGACTGTATAGAAATGCTACCTTCTTGTGGGTTAAATGTATCCTGAATTGCAAAACTGTCTGGGATTTTACTAGGACCCTTGTTCTACAAACATTTGCACAGATATTTTTAAATAGATGCTGCCTCATGGTTTATTTGCAAGATCATGGACTAGACGTACTAAAATCGGTGAATCACCCAAATTAGGTGAAGCATAGCACAAAGTCCTAGCCAGATTGAAAAATTTATCCAAACCTCCATACAACAGTGATTTTAATCGAATATACAGTATACGGATGATAGGAGGAAATGGTCTAAAGCTAAAATTTAATCTAAAAAGTCCAATTATCTCATATTGTCAAGTCAATATAAATAACTTTTAAAGATCCTTTATAAATTCTCAAATTCTAGCCACTTCCCAGTTTTACCAACAAAAGGGTATGTAATTTAATACTTACGTCGTGGTTTAACCCCAGCTGGCAACTAAGCACCACACAGCCACTCACTAACCACCTCCTACAGCAGGGTGCGGGGAGAGAATTGGACAGGTAAAAGTGAGAAAACTTGTGGGTTGAGATAAGAACAGTTTAATAATTGAAATAAAACAATAGTAAAAAATTGTAATTAAAAGGAAAATAACGAAGAGAAAGAAAACCCAAGAAAGACGAGTGATGCGAATGAAAACAATTGCTCACCACCAACCGACTGATGCCCAGCCAGTCCCCGAGCAGCGCCCCCCCCCGCCAACCTTCCCTCTAATTCTGTTGTTGAGCAGAACGTCACATGGTGTGGAATCACCCTTTGGTCAGTTGGGGTCAGCTGTCCCAGCTGTGTCCCCTCCCAACTTCTTGTGCACCCCCAGCCCACTCACTGGTGGGACAGTGAGAAGCAGAAAAGACCGTGACTCTCTGTTAAGCACTGCTCAGCAGCAACTAAAACATCCCTGCATTATCAACACTGTTTCCAGCACAAATCCAAAACGTAGCCCTGTTCTAGCTACCATGAAGAAAATTAACTCTACCCAGCCAAAACCAGCACGACTTATTAATGTTAACAGGTCTAAACAAGTCAGGCTGTTTTCTTGAAAACAAATTCTTTATTGTCTAAAAATTTGCTTTTAATGTAATTGTAAATAGAGTTGCTCATATAAAAAAAAATAATATCCTAGTAGTGTAAAACTGTCATGCTGAAAGAGGTGGTATGGAGTTGCTAAGTGCAGATAGACATGTAAGAGTGATGATAAACAATAAGCCACATTCATATTTATTTTCTGTAGAAGGTACATAGTGGTTTGATGAGCTAATCCTTTGGTATTGCCAGCTATGTATGGTAAATCATGTTAAAGGATTATTATTTATGAGAATGCTATGAATTTTTTATATCTACACTTGTCGTTTATTTTCATTTTAAAGACTGTAGACCATAACTCTGTACTTTTAATTTTGTATTCAGTATGAGGAGTTAATCCCAGAATGAGGCTTTTTTGATGCAAAATCTGAATGCTTGTGTAGTAACAACAGCTGTCCCCTCACCATGTGGTGTCTTCCATTGCTTTGCTGTAGAGATGAATTTTGGCCCAGTGTTTCAGGAATATTGGACACACATGGTTTTAAGTGACAAAGCAGTATGTTTATGCATTCATTTAACTCTCGCAGTTACAGTTGGCTACAGATGAGAACAGGGAGAACACGTTCACACCATGACCACCCTCATAGCTGCTTGTAGGAGTTGAATCACAGTAGGTGCTGTTGCATCTAAAGACACAATTAACTGTTGCTGAGGAATTGCAAATTCACAAAAGCTCTTTTACAGCTTTAGCTGTTGAGAGTGGATTTTCTAAAAGCTTTTTCAAAG
This sequence comes from Pampusana beccarii, assembly GCA_013399365.1. Lineage (NCBI taxonomy): Eukaryota > Metazoa > Chordata > Aves > Columbiformes > Columbidae > Pampusana > Pampusana beccarii. The sequence goes on from VWYH01002771.1 coordinate 139,608, forward strand.
GTTTTCCAAATTTGGAAATGTTTTAGATCCTCACATTCTGAAATTATTGTCAGCTTGAAATACGATTAACAAGTTGATATTTTAATGTAGTTAATGAATTTTTGTGCTGTGAATTAGCTGTGTAATTAGCTACAGATCTACAGAATGACTGTGGTTTTGTCTCTTATTTAGGAAGATAACCTTATGAGTTCTGTAATATTTGCAAATGGTTAGTAAAGTTGTGAGCACATGGGAAAAGCAAAGCTTACTGGAAAAGTCTGAAAAAAAAACTTACCAGAAAGCTTCCTATGTGTGTACATCACTGAAAAGATAATCTTGATTTCCGTGTGTAATTGCCTAGATACGCTTTGGATGTGGTCAGACAGAATAGGTGTAGATTTACTTAAAACCAGACAAACAAAGCAAAAGCAAAACCAAAAGTAAATAGCAAATTGCAGTAAACTGCATATTAAAGCTAATGTTGAGGTGTGAAATATGACTAACTTTTGAACAAAAGGCTTTTAACCAAAAATCTTATAAGAATTTATTATTTAAATTACAGTGATGAAAATTTTTCTAAGTAGAACATTAAGTACTCCTCATCTTCCCTCCTAAAAATCTATGAGAAATATTTTAGTATTAAAAAAATACATATATGGAGTATAATATAATAAAAAATATATGGAGTATATTAACTTGTTTAATACAATAAAAGTAATAAGGTTATTTTGCAGTGTGGAGATTTTCTATGTATTTGTCACTTCTGTAGGCCAGAGTGTAATTGTATGATAATGCATATAATGTATGTGTGAGATCTCGCACATACACACACATCATTTAAGCATCTTGCGTTTGAACTATCAGAGATAATTCATTTTATACTGGTATTAAAAACTATCCGAATATGCAAGTCTAAGGCTTTCAGCGTTGAATAAAGGGCTACATGGATCCAACCTAGGACGATTGATGAAATCCTTGCTACTATTGGCTATTATTTACTGTCTTTTAAGTGGCAGGTTGTATTTATGCCAATTTATCTGCTTCAGGGAACACTCTTGATAGCAGAACAAAGTGAATAAAAGTAGTTTGCTTTGCAAATGAATGCAAATGGTGGAGCCTTTCGGGAAGCCCTTTAACAGGAGCAGTGCACTTTGATTATGAGTGAAGCTGCCATTTGGACATGGTGAAAAGAGCACGCTCGAACCATTGATTGGGGGAGACAGTAAAAAGTCAGGCCGGGCCCCGCTAAGCTGGCGGTGCGGCGGGCGGATGTCAGCCTGGTTGGAGCTCAGTGGGAGAGTGACAGGCGGGATTAGTGTCAGGGAGAAGCTTTGCTGGGGCTGTGGAGATGGTCCCTGGGGTCACTCACCTCTGACTGTTGTTCTCTGCTGATGGCTCTGTAATGCAAACGGCGTGATATCTGCCGGGTCCTTGTTGGGAATGGTGATTAGAAGAGGTATGTCATAAAGGATTCCTTAAAAATAAATAAAATGGCAAACTACTGATGGTAACAAAGATCCGGCTCTGCAGTCGTTGCCGAAGATGCTGCAAACATCAAAGGTGGTTGCTGCACTCGCCTTCCCAGGCAGGCGAGATTCCGTGCCGTACACTGCTCTAATTGCGTATTCCTTGCTTTGTTCGCCTTTATTTGGCCGTTATGAAGACAGTTAATTTTAAGAGATTGTCTTATGTAGATAGACCAAAACGTTGTTATAGCTCTTGGTTATTGGGTGGTAGAAGCATCCGCTTTGGTTTTGTGGCATAACCGTGTTTTGCAGGGGGGAGGGCTGTTGTTTAGTAGTCTTCATGGAATATTAGAATCAACAGATTTCATTCCTGAATCGTCTCAGAATGCTAAAACGTAGGGTGATTACAGTGGCAAAAAGCTAAAATGACTGTTGTGTTTTATTTAGAGGCTTTTTAAAAGTGTAAAAGTGAGAATATTTTCTTTGTCGCTGAAAAAAATCTTACATGTGCAATTAAATAGATGTCTAAAATTTTGCATCTTAAACTGTGATTTAATCTTTGATAAAAATGTTGCTTTTTATCTGCTGCATTTTATGGTGTTACGTATATTGTATAAATGTTAATAGAAATTGGAAGTGTTAGTCTATATAATAAACAAAATGCATTTTGGGGGTGTTAAGGATTTTTAGTATCTTACTGTTGCTCTGTTGGTTTTTATGTGTTTTTGGCAACAGCACAGGGAGATGGTACCCAGTTACTTGAAACTATTAATATTTTTTTTTACATGATTTGATTAATTCCTTTGAAGATTATTTTTTTTTCCCCAGTATATCACCTCACAAAAATATGCCCGCTATACCAGTGTAATGAATGTTTTACAAATGTTTTACAGGCACCTGAATGGACAGAGGAGGACCTCAGCCAGCTGACAAGAAGTATGGTTAAGTTCCCAGGGGGGACCCCAGGTCGATGGGAAAAGATTGCTCACGAATTGGGTCGATCAGTGGCAGATGTGAGTTCACTCAGATTTGCATTGTGTGGAGAATGACAAACCAGAACAAGACAGGCAGTGTCGAAGGCAGGCGTATATGGGGGCCGACATTGTCTTTTGAGAGAGGCTACAATCCTTTTAGGACCTGGAAGTGAACCATTAACTAACTATGCAAGAAGCAGATGTCAGCCAGTCTCTCCCTCCACAATTAACAGCTGTAACTGATCAGCTGGATGGGAGATTCTGGTGCTCACAGACCTGAGCTACTGTAACCCAATAACAGAAAAACAATGCGCTTTGGGTTCTGCAGTAACCTCCTTTCACTGCAGGCGAATGTTTGTGTGACTTGGTTAAAGATTACATTTCTGCTCAAGCCAGTCCTTAAAAAATGTAGATGAGCTAATGGTGTTTAGACAGGTGGTTTCCATTAATTAAGCTGAAATATCTCTACAAACTTTAGAACGAGTTAAACATATGATACTACTTCAGTCCCTTTTTCTGGATTATAACATGGTTAATAGTGATACTGTGTAAAATGATTAATATCCTTGTTAATTCATATTTTATAATATTGTACCAGATATCAAAGAAAGCTTGTACTTATGGTTTTTAAGTGTTATGATCTTAAAATCCTTAGGGGCTAGGCTGTAAAAGACTTTTCAAGCAATAGATCACTAGAACATGATGTAGTGTCTGCTGAGGACCATTTGAAAGCCCTTTCAGCTGACCCTATTTTATAGGCTGTGGAGGGGTTAATGAGAATAATGTTTAAATCTGTTGATGTACATTTTGAGATTAGATGTTCTTTATTTATTATATTTCAGGAATTACCTTAAATAATGGTAGACATAGCCTCTGGCTAGACTGAAGCGTAACCATTATAGCCTTCTGGGCAATTTGTGTGCTTCCTAAGTGCTTTTTTCCCTGTTAATTAATCACAAAAATATATTTTTAGAAGTTGTTTTTCAGGAATTACTGCAACTATACAGTTCCGTTACTCATATATACTAGAAGATAACCCGTTGGCATTCTTACCATTTTAGAACACCACATATTATTTGCAAATAAGTGGATGTAAGCAAGAAGTTACAAACCTGCTATGCAAATGAGATTGTATTTTTTTAAATTCTGTTTAGTGTTGTCTATCATACTGCTGAAGTATCCATACTACAGAGGTGGAGTGACTTTATTAAAAAGATGCTGCATTTTACTAAGCAGATAGTAATAGCAAAAATATTTTACATGGCTTGGTAGTGTGCAGTGTGCATGGCAAAGATCTTTTGAGATTGCTTAGGAAAAAATGGTGAATTTGCTTGTTACTAATAATAATAACACGTGGAATGCTTCCACATATACCCATTACAAAGCTAACACTGCCTTTTACACCCATTTTCTGCTTTATTCCTTGAAGCAGGTGTAAAAACATTATTTATTAAGAATCCTTTGCAATATATATTTGGCCACCATACTTGCACACAACCAGAACTGGAAAGAAAAAACAAAGCTCGTTTGCTTCTTCCTTTAGGCGAGAAGTCTTGAGCAATGTGCTCTGCTGTGAATTGGAAAGAGAAATGAAGGAAAGGTGGATGTTCTAAGAGCTGTCAATTTCTTGTATGAAAAAAGGAATTGTCAGGGTTGTTTATGTGTAGAGAAAGGTCTGAGTGTAATCCTTTTTATTTCCGGTGACCTCCAACTATATGTTAAAGTGAGGGATCTCCACGCAACTTTTTGCTTCTCTGAAAATTTCCCACTGCAGATAATGCTGGGGCAGCTTTCCTGACACAGACTTATTAGAGTTTCTGCCGCTTTTATCATTGGGTTGCACAGAGTTACAGTGATTAGGCTTTAAAAAGGAAACACTTAAAGAAAAGCTTCCGGGAAACTTCTCTGTATTTTAAACTGTTACTGGGAACTACTTCAGATATATCCATTTAGCTGTTGAACAAGATGTACAGCTTATCCTTTGTATTTGTTGAAGGTGACATAGAACAGCATCTACATTTACAGCAAGGTTTCTTATTTTGCCTGGGCATCACCGTAGTTGAATAAGAAATGTTACGCTAAAGCTGCAGGAAAAACGACTGGTTTTGTTAAACTCTGTGCACAGCAAAAGAGGTGTTGGCCTGTGCAGGCAACATTTGCTGCCCAAACAGCTGCTCCCTGTTTCCAATGGGAGAGGTGCAGGGAGGTACATTTTGGTGTACGAGGTGCTGTTTTGAAATAGTTTGCGTAGCAGAGTTTGGGAATCCCTTGCTTACAGCTGGTTTAACATCAGTCAAAGTGAGAGTTGGAAGTGTGTATTATCTGGCAAATGCACTGGATCTTAAAAAAGGAAAACATTCAAGGACAAATTGGAATTTGTTTTTCCGACATTTTGTGTGACACAGGAAACACTTTTTAAAAACTCGAGACCACTTTCTGCTTGTTTCTTCCCCTGTTAAGTATCAAGAGCATTAAGGCTTGCTTTTCCTTTCAGGTAGAAAGCTGTAGTAGAAAGGACTGACAAGGTACAGTGTGCTTGTTTCCATGTGATTTTAAGCATCCAAACCCTTTCTAATAGTAGATTAGGTACGCAGGTGTTAACAACAACAGTTCAAAGTAATCCAGTCCCAAATGATCACTCCATTGTTGGTTCTGTCTCAAAGCCTTCTTCCTCAGCAAAAGAAAAGGTAGAAAATATTTCAATACTTTTTAAAGAATAAGCTGCAACCATTCGTATATGCCAGAAGAGCATCAGTGAAATTCACTCCCTCTGACCACCCCTAAGAAATTCCATTTTAAATTGTCTTAAACTCCTCCGTTTTTTTAAGAAGTAAATACCTACATTAATCTGTCTTCATTTGCACTGGCAATGTTTAAGCAGGGTGAAGTGACTTGAAGAGAGTGTTCTTGGCTTTTGTGAACTTTTCAGCTGCACAGTGTTGTTTTAACTTAGTTTTGTGGGTTTATTTGTTTTGGAGCTTTCTTTAATATATTTCTGAATTTTCCTCCAGGCATTATGTTAATGAGTTTTGGAACAGTATGAAGCGGCGTTTCTAATGCATGGAGCTTTAATGCTGCTTTTTCACATATAAAGAAGGCCCCAAAACCTGTGTGTGTCTGACTCATTTCCAGAGAGATTTGTTCAGCTTGGAAAATTCTTCATTGATTTTGGTAGAACATGATTTTGATACCCCAGGCCTGGTGAGCACATGTAAATATTGCAAAGCTAAGAGGAACTGGAAGTATATTGGAAGAGCAGTAGAATCCAAAAAGGTCGGGACAAATTAGAAAAATAAGATGTGAAAAATAGGGTGAAATTAAAAAGAAAATATATGCAAGGACACACAGCAAGGTGGTGATCAGGTTCACAAATAAAAGAATCCGAACAACTGGCTAGGGGTAGCTTCCAAAAGCAGGAGGAATGTGGAGATAATGAGCTGGATAGAGGTGAACAAATAGTGAGTTATTGTGAAAAAGGCGAGCGTCTTACAGAGAACATATAAACAGGAGGATGGTAAACCTTAGATTGTGGATAGTTTTCAGTGTTGCACTTAAACATGTGAGTCAATATAAAGAGTCCAGATGAGAAGAAAGAGAATAGTACATCTGTAAAGTATGTCTGACAAGGAAAGGTTGTCAAGGAATTCGTGTTGAGGGACTGAAAGAAAAGATAAACTGAGGAGGTTAGTATTCAACTGCAGAAAAGGAGAGCTTTAAAGAGGAATGGGCTTGTGCTATACATTGGTTTTATAGGGCAAAAAGTAATTACCGCAAATTTTATCATGGGCTGCAGAGTTAGACATTGAGCGGCAAAGAATTCCAATGGAGAGGATAAAGCAGTGGAATAAGCTGCTGTGGAGTTTCCACATTGGCAGCCAAACATCTGCGAGCACCACCATCAGTGCAGTGCTTCTGCCCGAGGTTAGGTCCTGCTCCTCACAGGGCTGTGATTAGGCTGGCAAGTGTGAGCTATCTAGGAGGAAAGGGGGAGGAAACAAAACCTTCCCTGCAATTGGAAGCATGTGTGAAATCATTTTAAAAATGTCAAATTAAAGCCAGATAGTCACCATAGTTGGTTAGTAATCACTGCTTATACCTTAGCTGGACTGTTCTTAAATTCAGGATTTCCTACAAAGTGTTCTTTTAGATGTTTTTTTCTTTTCTACTAATATTCAAATAGAGGTTTTTTTAGACAGTTAAGTTTGTTAATTTTGTTATTTCTGAAAATATTACACAAATAAGGCTTACTAGAAGGCCCATGACATGGGTACGTCTGCCAGATTCCCCATCCAAGCAGGTACATCCACAGGATGGGATGCAGACAGGTGCCAGCCAAAATCCAACAGTAACAGCTCTGTCCGTGCTGTAGTGCCCCTGAGCTCCTTCAGCTCCACTGTTTCTGTCTATGCTGCCTCATGTGATATCAGCGTAAATATCTTTGCAACTTATGCCTGTGCTTTTCAGCTCAGACTTAGGGTAAGTTTGCAGCTGTGGTGCAGACACACTATAAGAAGGTTTGTTACTTTAACTTTGGTCATGTTAAATATAGGATATGTTTATCTTGTCTGTCTTCAGGAAGATAACTTTTAACAGCCAATGAATAATCAACCCAAAATAGGTGAAGTTAAGTTGTCCTTGTTTTATCAGTATGTTTAATTATTTAAATTGCTAAATGTCGTCTTAATATGTGTGTGTTAGGAACTTAGGAATCTTTTTCCCATAAAGATGATTTTCGGGTGGCTTAGTGTAACGAAATCGTACTGCTTTTGCAACTGAAAGCTTCTACAGCTTTTAAAAGTCATTTTTATTGCAAATGGCTGGTGTTATAAATTAGATTTTCAAGTATTTTGATTATGGAAGGGAAATGGAGTTCAGTTAACTCTAATCAGGGTTCCTGCCTGCTGACCTGGTTACCTGTACCACTGCTCTCTGTCATCCTCTAAACATCTGTTCTTTGACCCATTTTCCTTGCTGAATTTGTTGCTCCAGGGTTAGTTCTCATTCCTGTCCTTGAATACTTAAGGAAATAATTGACCTTTTAAAACAAAATTTAAAAGTTATGTTTGAATTTCCTAAGCACTGTGAACACCCTATAACATAGTATAAATAATGAATGGAATGGAGCTGCAAGACTAGTATTTCTGCAAAAATCATATTGTTTGATTTGACAAATGCTAAGCCTTATGAAGATTTATAATAATGATTGTCAGCTTTTGCTGAATTCAAAAATTGAGAAAAAGCACTTGGATGTGAAGTTACAGAAGTATATTGTACACGACAATAGCTACCCTTATAGATAAAAAAAAAATATTTGCTGAAAGGCATAAATTAATTTCAGTAACTACAAAGGACGTTCAAATTGTAAAAATAACAGAGGAAGTAAAAGCTGTCTGGCATGCCAAACAGACTTTAATGTGATTATTAGGTACAGGTTTTTTAAATTAAAGGCAAAGAGATCTCAGATTTCATACTTGTGAATTAATATCATTCACTTGTCTTTCAGGATTTAAACGGATTCTGTTTGCTCCTGCAGTCACTAATCTCATGCATTTGTGTTGCAAAACCAGCCTGATTGGGATTTGCTGATTGTATAGAAAAACACTGAGGTAGACAGCAGAACAATAGACAGGTGGATATATTTGAGCAGGCATTCTGAATTATCATGAAACCCGAAAGCGTAAGGTTTGAGTGGTGCTGTTTTTGTGGTATCTCTTGTGTGTCCACGCAACAGTTTCAGCCTTTAACTCGGACTGTGTGAGTTCATACTCATTGTCCTTTATATGCCATTCTAAAATAGATTCCTTATATTTGACAAATGCAAGCTCATTACTTTTCCAGCAAGAAAACATCTATATGATAAATGATCCATATGTAAAAGTTCATGAATTTATTAGGTTTTTTGCTTCTGGAGATGAAGTGTTTTCCTAAGTCTGTTTTACGTTTCATTTTGTGTACTCTGTTAACTCAGTTACTGTGCTCTCTAGTTGTGGATATTCTGAAACATTCACCCCTAGCAGTTTGCATATATTTATGTAATCAATAGTTCTTCCAGTTGCCTATTGAAGTATAAAGACCTGGCTCTGGATCGAGGTCCTAAAGAGGTTATGAATATCTAAGATGGGATTTAGATCGTACATAGGTCATGGAGATCCCTCAATCTGCGAGTGAAATCTTTGAAACACCTGTCAAATCCCACCGTCTCTGCCGATGCTTGGAGGGGAGGAAAAGGTGGTTGCTGTTTACAGTTCCCTTCTTGCACAGAGGTTTATTTTTGTGCTCTCCTGCAGTTGCCCCTACAGTTTTTATAGAATTGGGCAGCACAATGCATCTTATACCCAAATGCAAAGTGGATTGATTTCCTTCTCATAAAGCATGACCAGAGCGTTCTTCTCACTTAAAGGAGAAAGATTTTTACAGAAGGCAGTGGGACACCAGCTTTTAATTCAAAGAGATGGCTTGCGGGGTGGTCAAGCCAGTGCTGCAGCAGCTTTAAAAAGTGGCTTGAACTAATGTAACATCCCACATACATCCTGGTGAGCTGCGTTTGCACTCCATTGCAGAATTCAAATCTTCTGACTCTTAGGAAAGGTAATATGTTTTGCAACAACAGTCACGAAATAAGGTGTGCAAGGGGTTGTTGCAACAGGCATTTGAGCCAAACTCCTCTCTTACGTGAGTGCCCGTAGTATTGAGCTACAGATTTTCAAACATTAAGTGACCAAAAAAACAAACCACCACCGAAAAAAACCCTAGTATGAAGCCTCCAACATAATGACAATTCTAGTTGCCAAGTTCTTCCTCTTTCTGTGTCCTGAATAAAGGAGCAATTCTGCTATTTTAAGTTAACTATTTGGGCACTTAAACTGGAGAGAGGCTGGAGAGAGTGTTCTACATCTGGTGATTTAGGCCAAGTTTGCTTCTCTTAGTTATTCAAGAATAAAAGCACGTTGTCCATAAAATACCCATTTGTTATGTTAGCATTAAATTCAACATGTCATTTACATCGTGGATAAAGACTAGTTATGTTACATACTTTTGAGAAAATTGGTAACAATCTACTAAGCAATCTGTTATAAGCAGTGCCAAAACAAAGGTGCATCTTCTAACTTGAAATATTTTAAGAGATCTACTAAGTTGCAAATAAGGACACCTGCAAAAAATGGAGAACAATATGGCTTGATGCTTCAGTATTTGAAGCTTCATCAATCTGTTAAAGCTGGAAGACAATTTTAGCAGCCTTTTTGGTGTATGTAGGGGAAGGAAGTTTATAAAGCAACAGATTTTGAATATGTCACATGAAAATAAAGGAATGGGTCATTATTGTTGTCTGACTCGGATCACACAGTTCTTGGTGTAGTTGTGGTTGCTATGAAAAAGCTATTTAGATATAGATTGGAAGAACAACTGTGTCGAGCGGGTAATGGTTGTGAGGAGAGAACTTAAAATTTGGGAGTTTACTGTGTGCTGTTCTGGAAGGTCAGACCTGCAAAAAACCTACTGCTTTGACCAAGCCAGGAAGGCATTAAAGTCCTTCAGTGTCTGGCTGTCCTTTATGAGAAAAATGTGATTTTTAACTCAAATTAGCCTCAAAGATTCAAGAAATTCCTCATTGCTTCGTATATTAGCCTCTGCTACTCACAGACTATGTCCACGTTATATTTTTCCGTAATTCCACGGATCTTGGTATTTTTGCACAACGTAACTGGACGGAGAGCGTGCAGGAAGGTAACAACGGGCCGAACAGAACGCTGCTTCTGGGACAGCAAATTTGTGATAGCTGATGCTGAGAAACTGTGGCAGCTTTAGTAAATATTTAAAGAGCTACTGCTCAGGAAGATGCTAAGAATAGTAAACAATTTTATCAGGACCTCCAGTTTTCGGCGGTACAATAACATGGCATCCTTCTTTGAAAGAAGGTTATGTTCGTTTGGGAAGCCAAGTGACCTGGGTTATCTCTTCCTCCACAAAAAAACCCCACATTATTTTCTCTGAATGTTGCCAGAACCCAAGAGATTTGTACTTATGTAATTGTCTGGTGCAATCCTGGTCAAAATAGTATCCTGTTGAGAGAAGGAAGGCAGCCTGCCGTGTGAGGAAATGCTGAGAGGACTGGGCTTGTTCAGCCGTGAGAAAAGAAGGCTTAGGGGAGACCTCAGCACTGTGTTCCAGTATTTAAGGGGTGGCTACAGAGAAGATGGAGACTCCCGTTTTACATGGAGCCACATGGAGAAGACAAAGGGCAATTGATACAAGCTACTCCTGGGGAGATTCCAGTTGCACACAAGAGGGAAATTTTTCACTACGACAACAATCAGCCATTGGAATAATCTCCCCAGGGAAGTGCTGGATTCCCCAACATTGGACACTTTCAAGGTTCAGCTGGACAGGGTGCTGGGCCATCGCGTCTAGACTGTATTTCTGCCAAAAAAGGTTGGAGCAGGTGATCCTCGTGGTCCCTTCCAGCCTTCTGTTCTGTGACTGTGATTGTTGTCTGCGGAAGATGGCCAGGAGACAGCAAAACGACAGAGGCTCCCCAGCCCTGTTGGCTGTGCCCGGCGAAGCTGGGCTGGTCGTGGTGCTGAGGGTCCAGCTGAAGTGATGGGCCTGGTGGCTGCTGCTCTGGGAGTGGGGAACTGCGCTTCAGCTTGTGCAGAATTGCTCTTTCTCTCTGTTTGGCATCAGTAGGATGACTGTACCTGACTTCACAGGGTTCTCCCGCTAGATCTATCACAATTCTGTGCTTTTTTATTCCTGCCTTCCTGGCAGGGTGAAAAGTAGCTTCTCATTCACGTCAGAGCAAAATTTACTTTTGCCTGTGCTACTGAGTCTTTTAAGCTGACTCTGAATAATATATTTTTCTAATCCTGTGTGTCTCTAAAGCATCGATTGTCCCATCTGAAAGAGGCGGCAGGTGTCCAGGGTAACAAGAGCTTTGACACGTGGATTGTCACAATGAGGAGTGTTTTTACTGCTAGGTGTCTTGTTGAGTAGCAACTAGTCTTGTGATCTGGACTAATTGTCAGCAGTACAGGAGAAAAACAGCTCTGTCTGGCTTTCGTTGCATAAATTCATCCCACTAACTCCACTTGCTTTCAATACAATCTTTTTGTAGCTGAAGACCTATTGAAACTGAATTCAGAAGAGAATTCTCAGAAGCAGACTGTTCCTGTGGCTTCTTTCTGTAGGTCCCATAGTAAAATGGTTTGATTTCTACTTCGGCAATTTGATTGCTTGCATCCAACATGGTTTTTTTTCTGGTCATCCTTCTCTGTCTAAGAAAATCTGTTTCACTGTGCATGTGATTACCTGACTTTATTTGTAACTTCTGTGATCCCTGGTGGACTACAGGGCTGCCTGGGTTATTTTGGACGTAGTTGATGCCCATGCAAAACTGCAGGGTGTCTGTTCAGCACTACAAATGCTTGCAGGAATATGAGATCTACCCTCTTCTGTTTTAAATCAATTTAACAGCCTTGATCCTTGTTATTTAAGGTGTCCCCAGACCCAGGATTTCTTAAGGGCTCGCTAATGCTCTGCTGAAAGCTGTTGTCAATAACAGCAGGCTTTTAGCACAACTTTTCATAGTCATGATAAAACTCATAACTTCATATACATGAAAACTCTAATTTTAAAGTATTATGCAGGAACAATCTGCAATAATAACTACAAGAGTAGTTCTACAACTGCTTCATACTTTGAATAACAGTATTTCCAAGTATGTTATCTGTTACCTAATGAAAAAGTAATAATAAAAGCAAGTTATGATAAGAAATTGAGTGGAGAAAGCAATAGAGCAACTTAGGTTGCATAACTTAGTTGTTTGGGTTTTTTTGTTTTGTTTTTTTTTGAATCACCATTAAGAACTAGGTGGTAGATACTACTACTCACCACAGGAGAGGAAATTTAAATTGATATTAAGGATGTCAGAAAGCATGGAGGAACTGGCAACTGAAGAGTCTGCAAATTGAGTGGCAAGAGCAACGATTAAATTCAAACAGGTCGAATTGAAATACAATTTAATATGTTCCTTAGGTTGGATTCCTCGTAATCCTTAGTAGTTTGATACTAACATGTTATGATTCTTGCCCTGTGTCAGCATCTTCAACAGCAGTGGCAGTTGAAGCTTATGGACAAATAAATCTTAAGTCTACGTAAGAGACACCTGAACTCTCAGTGAAATGACCCGGTGTAAACATGAACTTTACATAGCACCTGGAAAAGGACTTGCAAAGTCATCCATATGAAGAAGAAAGCTGACAAAAAAAAGAGAGTAACAGACAAATAATCTTCTCGTGTAACCTGTGAATGATGAGAGTGAAGCCGTAAGAAGCTTAATGAGTTGTCAGACTTATGTCAACTGAAGGTGCTTGTTCAGTGTTTGAAACTGTAGATTTTCAATATCTAAACCATACACACAGTTGTTATTTCCAGCTTACTTGGTGGATGTTCAAATTGAAAGTCCATCAAAATATGGACAGGTATCATAATGCTTTCAAATGAGAAAGTCTTGGAAATATTAGATGTGGTAAATGGAGTAACTTGCTGCAAATGCTACATGTGGGTTCACCAAGTTATTATGGTTGAATCTATCCAAAATTACGTAACCTGCGGCAAGAGTGTTACTTCTGAATGCTTTACATGTAGGGGCAAATGTGAAATGCCGTTATGATCTAGGAATAAACCAAAATCCTTCACTGTTCTAGTGGAAAAGGCTGGTTCAGATTCTAATTCAATTAGACGTAATACCCAGCAAAATTTATATCTATTATGGGATACCTACACTAACCTAATTTGGGAATATCTGTCTTGTAAAGAGAACTTCAGTCCAGCGTATTGATTTGCACCACTGCCAATGCAAAGTTTCTGTAGCAAGTGTGGTCTCACTTTGAAAGATAAAAGGATAATTGGCAACCTCTGAAAACGTCAGAGGTTCAACATTGAGAAAACTGAATATTGGCCTTGAGGTAGCAACTCAGCGTATCTGTCGTGTTTGCCATTTATTCCGCTCTGTTTTGTTCAGGGAATCTTTTTTCCTGCCTTCTTGGCCTTATGAGTAGGCTGTAAATTTCTGAAGGAAGTACTTAAAAAATTGCAAAATGGTTTAGAAATGGTTCTCTGGAATATGTGAACATAGGTAGATAAAGCCTTGTCTTATTCACGATGAATCCACCGCATCATTGCAGTAAGCTCTAAATGATCAGCTACTTGTTTGCATGACAAGTTCTTCTCACTCGTTTCAAAATAAACTATTATAATCCAGTTCATGTAACATGATTTCTGTGTGAGAGGTGCATAATAGGACACCACTAAGGATCTACTCTCTTCAGGTCTGAAAAATGGATTCCTCTTCACTCACCTTCTTAAAGCATTGGTTCTGGAGAGACACTCTGCTAATAATGAAAATGGAACACAAACATTTTAATTCGGATTATTTTACACTATGAAGTCTTCAAGGAAAGCAATTTCTGTTACTGGATCACCTGTTTCAAGCACGATCCGTCCTGTTGTTTCAAAATCGGGATCATGCAGATCACAGACAGTTAGTCCTACATCAAGTTATCTGTTCAAATTACTATTCTGAGATTTCTCCTTGAACTATTAGCACTTCATCATACCGCAACAGTAGAAACTGGGGCTTCCTGTGCTACATGTCTGCCTCTGGATAAAGGTTTGGGTTAATTACAGTTGGAATTTTTTTTGTTCACGGAGTTTTCATTTATACGTAATCATCCCAGAAAATGAGGCTTAATTCGTGGGCAAGAGAGGCCAGTTCACCGTGATAAGTCTTGCTGTCATTTCATTAAGGAGATCCAGCACTTGCCTGTTTTTAAAGCAAAGTTCCGCAATTTCATGGGCAGGAAGGTGAGTGGGAGGAACCGAACAGACTGGACTAGAAGCAGCTGGTACCGAAGTATTTTAACTATTGAAGTACTCACTTATGAATCCTCTCATGGAACAAAACCCCTGAATCTTTGTATTTTCTTCTTCCAGCAAACAGCTGTACAGCCCCCGGCAGGTTTGCTCTCCAGTGTCGCTCTGTGCAGGATAATTGTTCACATTAGTTAGTGGAAACAGCGGAGCTCTGTGCTCTGGCTCTCAAGGCCTAAATGGTTCATACTGTGGGTAAATACGATCCCACGTGGAGGGATTTCTGACTTTGTAGGCGATGTGTTTTTTATTTTTGCCCTGGGCAGCACACTGACACGTGCCTTACACAAAACATCTGAAGGTTTCCCCAGGTTACCCATCCCAGGTGGGATCGGTTCTGATTCAGTGCATTGCCTGTTCACATTAACTTTTATTTGGTCTGGGTGGCTCAGACTACTTGATTTCAGTTTCTAGCTTTTTCACAATGACCTCATATTCAAAAAAAACTGAACTAGAAATCTGGTATTAATAAAACATATTCAGTAATTATAAAGTGTGTATATTTCTTTGAGTACTCTATTTCGAGATGCTTTTGTGTGGTATTTGAATTTTCCACTCTAGCTCTTGATGTAACACAGGTACTAAGTGATGAGAAGGATGTTAATTTTAAATGAAGCCCGTTGTCTTTGTTATCTGTAGTGAGGTTGAGAAATCTGGTGCGGTGAAGCTCCCCATTCTGGGTGGAGAGAAAGCCTGTTTGCTGCCTTATTCAAGTAGTAATGAAAATGCTAAATCTGGTGTTAATTTTCTCCCGGGACACAGATGTCGGTGTACACGGGGAGACTGAAGCAGGCAGCTCTCCGTCCTTTGCATTCTCAGGAACAGACTCCGGAATAGGTGTCTTTGCTGATCCATGGCAGTCAAACTGTTGCACTTTATTTGGGGACTGAATGCCTGTCCATTAGTGCGCTTCATCATCGGTACCTACGTGGGCTGTTTTGTTCTTTTGTTCAATATTCTAATAAGAAACTAATATATAGAAGATAACTGATTTTTTTTCCTTTTTTTCTCCTTTCCTTGTGGTATTTTTCGGTTAGAGAATCGGGGTTTAACAATGAGAGAAAATAAAATTTGAACATCAACTGTGATGTATTACGGTGGTAGGAATAGAAATGTGTAGCATTGCTTAGATTAATAAGTTAGGAATGTTTTAGGAAGGAAAAAGTTTAGAAGGGTACTTTTTGCAAGCTTGGGATGTGTATCTGAGCAAAGCCAGCAGAACAGCATCAACCCCAGTCTATTTAATGTACATTCAGTGTTGGTATTTTGCAGTAAGCTGCTAATGAATTCTTCAATAGCCCAAATAATGTCATTTCTAATACTCCCTTTTTTTTTTTCTTGTTGCCATGCAGGTTACCATGAAAGCCAAACAACTGAAGGATTCTGTTACACATACACCAGGTGTGTGCTACGAGATCCTCACTCTTGCTTGCACAGAGCGTGGTGTCTGGATCCTGTCCATGCAAACACCGCGCGGTTTGTCCCTTTCGGGGCTCGCTTTGCAGAGGCCTTTGCAGCCTTGCCTCACTGCGAGCAGGGACCCGACGGGGTCCCGAGGGGATGTTTCCCTTCGCTACCTCCTCCCAGCCTCGCTTACTCCGTTTATTGTGGGGTTTGTTCATTTGTTCAGGCTCTTCTGTTACGTTTGTTCGTATCAGTGTGGTAATTTCCTAGTACTTCACATATACCAGATAAGATCTTAATTGGCAAAGTTCATGGCTTCGTAACAAATGCCTTGATATCTCAATAAGCATTTTCCTTAAGTTCTTTATGCAGAAGAGCTTTTTCTCCTCTCTGCACTATTCCTGGTATTTTTTCTTTGTGGGCAGTTCCCTGCTTGTTTGTGGTTTTATTTTTTTTACAAGTGTAACGACAATACTTCTAACAGGTATCATTAGGCTCTCGGAGCTTAAAACGCTGGCCCAGAATTCCAAGAATGTCAAAGTCAACGTGAATTTGCCCGACCACATAATCACCCAGCGAGAAAGGGAGGAGGGAGAGGAGGGGAACTACGATCATATCCCAGAGCAGATGGATGTCCAAGCCGATCCGAGGGAGACCACAGCAAGCGAAATGAGGCACCGCAAACGGAAGAATGTCAAAGCACCTGAAGTGACTCTACCAGCCACGAAAGAGGCGCCAGAAGAGAAGGGCAGAGCAAGACGCCAGAAGGATTTTGATAACACCGAGCAAGAGGAAGAGAGTGACGATGAGAGCAGAAAAAGAGAGAAAAGCCGCGTCCCAGAAGAACTGTGGACTCAGAATCAACAGAAGCTTCTTGAAATGGCCTTGCAGCAGCATCCCAAGGGAACATCGGATCGCTGGGATAAAATAGCAAAATGTGTTCCTGGAAAGAGCAAGGTATGCTTAGCTTTGTTTGAGCTATAGTATAAATTGAGGGGAAGCAGATTTTCTACCAACTGAGAGTCCATGCAGAAAGATGAAGTCTTTGCTTTGCCTTCTGTCCAGATGTAATTGACCTAAAGAGCATTACTGTCATGTTTGGTTTTTGTTTAAAATATATTTTCATTTAATTCAGTTTGCTTGATCTATTACAGAAAACATTTAAATACCTCCTGTTTCATTTAAAATACCTACCTCTCCTCTGCCTTTCAGATCTTCAGTTGCAGGACAAATTAGATTTTAAAACAAATTTTGATTCAAAGTTAGTAACCAAATGTTGGTGAGCCGCTTTTCTTACACTTTTACAATACCTTTCTCAACCCATCTCAATGAACAAAGTAATCCATCTGCAAGTGTTAAGTGCTCAATAATCTATCTAATATTCTTTTTGTAAACATAATCTTTTTAAAATAGCGTTCATTGTGATGTAGTTGGTTTGTGCTGGGTTTCATAGTAGTTGTGATTGATAGCTTAGTTTGCTTGCATTGTAGCTGCAGAAAATCCTAATTTTATTTGTGGAAACGTGGAAATGTGGGTGTGGGCCCGAGCGTTTCTGTGAGGCAGAAGCTGCTCAGCAGCCCCCGCTGTCCGTAGGCGCCGCGTTAGTGCCCGCAGGGGCTCGTCCTCACCTGGCTCACCCGGCATCGCTGCCCTCAAACAGGTACCGCCACACGAGTGCTTCGTAACTGCTCGGGCGCTCACTGTCAGCACGTACCAGGCAACTGTTTTGTTGGGTTTGCGTGCTCTTTAAACAAAGTCTCCACTAAGAAATGCAAACTGCAAGTTCATCTTTCTGATCCGCTCTTCACTTGATGCAGTTTCTCCTTCTGAAATTCAGTGCACAACTTAAACAATAAAGCACCCCCCAAAAACACCCCCAGCCCCCGGAACCTGGCTCTCCCAGAACGAGGCAGCGTGTATAGAGTTAAAGCAATACCGAAATATCAAACTTAATAACACTTCTGTTTTTCCTTTTAGGAGGAGTGTATAGCAAGATACAAGTTGCTTGTTGAACTGGTACAAAAGAAAAAAATGGCTAAAAGCTGAATGCTCTGAGCAGAAGAGATGTAGCTCATCTTTGTCAAAACGGGGGTTTACATCTCATATGCAGGAAACTGCATTTTTGTACCTCACTATTTCTATACGTCATGTGCCTTAGTAAAAGAAAATATTAATAAATAATCTTATGCCATCTTACCTACTTTGTGTGTTGAAGAATGAAGGTGTATTTTCGCGTTGGAGAGCTGCTTATGCAGATGTGTGAGAACAACATCTTAAAAATTGCTGGACCTTCAGGAGAAGCCCCACTGATAATTGCTGGTAGGTTTGCAGCTAATGAATATACAGAATATAAAGAATTTAAAATCTTGTTTTGAAAATTAGAATTGAGCTGAAACTGTTACGCAAGGACAAGAGTAATGGAACTCTGCACTCGAGATATTTTTTCTTTCTTGCAGCTATAAATAGAAGATAATATTCTCACCAGCATGTCTGCTGCTGCATGAAATGTCTGTTCCTTCCACCAATATTTTGAAAGCAGCAGTATTTGTAACTGTAAATTCCACTTACATTTAGATGCATCTGCAATATCATTCCCTTTTGACAGCTCTGCAGACTAATGCACAGGGAGATTTGGTAGTGCTGGTTTTTCGGGCAAGGGCGTCCTGGCCACTTCTTAAGTACAGAATAGGGCTTAAAGGATGACATTATTGGGGCCGGGGGGGTGTATATCCTGGACTCAATATAGTTTGATTTTATATTTGAAGAATAGGTAATAAGGGTTGTTCATGCATTACTTGCTATTTTGTTTTTCATAATTTTGGAAAAGTTATACAAAGCTTAAAATGCTGCAATGAGAGGTACTTAATGGGCTGTAAATTATATCAGTAACTCGGAACAGCGATCGTAATCTTTTGCAAGAAACATTTAGGACTTGCTTTTTTTTAAAGATTTAGCACTTGTTCTGATTTAGTACCAAGGTTCTAAGTTTTTGAGAATTCAGAATTAAAATGGAAAATCAGAGGACCGTGCATCTGAACTCAAAATCAGAACCTGGTGGCTGAAATCTCCATCAACTTTCTGCCATTTACACCACTGATTTTCTTTTTTGCCCCCAGTAACTGCTTGCAAATTGTGTGGCTTCTGACAGATCAGCACTGCACAAAACTTCATCCCCGTCCCATAAAACTTCACACGTGCGTGATCTCTGTGGCTCCCTGATGCAATTTATACAGAACTGTTCTGTCTCTTGTGGCTATGAGGAATAATGGGCTCAGTTTGGGGCAAGAAATAGTTTAGTTAGTTAGTGGGGCAAATGTCATAAGGACTTGGGGGGACTCTGACACCTTTTATCATTGGAAATCTGAAAACTTGTCCATGCAAGAGCACTGCTTGAGACTTCCCCGTGTCCCTCCTGTGTGTGTGGCAGTAACTGCCCTGCGCTTCCATCTGCCCCAGGCTTTCTGGAGGGAGCTCTAAGGACCAGGGACAAGCACCGCTGATGGTAAGAAACTTATTTTTCATCTTTTCTTTAAGAACATTCGCACTGAGAAACTTAAAGCAGTGTTCCTGACAAATGCAGCTTATCTGAAGGAAGACCAGGTACATGTCATTGTGTCACACTGCTCAGGTTGGGTACCTGCGACGCACTGGGGCGTGCTTTGGAACGGGAGGGGTGTTTCACACCGAGCGCTCTGGCAGCGCAGCTCTTGGGGTGAGCAACGTGAGTCAGTGTCCAGCCTCCGTGGACCTGACCCGCAGGTACCTGTGTAGGAGGGATCCTTCCCGTAGTGCTGAAGTGAGAGCTGCGTCAGGCCCCATCCTATCTCACTGCACACTGGGTTTCTCAAGGGCCAAAGGAGTTGGCCCAGCCTAGCTTTGGCCTTTGTGTTTGGCTGCGGGGAGGAAGGCGGCATGGGTGGAGTCCGAGACCTCCAGGGTCCTCTCCTGCAGGTCCAAGGTGTGCTCTGCATGGTGAGACAACCGGCCCTTCTGCCAGTGAAGTGGTAAATCAGAGACAGGCTTTGTTTTCTCATGGTTCTGGTGTCCACCACTGACCTGGATAGTGCACAGGTTCAAGCAGTGGAAACGCCTGGTCTGCCCAGCCTTCACCTCATTTCATAAACCAGTCAGCAGCAGCCCCTAGAAGGTGGGAAATACCTTCCAGCCATTCAGCAGGTGGGACTGAAGAGACACTCCTGGCTGTGCCAGATGTTTCACATTCCCCTGGGGTTAGGGCTGAGCTTGCTCATTTACCCATCTTCTTTCAGGACTCCCGATCTGAAAATACGAATATTCAGTCCTCGGGACTTGAGCAGATGGGACACTGTACAAATTGCACAGGCCTATGGCAACACCCTCCTCTTGCTGCTTGTTCCGAAAGCGACACTCGGCCTCAGGCTGCACCCCACAAGCAGGGGCTAAAAATCATAGTGGGTCATCCCCTGTCTGCCAAACCCGCACTACCCCCAGCCTCGTGTTTTATCTTCAGTACGGGAAGGCTCAAGCTCCACCGTGCTGCCTGAGAAATAAAAGACTGGGAGTTCAGCTGTGTGTTTACCGGCCCCTCCCCGGACAGTAAGCAGAATTCCTGGAAAGAAGGCTGAGCTGGTTTTACAGAAAACACAATAGAAATAACCTTGATCAACCTCAGCACAGGCACGGCGCAGATGACGAGCCCGTCCCGCGCTGCAGAGCCCTCACGAGGTGCTGCAGCAGCTCCCTGCTCCACCTTCACAGGCATTTTCTCTTGGAAGGATGAAAGGAAGAACCCCTGCCGCGAGGCTGTGGCACCGGGCTGCAGGGGACACGCACACGCCGTACGCAGAACCTCCTGAACAGCACTGCAGCTGCAGCAGTGGCGCTTGAAAGCAAAAATCTACATGAGAAACATTTTAAAAATTCATTGTAATAAATTTCAGTGGCCACGTGCAATTGAAATCCTGCCTGTCATGCGATGTTAGTAGAAATACTCAGTTTTTCTACAAGACTCACATTCACACGAGCAGTATACAACCATAAACATTATTAAAGTTTATTAACAAAAGCTTTGTACATATCTTTTCATACACTTGGAATTTTACATCTAGTGAAAATAACAGCACATTTCCATCTTACCTTTTGTACAAATTGTTACAGAATATCCACCAGTGGGTTGAGTAAGTAAAATAAACCACCGGTTTACTTTTGTAAAGTATCTACAAAAGTGATTTGTGACATTTTAAAAAAATTCCCCAGGACATATAAAAATAAATTATTTTTACTTTTTCAATTAAATCTACTAATTAGAAATATTACAAATCAAAATATCAATGTTTTCTTGTGAATTCTTCACAATACAAAACAGATTCACAAAACTTTATTTACAGAAATGAGGTAAGAACTGTGCAATGTTTAACTAAGAAACATATTGCAGAATTAACATGTTCTTCCAAATAAGTACACAGTGGAGGTCTAATTACAGCTGGGTCTTTTCCTCTAATACTTCCCACCTTACTATTGATTAGTGGTCATTGCCCCCGTTTAAACTGTCCCTCACTGTACTGCATAGACTCGCGCCATGAAATCAGCTGCTGTTGGAAGTGGTGTAACACAAGTTCACCCGTTTCAACCACTGGGAAATTTTAGTGGGAAATATTAACTCACTTTTTTGGTAATTTATTAGTGAAAAGTGACCCAGGTAACAATCTGCCTGAGCTATCTACAGTGGTATAAACACCTCTAGTAAAGGCAGAACAAGGCTGCTGGTGCAACACAGAATATTCCGTCTGCTAACAAGGACAGTCTAGTGCATCATCCGCTGTTTGCAGCCATTGCAACAAAGTGGAGGTAGCAACAGGCACTTGGTTTCGGCCAAACACTACACGTACTTCTTCCAGTGTGGCCTCATCTGGTAAGAAAACTTTGTCACTGGAACCAAACTGGTTCCTTTAAAAACCTCAGAACTCTAAAACCTACACCAAAATTAATAAAACTTTGGATTCCATACTGTAATTCTTACTCAGGAAAAGCTCCCACTATATATAACAACAGCAATTTAAAGGATTAAAAAATCCAGAAGTGGATTCCCTTATGAGTCAGGTTTCAAAAGAGGTGTGTAAAAAAGAAACAAGAAGCAAGTCCAGGCTGCCATGACAAGCTGAGTCTAAACAGATCCATTGCATCAGAGTGGCTTGGGCTGGGCTGTGAAACTACTGCTCTGAAACCAGAGTTCTGCAGACTGCAGACACTTTCCTAGCCTTTAAACTTATAAGACTAGGACTGAAGAGTCAGCTGTATGTTTTTCTGTGGTTGAATTTGTACTTAGTACCATCATATTGACATAATTATGGTTTGCAGAGTTTTCTCTACTTCACAGTCTGAAACATTAAAAGTACATCCATTTTAGTGCAACAAGAAAGCAAAGGAAAGCCTACCAAAAAAAAATCCTTATTAAAATCATCACCCTTTTGCTGTGCAGTAAGAGTTCCTTGTTGCATTTCTTCAATCTGCAGAAAGGCAAACTGCAGTTTGCAGCCAGAGGAAGTGCTCTAACAGCAGGACATGCAGGTCTCAAGTACCATTCAAACGTCAACTCTTCTCTGACGCAACTGGTCCAGTTTTATCATTGAGCCTCTGTGTAAGAGAAAATACTTCTAAAAATCAGATTCTAAAATACAGAGTTAAGTAAAATTCATACAAATGCAAAGCCAATGAGGTACATTTACTAGAGCTATCTCAATAGTAACTTTTGCCTTGTAAAGAATAATCATGTATTATAGAAAAAGAAGTGAGAAAGGAAGGAATAATCACAGCACTAGTCCCACACTGAAGCAACTCCTCCTACGGGCAGCACGGCTCCCTAACAGAACAACTTGGCTTCTACTCCCGTTCAAACCCAAGTCGCTGTTCCTGCTCCCGGTCTCTCCTTAGAACTGCACGATGGGCAAGACAAATCCCAGGTGACTCTGCCACGTTTTACTGCTGGAGAGAGGCAAAATGTTCCCTTCCCCACCAGGATGGCAATGTTTCCATGCTGCCCCCATCACAGTTCTCTTTCTTTCATGAATTGCTACAAAGTCATTTCCTGCAAATGTTGAACAAGACTGAGCAAAAACCTCACTTGATTCACTTCACTCAGCAATGCTTGGGAACATGTTCCAACCATAAATGAGATTAAAACATTCAAACTTTCGGCTAATAGAGAATTTGTTAAAAATTCTTTTTTGGATTAAAATAGTTCAACAACCCAGCGCAATCTGTCTCAACTGTAACCTTTTTCAGAAAAAAATAAAAACAATTTCAAAATATATTTATTTCTAAGGGGGTTGTTCAGAAGATGTTCTGAGATTTCCCAGAATGGTTTCCAGCTAACTGTTAAAGAACAAAGACAAAAATTGTAACAACATATTTGCAAATTACACCAGTTCTGCCCGGTCATGCTGTCCAAACCTAGTAATAGCCAGTTCAAAAAACTCAAAATAAGGTCACATATATAGTAGTTTGTTCTGATGCAAACTAAATAAAGAGTCTCAATTCCATTCACTACTAATTTCTAGAAAATGAGGCGCAGTATATTTTAAACACACTAGAACAAATTGGGAACGTTTCTGAATGCCGGGGAGGCACTGAGCAAACCCCTGTGCCCAAGCGGTGACCGGGAGGGACCGTCACCGCACCAGAGTCCTGCTGTCTGCAGCCCGGACACATCCCAGCAACAGCCTGAACGGGAAAGTGGCAACAACCATGTGCAAAGCTCAATAAAAGTACATGCTCATATTTTTGAATGGAAGGGAGCTGTTTCCAGGAAAACTGCCTTGAAAATTCGTCATTTATGTTTCGTGTCTCACTTCATGTTTGGGAAGTACCACAAAAGCCCAGCTGCCCGAGTCCTCCTCCACCACTGTGCCCCTAAAGCAGCTGGAGGCTTTGGGGGTGTGGAACTGAGGGAGCCCATATCTGGCCCCAAACTCTTCCCGCCTGCTGTCGCAGACAAGCTGCCCTTTTCTCACTGCCACTCTGTCTTCTCTTCTCTGAACTTTGTCTTCCTGCTCTACTCACCCTTTGTTTTTACAAGTTCCACATGCTCCTTCCCTTCATCTTCTCTTCTCTTCCCGGTACGACCCTTAGAGAATGAAGTCTATTCTCTGACTCCCTGAAGAAAGAACTCCTGTCTTGGAGATGGCGGTTACGGGCAAACGCTGAAGACAATGGAACATCTTTGCCAGAAAAACGTGTCTTGTTCCCTTACGTCTCTAGGCAAGGTTTTATTACACTATCGAGTGAGGGAGTCGCTCAGCCTGCCCCTGCACAGCCTCATCTTCCCACACCAGAACCAAGACACATGCATCTCATTCCCCTGATACGTATTTCACCTTCCCGGCAGCGGGCTCCTCAGCTCTCAAGTCAACAACTGACCTCTGCAGCTCCACAGCGCCTGAGGCCTGGCCCGGACAAACCCTCCAAGTAAGGTGACAAAAGGAACAATCTACAAAACAGCGGACAGAAAGCTGGGGACGAGGGTGGGGTGAGGAGGACCAGGGCTGCAGTTGTAACTACAAGAAGTCAAAGACAACAAGGGCCCCTAATCCAGGAAAGCAGAATCGTGCAGCCGACAGGTGAGGTGTGAGTGACAAGTTGAGAGTTCCAAACCTCATTAAGTACAGCCCAAGGCTGAAGAAAAAGAAAGAAAACGAAGAAAAAATCCACCATCCTTGAGTTGAGAATAGAGCCACATAACTTGCTTCTTATATTTTAGTTAACTCATGGAGGTACTACATTGAAAATGAGGTGAGAAATATACTTACTGTCACCTTCTGAGCTGCGTTATCTCCATGAATTGTAAGGAATGGGTTGGTAGCAGCTGGATTAAGTGGCGAGGCCTGCGTGCCTGAAAGTAAGTTGTTTATGGGTATCTGTGCTCCTCCAGTGATCTGCAGCTGCTGTACTTCAGACTGATGGTGTTGGTGGTGGTGATGCTGTTGCTGTACTAATTGATACAGAAGGGCCTGATGTTGTTCCTTGAGTAATATGAGAGCAAGGAGGGGGGAAAAAAAAATATCAAGAATTAGTTACTGAAAAATAGTTCCTCCCTGGGTTCTTGCTTTTCCAAATCTTCAGGCAGTGCACCCCTTAACCCCATCCCAGTTGATTTAGGTCACACTAATGAAGTTCCACAAGGCTGTGGGAAAGAGAAGAAAGTGCTTAAAAGATTTCCTGCCATCAGTAGCTCAGCAGAAGTTCAGCTAAGGCTGCTGGCTTCATCAGGCTTCTATCAGAAGAAACATACCTGAGAAGAATATCAGATCATGTTTGTTGAAGTACCAAAACTACACAACTAGCAATACAGAGAGTTAAAGCAGTTACCTAATGGCCGATAGGAATAGTGCAAGGCAGAGCAAAGACAGCTCATGAGATGATACCCAAAAATCTTTTGCTAGGGTCCTAGTGGAATCGGGGAATCGCTTGGGCCATTGTTAGAATCCATATGTGGTCCCAAACTCTGCTGCCCACAGCTGATGCTGAGACAAACCACCATGGCCACATGGGACGAAATGGGACAGAAGACACTAGGGAACAATTTTTTCCAGCACTATATACAGCCCAATATATCCTGTAACATAGCATGACTACCATCCAAAAAGGGTGAAGAAACTGAAAAACTCCAAGATTATCAAAACCTGTGATATCAAGTTAAACACATTCCTAATATTCATATTAGGCTGACAAGTTTATCCCTGCCTTAAAATACAATAGAGGAATAAATCATAATTAACTGGAAAACTTACTGATGTGAGTTGCTGGGTACTTAGTAATTGCTGAAATTGCTGGTGCTGTTGATGGAGCAGAAGTTGTCTCTGTTGGTCAGGAAGTAATCCTAGTCCCGAGGCACTGTGGGGTTTGACAGGGTAATACTGTAGTTTATATGAAAGTACGGGAACTTTTTACTTCAGCTTTCCATTGAAACAAAAGATATAAAGAAATAGGCAATTCCTATTTAGCATCTAATCACGGAATCATAGAAGCATTTAGGTTGGAAAAGACTTTTAAGATTGAGTCCAACCATTAACCTAACACTGCCAAGGCCACCATTAAACCATGATTGCATGTTGTCAAATATGAAAGTCTGTCTGCCCAGTTGCACTGTTTGATACATATCTGGATGTTACCACCACCCCCCCAAGTCTCATTTTTGCTGAGCAACAGCAACATCTTGCCTGTAACATAAGTCTACTATGTGCATATTATTTTAAACTCAGACAATAAGTACCCTTTCTAGATTTTTTCCAATACTTTATACAGAAAGGCCAGATTTTCTACGACAGCTCTTGCCAACCTTTAACACTTAGTTAACTAGCGTGTACTTTGCCTTGGTTTCCTTCTAATTCTCCTCTTCTGCTACACTGAGATCTCACTGCTGCCTGTCCTTGCAGCCCTGCAGCGGCCCAGCTGACGCTGCCGGGAATGAGCCCGCCCGCCGCTGCCGCTGCCCAGCTCCCAGGCCCTCTTGCCATCATTTTCTGCAGCTATTTAGGAAATGGGCCAGGGAACCAATCCAGCTGACAACCGGTCTGGAAATAAAGGCTTTCTTCAGCTACACCAGTTCACTGCAAGACCAATGAGCAAGGGTGGGTTTGGAACAGGAGACCAGGAAGACAGCTGGATTTACTCTTTCGGTACCAATGTTAGCTTTTACTAGTTTAAAACACCCACTGAATTACTGAGGTGTAGTTACACGATAGGTTTACCCTGCTATTGAACGGTTAAGTATTCCCCTTTCAGCGGTACATTCCTGTCCCCTCCCCTCACACTTGCTCTTGCACAACGAGCCGCATCTTGCGGGAACTGAGCTGAAACCTAAGCCAACAAGAAACACACTCAAAGATTATTTATGAATGTAGACGAGGTTACTGTGTGAATGCACAACCACTAGTACCGGCACGAAGGTGTGCGTAGGATGACCAACAGGATGACCAGATTGCTAGTTGCGATTGGTAGTAAGGAATTAAACTAGTTTAAATCAGCCACCAATCCACAGTTAGGCTGCAATCACTGTAGCTCTTCAGGACATAATACTTATCTTGCCTCCCTACAGCAGCTGGCATACTGTAACCCAGCTCTGCGATCACTTTGACGTTTACTTGGTATTAACCGGGAAGTTATGAAAATACCCACAGCATCACCACTTTCTGCTGCTGGGACAGAACAAGCAACACATACACTTCGTTTCATATTTCATTGGATGGCCTCCATGCTATAGGAAACACATGCTGGGCTGTACTTACTATTTCCTATGGGGAACGGGAAATTTATGTCTCTGGGAAGTCTATGGGGCCAGACGGGATGCACCCGAGGGTTATAAGGGAGCTGGTAGAGGTGCTCGCCAAGGCACTTTCTGTTGTCTACCAGCAGTCCTGGGTAACCAGGGAGGACCGAGGTGACCTGAGGTCAGCAAATGTGATGCCTCTGTGCAAGAAGGGCCAGAAGGAGGATCTGGAGAACTACAGGGCTGTCAGTCTGACCTTGGTGTCAGCAAAGGTCATGGAGAGATCATCCTGAGTGACACCATGCGGCACATAAAGGACAACCAAGTGATCAGGCCCAGTCAGCATGGGATTATGAAAGGCAGGTCCTGCTTGACTAACCTGATCGTCTACAACAAGGCGACCTGCTTAGTGGATGAGGGGAAGGCTTTGGATGTTGTGTACCTGGACTTCAGCAAA
>VWYH01002771.1:167207-194183 GCA_013399365.1 Pampusana beccarii
GCCAATTGTATGAGGTTTAACAAGGCCAAGTGCCAGGTCCTGCACTTGGGTCACAACAACCCCAGGCAGCGCTACAGGCTCTGGGAAGAGTGGCTGGAAAGCTGCGGGGAGGAAAAGGACCTGGGGGTGTTGGTCAACAGCCGGCTGAACAGGAGCCAGCAGTGTGCCCAGGCAGCCAAGAAAGCCAACAGCATCCTGGCTTCTATCAGAGACAGTGTGGCCAGCAGGACTAGGGAAGTGATTGTGCCACTGTACTCAGCACTGGTGAGGCCACACCTTGAATCCTGTGTTCAGTTTTGGGCTCCTCATCATAAGAAGGACACTGAGGTGCTGGAGAGAGTTCAGAGAAGGGCAAGGAAGCTGATGAGCAGCCTGGAGCACGAGTCTGATGAGGAGCAGTTGCTGGAACTGGAGCTGTTCAGCCTGGAGAAAAGGAGGCTGAGGGGAGACCTTATCGCTGCCGACAACTACCTGAAAGCATGGAGGGTGTTGGTCTCTTCTCCCAAGTAGCAAGTGATAGGATGAGAGGAAATGGCCTCAAGTTGCACCAGGGGAGGTTTAGATTGGACATTAAGAAAAACGTCTTGACTGAAAGGCTGTCAGGCATTGGAACAGGCTGCCCAGCGAAGTGGCTGATTCACCAGCCCTGGAGGTGTTTTAAAAGACATGTAGATGTGGCACTTCAGGCCACGGTTTAGTGGGAATTGGCAGTGTCAGGTTTAAGGTTGAACTTGATGACCTTAAAGGTCTTTTCCAACCTAAATGATTCCATGATTTCCCATCATCTACTTCACAGCATTCATTACTATCACTTCCACCACTCTCCTGGTTGTCAAACCTCTTGCCAATGGTCTTTTTCCCTAGCCTAGAAGTCAACTCTACTGACCTTGTCCTCTGCAAGCCATTTTGCCTCTAATTATTCCTGCTGTACTATCTTTTCCCTTGTATTATATCCTTTTCTGAAACTACGTAATCAGAACTGCACCTAATATTACAGGTGCACACAGGCCAGGGATTTAACATGACAGACCACAAAATGGGTAACACCCTTCTATTTGTTCCCCAAGAACTGCTAGCAATGTTCATTTGATTGTTGATGAAAGCAGAGATGACACTTCACCATCCAAGAAAACTCCTGTATTTTCCTCCTGAGCTACAAGAGCAAAACTGAGGCCTAACATAAGCTAGAACTGTTCATGTATTAGACTTTCAAACTATGACACTAATGAATTAATCGTAATTCCTTCAACCATCTTTAAATTAAATTGTATCAAAAGTATTTGTAACAACCGCAGAAAATAAGTACCTTCAGTTTGACTAATATTACCATTATTTCCTTCTTCTCTTTTTACCTCACTTTTTCTGTATTCTTCTATACTGGAATGAATCTTTTCCACTGTTTGCCTTTTTTTTCTTTTTCATTCTTTTATCCCATTCTTTCTTTTTTCCTATATCACGTTTTACCTTTGCATTTCTTTTCTCTGCTCTTGTTCTCCCTTTATCTGCTCTGCCTTCCTCTGTTGCTCTGCATTGGCCCTTGAAAGAAAATACCCTCAGCCCGCAGCTGAGATCTAAGTGTCTAGAAACAAAACCCAATTGCAGAAGACAAAACGCTGCAGCTCCCAAGCTTCCCAGAAGAGGCAGTTCACTGGATTTCACCACAGAGCTTTCTCTAAACCAGATCAGCTTGGAATGTGAATTTAATCCTTTTTAGCTCCTCATTAAAAGGTATATGATCAGCCTGAAACTCTCCATCCCACAGCCTTCTCTGGTTGCGAGAATGTAAAGAAACAATCCTATCTTCTTCCTCAAATCACTTCATCTCCTAGTTGCTAGCCATCTGTATTAAGCCATCTTTTTCCCAGAAAAGGATTGAGTATTTTTCTCTGCCAAATGAATGTAGCCTCTTTTACCTACAATTTGAAACTCTCAAACAGCGGTGTGCAAATCGGTGTTTTCTCACCTCTCCATGTCCCACAGTTAAAGAGTTCATGTGAATAAGGACAATGCGCATTAAGAAGTCTTCACGTGTTGGTGAATAATCTCGCTATTTTTCACATGAAACTCTCCAAACAGATTCTGAAGCTTGGGAAGTTACTGTAAGCAGCAACTTCCAGGGACATCTGAGAAGTCTTTCAGTTACAGAACAATACACTGAAGTTAGAAAGCCGGGCTGAGTTCTCATGTGGCTTTCCATCGTCCCACAAATACCGATTTAAACCACCTCCCAGCTCCATCGCGGCTGTGCAACCCAGCCAGGCCCGCAGCGCTCGCAGCAGCGCAGTCACAAACCTGCCCGCGCCTCTTACCGCTTAACCCTCCCCTCACGCAGTTCCAAGAGCCGTGATACCGAGAGGAATTGAACATTAAAGACATAGTCAACTAGTTGCCACCGAAACAGCGCTGAGCTCAAGAGCGGCAGGAACAAACGGTGTCTCAGTTTCAGAACCAAAAAGCTCAACCAGTGGAAAATACTTTTATGGTTTTGCTTTTTTTTTTCTTCCAAGTCATTCCAGAGCCTCTTCACAACTTACTGCCAGTAACACAAAAATGTCTTCGTATTTTTCAGAGAGGCGTTTGTAATGGAAGAAACAGGAATGTACACGTCATTACCAAAATCGTGCTAGTGCTAATTAGCATTAGTGCTTGCTCAGCCTGAATTCTTTTTCCTCTAAATATGCAACCAGAAGAACTGAAAACTCAGAGAAAATGGGGGCAATTTTGAAATACCTTAAAAGCAAGGGGACCCACCAAATCATCTGGATAAGCTCAATAAAGCAGAGAATTGTGTGAAAAGTGCACTTTTAAATTTAATATAAACATTCATTTTAAATTAGTATTATTGAGGGAGCAGTGCAGAAAGAGATCATGCAGGAATAGAAATAGAGAAATGGAAATGCTGGCAGAGTTGCACATCATGAGTGTTGTAGCAGAAAATAGGAAATCACTGGAGTATTCCAGACGATGCTAAAAGTTAGAATGAGAGCTAATGAACAGGATACTAATTGCAATATTCTACACAAACTGGAGCTGTCTACTACTAGGCTACACACTCAACAGTTACAGCAGTTAAGACAGATATTAAAAAAAAAAAGACAAAACTTCTGCAATATAAAGAGTCAGAAAGAAATAATCTGTGTATTAACAAAAACGTGAGAAAACAGCAACACGACCAGTATATTTTGGCATTATGTGGAAGTGGAAAGCCTTATACAACTGGTTAATATTATTCATTTTGTCCAGTATTTCTCACTCCTCCTCACACTTGTGGGGAGAGTGTTTTCTGCACACCTCTGATACTCAGGAAAAAAGATAACTTTTCATTAACAAAATGTTTAAATGCTTAAATGTTATGTTTGGATATTATATAAACTATGAAAAATATAACCTCCTCAGTAAAAATATAATAGTACATCAAAACAAGAGGATACACTTGGAAGTTATCAGGTTTCATGAGCCTATTGAAGCAATACCACACAATAATACAGTACATGAATATTCAGGAGCTGCCAAACCAACAGTGAGGGAAAAAAAAACATGGAAAGAGAAGCTACAAAACTAGGGATCCCTTGCACCATTCCAATCACATACGCCTTTTTTGGTGGGTAATCCACCATAATCTCCAAAAATAAACTCCACTTAAAGGCAAGTAATCCACTCCCTATTTGCAGACATTTCTTTCCACATAGAACCGCAGTTCTCCTTCCTAAGAGAAAGGCACTACAAGGGGTGGGGGGAAGGCGAGCGGGCAGAACGAGTGAGCCCAGGTTCTGCTCTATCCCAAAACCCTTCCAGACCGAGCAGTCCATCCCCCTTCCCAAAAAGCCGCTGTCTCCCCTCGTTACCCATTTGCCTGGCAGCTCAAGCAGCAGCAGTTTACGCTGCTGAGGATCCCGGGTTTTGGGGAAGGGCTGTTACGAATGCTCAAGCATGGATCTTTTTATGCATTTAAAAATCCATAGGCACACCACTTGAGAAACTAATTTTGTTGTCTTTGGAGTCAGATGCAGAGAATTGAAAACACTACGCAACTGTATTACTACTCTGGTTAGTTATGCCTATTACATCTTTAATTACACGGCCGTATACTGTTCTCCCTCTCCCCCTCCCTCCCCCTTCTTACTGCAACAAATGGTAGCTTTTCCAGGGCTACTTTAATCCTGGAAGAACTATTGGCAGGACAAAGAGTATTGTTTTCTGAACTTAAAAAAAGAGCTGAAGCACATTTACATAATTACATTCATTTGGAAATGTGACTTGATTAAAAACCGGGAAAAAAATGGACGCTAGGATTCCCAAAAGCTAAACGGAAAACATATTTTCTTTAACTTGACTATGCGTGCTTCCATTAAATGCCTTCTTACTTTCATTCTCAGATCGGAAGCAGAACCTAGTTTGACAATTACGGGCCACGGAAGAAACAGTACCTTTTGAAGCCAACAGTTAAAAATATAGCTAAACTGAAGAACAGCAGGCACTACCACGGAAAACAGAAAACCAGCAAATTCTTACCTGTTATTTAAGGTGGTTGGCAGCGGATGCGTTGCATTGGGTGGCACGGTTGCATGAGTGAGAGGAGAAGGGTTCTGTGATATTGTTGCTGGGGTCTGAATTACCCCATTTAAAGCCCCTACAATCCCATTGATTGCCAGCTGGCTGGCTGGCAGCGCTCCAATTATTCCACCCACACCAGGCACTGCAGGAATGGTGGAGGTTACAGTCTGCATACCACTAGCGAGTGCCCCCACTGTCACACCATTGACCTGTTGAACTCCCGTGACTCCCGAGCCTTGCTGAGCTGGACTCTGCCCAGCAGGTGGTGGAGTGGAAAGAGCTGATGAACTGCTGGTGCTTTGTCCACTGGAGGTTATCTCCTGGTGTAAAAACAAACAACAAAACCCCCTCAGCTGCATAAAGTTTCATGTAACAGCACAATGCAAGAACTAGGATGAGTTAACTTGTAACAAGTTTAAGTTTAGAAGAAACAAATTAAAATTACCTGATTTAATACAGGAAGAGAATTGTCCGGTAAAAAACTGTTTCCCAGATGGGGGCTTTTACTGCTGTTCAAGGAATCAGTGCTAGGTGCTAAAGTAATTATTTCAAAAAACAGTGGTTAAATTTCCGTAACATGTAAAAAGACTCAGAATAATTATTTCAAAATAATGTCAGAGGAAAACATCGAAAATGTAAAGTCAACCTTAAAATCACTGCTGAATAGTAAAATATTAACTAAATAATTGGTGAATCAATAGATTCAAACAGATGTGCTCCAGACTGAAGTAAAAAAGGAACTACACTGAAACAAGTAGTAACAGTTCCTATAAACCTTCCAATTGACTTTTAAACATTTAAACACACTAACAAATACTTAGTCTATATTCATCTTACAGGTATATGCATCTCCCACCAATGGCACACATGGATGAAACCAACATTTCATACAAACACATGTTCTAATTACTTTGACACTTTAAAACTCTCCTCTGCTTACCTGCCTGTACTGGAAAGGTGTGCACTTGATGAGAAGGGCTGGGATTTGAAGCTATCGTTGGAAAGGGCACCGAAAGCTGTGCATTGAGTAGCTGAAGACGCTCCTTTTTGGCAGTCAGATTCTTTATCTGTTCTTCTAACCGCCTATTTTCAACCTGAAGTTGGTGTAATGATTTAAGCATTCCTAAAACTAAGGTAAAAAGACATATGTTACCTTTCACAGCTACATTCAAAGAAAAAATAGCACCATTTTTTAAAATTTCTTTATAACAATTTAAGACTAGCATTACGTCATATGTGAAAATATAAATAAAATTATTACTTAAAGATACATTACAGAAATTTGACTTTAAGTGGAAAGATTCAGGACTAATTTTGTGTAATTTGATGTGCAGAAAAAAGTATGTAGCATGTGACAGTAATTTTGCAATATATCTACCCCTGGCTTAAATACAGATAAAGCTGCATCATTAGGGCTGACATTCATTTTACACAAACAGCAATACACGACAATTTATCCCCAAATCAGAATATAAAAATAGTATTATTTTAGTTGCATGGGTTAATTGCATAGGTGGGAAAAATCTATTTCAGCTGCAGTACTAGAAATTTCAAGCCGTATCAAAACGGAAAAAGTTTGTCAAATATGCATTGAACTAACAATACAGCCAACCAAGAGCATTTGTGAAAAAACAGGCAGGTTTGCCAAGCGGGCTGTTTGCTGCTCTCACGCCCCAAGGCGCGCAGGCGATGTGCGGGTCCCCCAGCAGGGCGCACTGTGCGAGCGCCGCTCCCGCCGCACACCGCCCACCGCCTCCTGCGCTGGCCTCACCTCGACCCAGCTGAGTTGTCTCCAACTCCGATTCGGTTTCAGAACTTGGATTTCCCAACTAGTACCAGAGTGTGACTGTAAAGCCACAGGGACGGCCATTTTTTAAAATTCTAAATTGTATTTGTTTAACATGACCTCTGGGCCTACTACAGACATAAGTCTGCTGGTGCAGGCACATCTGGTCATTTCCCAAGGATTTAGCTTTTATCCCTCCTCTTCAAGAACATACAAAGGAACCCTCAGTGAGCCCAAATGAGATGCAATAAGACTTAGCTAAACCTGTCCTCCAGCTATCATGTTTAAAGGATTATCCCTGCATGAATTTCCTCACAATTAGCATTTTTGTCAGGATACCATTCATAAAAATACCAACTAGATACCATTTTATACTACCAATGAGAAGAATAATATGTTCAATACAATATAACACAAACCCCAACCAGGTTTAAAAAAAATAATAACACCGTATTCAATCATTGTCTTTGATACTGATACATTGTTGAATATGGAGATCCAAGTGATCTACTCATCATTCTTGTATTATTCCACTCTCTTGAACAAAACTTGAGAAAATAATTATTTGCTTGCTTAGAGAATTTAATGAGAAATGCACAACATCATAAAGATATGAAAGCCCAGCAGGACACCTGCCTAACATTTTTTTTTTTTTTTTTAATATATATATATATTTTTTTTTTTAACCATCAAAAGAAGTAAGACAGTTTAGAATTTTTAAAATGACAAATGTAACAGTAAAAAATGATTATGCCCATTTATGTCACACAATATAAAGCAAACTGGGGAACTGTGCTATACTATTTACAGTAGCTGTATCTGCAAGTCGCTTCCTCTTGCATGACACAACTTCCCCATCCATAAAAATGTAGATAATTATAGAGAATTCTTTTGTAATCTGGTAAAGCCATGTGCTGCATTAAGAACTACATTACAATTATGCACTACAGTTGTATTTCTATTCACAGCAGAAAATAAGTTTTTAAAAATTTCTTGGACAAGCACTGAATAGCAGTTCTGAACGACACTGTCAACAAACGCAGTAATAAACAGAACGTGAGTACTTACTGTCACTAGGGGTGCCTTGCTCTAACAAAAACTGCTGTCCTTCACTCCATTGCCTCTCCAGAAGCTGCTCGATGCTGGCTGCTACTGGCGGCAAGTTTTCCCCACAACTGTTCCCTGATTGATCATAGCGAATCTGCAAGCTGCTTACAGGGGATCTGTTAAAAACATTGCAATTTGTTGTTTAAAGAAAAGGATGGAAGGAAATGTGTTAGTAAAAGGCTGTCGAAGTTTCTTACCTCATATCAGCCCTTAGAACCTACATATCTTACACTTCCACGACTAAGTTAATTCATTAAAATCATTAAGGACTCCTGATGCTCACTGCCAACACTTTAATAAAAGAAAGACATAATATTTCACAGCATGAGAATTTATACTGAGAAAACACATAACCTCTTCTTGCGTACAGGCTAACATAACACCTAACTGACAAACAGTATCGTATTAAATGATACAACACATACTTCTACAGCAGGAAACTACTGTATATGGATACATACAGCACCTGTCTTAAAAAAAAATATCTTCAAACCTTTCCCAAAGAAAACTGGGAAAACAAAAACAAGGTAATAATTCCACATAGAAAAGCCATACATATATAATTCCACTGCCTAACCTGTTCTAAAAAGTATCATGTAAAACCAGATTTTTGAGAGACTACGTGAAAATATTATTTCATGAGGGACGCAATTAAAGTTAAAATTATCCTCTGCTTGTCCTGTGCACACTTCCTTTTTCACTCATGAGCACACATAGTTCACAGAATAATCCCTTTGCCACATGCCTTTTCCCATTCAGGGGAAAAT
Organism: Pampusana beccarii; assembly: GCA_013399365.1. Taxonomy (NCBI): domain Eukaryota; kingdom Metazoa; phylum Chordata; class Aves; order Columbiformes; family Columbidae; genus Pampusana; species Pampusana beccarii. The sequence continues at coordinate 175,422 of VWYH01002771.1, forward strand.
TAAATATTCAACACAGAGCCACTAAGAAAGCTGGGTAACTCTCAGGTCCTGTGAGTATGCTTATTTTGCACTGGATGGGCAAAATGTAACCTGCAAGCAAATCCAGACGCTCAATGTATTTCTGACTCCGGCCTCATGGATGTATGGTCCCATTCCTCATTTAGAACCAACACCAAATCTCACTACAAGATGGTTGGTGGGTGGGTTTTTTGTTAGTTTTTGTGGGGAGTTTTGTGTGTTTGTTTTTGAATGATTAGGTTTTTGGGTTTTGTTTGCTTGGTTTTTGATCAACTCCAGATTCAGATTCTTATAGGTTAGCTACTACTGGAAGTAATAACTATTGGTGCCATCGCAGGATCACGGCTGTACTGTTCTACACATAGTGCAAACTTACTGACAAGAGCACCACAGTTCCAGTATAGGACAACATGTAGGGCTCAGGAAATCAGTGTGTTAATTATGATTAGCATAAAAAGCAGTGGTCACAGCACATGAGCTACCTAATGACTGACAAGCATTTTGTAGGCACCCAAGCAAAGCGATTTTTATGAGAAAAGGTTTTAAGTAGGTGAGTTAAGAGCTCTGTAAGTATTTATAAATAATTCGTCTTTTGCATACAGGATGAAAGAAGAAAAACACTTGTTAAAACAAAAAACACTGATGAATGGGTAACCAAGGTAGTGTTTTTTGATGAGAGATGACAACTCAACAGCATTTAACAGTTCAGCGCAGACATTGCAAAAACAGCCTTAAAACTAGCCATTTACACGATGTGCTGAAGTGATAAGGAAGGGTTATGCAGAAGCATTCTGAACAGCTGTACTGCAATCCACACAAACAATGCACTAAAAAAATAAAAAGGGGGGGGGAAGGAAACAAATACAGAAAACTACCCTTGCAACACATGACTGTATAACCTCTGCAATTCTGCTCTGGAAGCCTGTACAGAAGGAAAAAATATATATATATAAGTAAATTTCCCTGTATTGTGACATTAGTCAATCCATCCTCATGCCAGCTGAACCCCTGCCTCGTCCGTTAGACACGATACCGTTCCTGCATACCAGGATTGAACCTTTATTCCAAATAGTATTTGATCAGAGTTTCCAACAGGATTATAAATGTGCTGTGCGCACAGGCCCGATGCTGTCACTGAGGTGGGAATCCCTTGTTTCACATTGCTCACTTTCACAACTGTTTTTTGTTTAAGTTTGGGGTAGAGTTACTCATACTCTTACAGTGTTAATTGTAAGCAATACTGAATTTAGACACAGGAATACATGTATATTTCAACGCAGGTGCTACATAACACATTTTTAAATCTAAGGTTAAATATGGGGTAAAAAAAGTTTAAGTGCTACCTCAAGAAAAGCAGCAATTCCTTTGCAAAACAGAAATAGCTCACATATACCAGGTATATTTATATTTCTGATATATATTAAAACTTTAAATATGATGGCTTAAGCATCACTGTGGTTATACAGGGGTACAAAGATACAACAATATGAATTTGAAATGACCATACACCTCATGAGTCACACGTCTTCTCCGAAGAGCTGCAATCAGCTGTATCATGAACAGCAAACAATTGTTCCTGTGTGCGTTTTTATTTTAAGCAACTATTTTAAAATTACACAGTTCGGAGAACTGTGTTATTTGTGAATATCACAAGCTTCAAAGGGAAGAGAGTCAGAACTTGCAGAAAAATAATTTTATTAGATAAAACAGATAACATTCAGAGCTGCAAAGTTTTCAGATAGCAGACTTTTGACGTTAATTTTTTATTCACTACAAACCATATTTTAAGTAATCAGAGCTATTTAACTGGGCAAGGCGAGAAGTTACCTGCACATTTTAGAAATGTCAACATATGTGTGATCTTTCTCGTCGCACAAACCAAGGGTGAAATTTGCTGACTACTGAAATTAATTGAATGGTTAAGTTTTCTAAATTTTTTCCATGCTAGGTATTTCAGACTAAGTCTTTCCTTCTGTCAATTCTGGAACTGCAGCAGTGATTTCTCGTTCTCCCACCCCCTCGCCCCCCCCTTTTTTTTTTGGCTTGTTTTTTAAAAACTCTACTGCCAAGCAAAAGCTGTCTGCTCTTTGGCACATGGCACAGCTTCCAGCGCTGAAGGAAGCTCTGCAACGGTGAGATTTGAGCATTAGGCTACACATACACTGACAAAACACTCCGCAGAAGCATCATATTGAAGAAGTTTAGCCTCCCAAATATCCTGCCTAAAGAGAGCCTCAACACAACTATGCCCAACTGCAAGTTGTACAAAGGCAAGGCTTTTGCATACTAACCAGGAAGGAATTAAAACTTGTAATTACCACAATACATATGCAAAAGAGGACTGCTTAATATATAATCAAAAGCTCTGGTATTTCCTAATAGTTGAGCATTTCCCTTGGCAAAATTCTCTTAACTTACTTTTCTGTATATACATAGACATGCTTCTTATTTATATAAAAAAGTATATGCTAATGTAAATATATGTATTTATACTGAGAACAGAGTCTAAACTAATTTGCATATTCTCTGTTGTTTTAGAATCAACACGTATTGGAAATCTTAAAAGTCAGTTCATGACTAAGTAATAACACCTAACTACTACAATGGATATTCTCACCCCATTCAACAAGAAGTCTTTTGATTAATTAAGGAATATAACACGAGATCAACAACACCAGGCATGTACATTAAATTATCTAATTTGGAGAGATTTGTTATAAATTACTGTAATAAACACATGCTGTAACAATCTAATTCATTGTTACAGTGCTGAATCTGTGTAACTACCATTTTTCAGCTATTCCAAAATCCTTTTCAAGATAAAATTCCCATGGTTAGTCCCCAAGTACAAAAATACAGTAATAACACTATAAAATCTAATTCATATGGGATCCAGTATGGAAAATAAAGTCCTTTAAAAACAAAAACTTAAAATCCACAGAAAATATTACTTAAGTATTTAAAACACAACATGGAAATTTTAACAGCAAGTATTTAAAACAAAACAATGTGATACATTTCCAGCAAAATTCTTATGTCAAACTTCTGTAGTAGAGGTGAATTGCTGCACAACAAAAAAAGTACTTTTTTTTTTTCCCCCCACAGAGAATTGTTGCATATTTTGAAGTGGTGAGGACAAGGGAAGAAAATTATCTGTTTGAAATTTTTACTGATATTTACCTTCTCAGACTATCTTATTATTGTGACCATTGTAGTCTTTAAGTCTATGGGATTTTGGAATTTTTGCAAATGGGACTAAAAATACGACGTTAAAAAAAATCAAGAGATAAGTAGTACACGTGGATTAAACGATAGATAAATCCCTCTAAGGCAAGTCTCCATTTCTTAAGTCCTTCCCCTTTGTAAAACTAATTTCAGTTGATATACAAGTAAATCTCAGCACGTTTTTAGCTATCTGGATGTATTCGGTTTTTTTTTTTAAGACTGATATATCTACATGAAAATAAATTTATGCATACATGTGTATAGATACATATATACACACCTCTCTCTCTATATATATATATACATATGCTTTTAAAACACTTATGTATTATTAGTAAAAAGACAGTGAAGTTTCCAAACCTTAAAATATTTCTTCTGCCTGCACTCCCCAATGTAAATACCGCTTACCGTGGTGAGAGGCTTCCTCTGGGTGAACCTCCTCTGCCAACAAGGCTGCGGCTGTTATCTCCGAGATCTTGATCTGCAGTGTAAATATTTCACAGCTGATAAATCGCCTCTTTTTAGATAAGAGTTTTAAAGCTGATGTAGATATTTTAAAAATACCTTAAATCTCAACTTCTATCTGTAGTTACTGCTGGAGAGCGAATACGTAACTAGTTTAAGATTGCTGAACTGTAGCATGTCAGGTGTTGTCCTTACATACTTCTGAGGCTGTACCAGGCCATGGATTATGTTCACTTCTTTCATTCCTTTCAGTTTTACAGCACAGAAGCGTGGTTTGCATTTGCAGTACCCTCCCCTCAGCCACTTTTAATTTCTACGGTGAAAGTAATGAATCACAGCTGTGGACAGCTAATCTGTATGCTTATCACAGCAAATCCTGATGCTCTGTATTTTTTTAACACTTTGCATCCCAAAACAACTCATAAAATATATAACGTATTAAACTTACTGCTGCCATCTAACAAGCACACATTATTCTGCAAATTTACTGAAAACTTTACGAAAGTGTATAAATTCACTAATTCCTATTTATAAGCAGAAGCATAGGAAAGTCCCTCGCTAAAAAGGTAGTAAAACAAACAAAAAAGGCCTCATTAAATATACGAAAACGTTTTGCTTGGAAGGACTCAAAAGGGTTATTTTCCCTATGGCCTCTCAATAAAATAACCCTATCTGCCCCCTTCAAGGTTGCCCTCCCCCTATTCTGAGTCAAGCGACCTCCGACCCCGCGGAGGGCAAAGACATGACTGATCCATTCTTGGTAAACTGCTAAACTCCTTCCCTGCCCCCAAAGAGGCACGACTGCCGCGACATGTCAACAAATCCTTACGGGGAATGAAACAAAGCAAAGCCAGCGGCTCATTAAAACTGTAGAGAGGCAACGCTACAAAATGCCAATCGGTAAATATTCACCAGATTATTAAATGCTGCACAAGTTCTCTAACGGGATCCCTTTCACACAAAGTTGGGTGTAATGCAATTTCATGAATTATGCAAATAAAGCTTTAAACTATTCACGACAAAACCCAGAGCTGTGTTACTCTCCTTGCTAAGAGCTCCGAACCGAGCACATCAATCACAGAAGTCACAGGAGACATTGTTGCATTCCTGCCTGCTGATGGCTCTGCTTAAACATTTACATTTCAGACACTAAAAAAATAAAAAGTTTAAAAAAAAAAANAAAAAAAAAAAAAAAAAAGGGAAGAAACCCCGTGCTGTTCTGCAGGACAACCGAGAATTTACTTCCAACACAAAACAACTTTATACAGACATTTAATAACCCGATGCTTAGCAAAGTTCAAAAATAAAATTTAACTACCTTTTTAAAAATACTTCAGTCTGTAAAGTTGCATGTCTGTCCCCAGCAGCGGGAAGCTTACCTGCTTGGCTGTTCTCAGACTGAGCTATAAGTGCTGCCATTGCCGAGCTGGGGTTGAGCCTATTGCCGTACATGTGGGGTGGGGGCAGGCTGAGAGAAGATCCAGGTAGGGTGTTTGCCTGCAAGAAACCAATTAAAACTTGAATCCTTTTTTTTAAAGAAATGGTGAGAAATGCTAAATATATTTTAAAGAAGCCTTCCTAATGCAGAGTTATTTTTTTAAAGTTGATTTTTTTAAATTAAATGTACTTAAAAGAAAAAAATATTATTTTCCATTTGTGAGTTCAGAAATAGAATTGCAGTACTTGGAAAAATATGTCAGGCTTTAAAGGGTGTTTTACTTGTCATTGGCAAGATTCGTTAATAAAAAACCTCTAATAAAAAAAAATTATTGCAGCAAATATTAAGAATACCTAAAGTGAATTTTAAAACAAGCACCACGTAACAGGATGGGCAGACTTCCTTGCAGTCCCCAAGTATGCACTCAATGCTAGGACTTCAGAGCATGGCGACCATGTGGTTATCCTACTAATTATTTAATCTTATTAAACCATTTACAAAATAAGGGCAGGTAGACAACAGATGTCTCACAAATGCTTGGGTTCCTTACATCACAAGCCGGCTGTGGAGGTCAAAAGGTCCAACTTTCAGCTCCGTAGTTTAACTACGCAGAGCCATATTTCCTTTGCCCTGCTCCGTCATTAGTAAAACCTGCACACTATTTGGTTACTTCCTATTTTGATAGACTTGGAAGCCTGGTGTTTTTTTGTTTTGTTTTGTTTTTATTTTAAAGAACGCAAACAGCCATTACAAGTATGTTTTCTATACAATAGGGGGCTCGCCAAATCACAGCTTTGCCCTGACCCCATATAAGGAACTGTATTTTTGGCAGTTGGCCAGTTCTACTTATTGAAGAGCTCCCAAAGTTTGTGTTCATTCATGTTGCTAACCACAATTCTGAAGCTCTCTGCTGGGACTTGTGCCAAACAAGTGAAAATGAACCCTTAAACAGATGAAGCTAAGGAGGCTGGCCAAAATCTTGCATAATCCAACGCAATAAAAATACCTTCTTCCTTGGCTGCTTATGCTTTTTCCCTTTCGAAGAAAAGATCCGTGTCAAATGCTGAGTTGCAGAGACAAGCAATCAAAGACAAAAAAAGGCAAGGCTGCTTACTAAAAAGGCATTTTTCTACCTGATAAAAAAAAATATTTCAGAACAAAGAAAAGATTGCTGTACGGGCGGTGGGAGAACACCAGTGATACACAACCTGTGTGATCATCGGTTTTAAAACGGATATTTTAAGAAAATGTAAACAACCTTTCCAAAGAAAACTTTTTTTGGGGACCAAAAAAAAAGTGAACAGTAAGGAAGTCAATTTGTGGGACATTTTGACATGTGTAACTGCACACAAGAGACAGGGTAAACACACTGGTTATTACAGCAAAATATTACAGAGTATAAACCACGTCTCTGGAAAGAATCACACACTACCATTAAGTTTTGGCTTTCAGCCAACATATTAAACTTGATGAATGGACTTTTATGAATTCACACAACTGTTTTCAATGATGCTTTATTTACTATATGCTGGTGAGAAATTGTGCCCGATACTTACATTCTTCTACTGTCACAAAGTTAGAAAAAGCCACATGTAATTACTTACAATGATGAGGATTTTTCACTTTCCAGTTTAAAGGTACGTGCAAGATCGCTAGATACGGAACCGCAGTTTCATTTCAAACCTGGCTGTTATTTCTTTTATTTTTTAAAGAATTGCATGTCTTTAGTAGCATTAATCTGAATTATTTGTAAGTCTTAAAAATAATGCAGGCATTTCCACCTGGCCGGGTATAACAACTTCCAGAAATACTGTACAGATTGGTACTGAGACACTTACTGATGAAGTCGGCAATAGTGCACAGCTCCTGCTATTTTCCTTAATAAACACCTATAGCATAATTACAACTCAACTATTATCGTTTACCAGCAACCTTCAGCTGTTTTCCTCTCAAAACCAAAACAAACTTCAAAACCTCAAAACCAATCATTTTTTGGTCAAATTCTTTTCACTGAAGAAACCTTATTGAATGGAATATTACCAGATTCAACCATTATTTGCTTCCATATCTAAGAGACAAGACTAGCAAAATAAAAATCTCTATGTACTTCATTTAAATAAATTGGTTGAGGTTATGAATTCTAATAATACAGTTTGTTCTCTTTTTTTTTAATAACTATGAGCACCAGGCCTTATTTCTGTTTAGTTTTAGAATATTTCTTCATTCTAGTAAGTGTTCTGATCACATTTTACACAGAAGCTGCTATACTTACTTTGTGTAATTCACTGCTTAAAACTGTGCAATAGCAACTATATATTAATTATGGCAGGGCAGCTGTAATCAGCAAGGAGAACACATGTTTATTTGACTGAAACGTGCCCAAATAGCTGTAAGAACTTTCCAAAAGTATCTAAGTATCTTGAAAGGAGTTGCTAAAGTCTGTTGAGTAACCATCACATCACAAAACAAAAGACATCAAAGGAATTAAACAACGTTTGCTAAGTGGGCTGATAGATCAAAAGACTTAGCATGATTTAAACAATATCTAAGAACTTGAGTTTTTTCACAAGTGGTGGTTCACCCTAAACTTAACCCCTGTTTGTACTTTAAAATAATAGTAAAGGTGTCCTACAACAAGCTGGAACTACAGAAGTTCTAGTGTCTCCATGTATCCCATGCAACTCTCAAAGGAAAAAGTCACATTAGGAAAATTGTTCAAGTAAGTTGGAGGTAAATAAAAAACTTTTAAAGTACTTTTTGAAAATGTCAATGTAAAATGACAAGAATAACGATTTGTGAAGCCTTATTATGTATGTGACAACTTCATCAGACAGGAAAGTAGAGGAGGTGGAGGAGTGCTACATTATTTAAAGGTGAAATAGGAGCTTCATGTTTCACTCACAGCCGAAACAAGCTGTAGCAAGCATTTATTAAAAATGCGCAATCATCCTGTCAATATGTATTAAGGTCACAGGACTGAAACACGTTCTAAAATGCAGAACTTTTAAAGCTGTAGTATTCTTTATTTCAACTGATTCTATTCAAACAGTCAACACAATAGTGATCAAAATGTATGAACCAATAAAATAATGAGACTACTAAGTATTTCTTTTGAAAAGGCAGCAAATTTTCCTGAAAATATTTTAGCCAAAGGATTTAAGCCCATCTAGAGGTATATAATACACTGCTTTCATTTATGGCATGTTCAATAAATCAGTAACACAATAAGCAGCAGAGCAGCACAGGAGGAGGATACACTGTAATTCAGAGAATGCCTGAATGAAAAAAGAATTAATGACTGATACGTGATTGATGCTTAAAAACACTTCCTCTAGAGCAAGAAAGCGTCTGCAAATATATTCTTCTAATTAAAGAACTAGATTTGCAAGTTAACTGAATTTAACTTGTATACATAAATATCCTCTGAAATACTTAAACTAGTTTTGTATTTGTTTGCATCACTCCAAAATGGTATTTTACTGTAACAGTATGACTATAAAGTTTCCCAAGTTGACAACTATTTGCCTCCATGACTGGACAATTACTTAAATTTCCAGGGAAAACAGCTTCTTCATTTCAGAAGTTACATGTTCTTTAAGAAAAAAAAAAAAAGGAGAAAAATGAGACAATATTTAGCTGTATACAACTAGATTAGGTCTCAAAAATTTGAGAACCTTTGAGCATACCTATTCCCCTGTTCCTTTCAAATGTTATGCTACGAAATATTTTCTGATAACAGGCCTCATTTCTGCCTCAGCTCCACACCAGTAAGGTTTTAATACCCAGCGTGTGATGAGAGATGAAACCAAGTGTGAACAACTTTGGGGTCCCATGAGTAGGCTGACTGTTGAAGCTGTCAGGTTCAATTGCATCATTCCACATTATTCAATGCCCCAAACTGCTCCCTAATTGTTAGGGGCTTAACATATTCAAAACCATTGTTTAGGCTAATGCTGAAATGCCTACAGTTGAGTTTCCATAAAGAAAGGGGAGGGATTTAATTGTAGTTAAACCATTTCTGAACTCTCCTCCTTTCATGATAGGACAACAAGGATGGCCGGAACAACCAATTCCAAGACGGCTTCTTAATCAGTTTATATCCAATCAACATCCCTTTTCCCCTCTGCTTTAAAAATAGTCATTGCTGTATTGTAGCTTTGCGTTTTATTATGATGCTTTACAATTAGTGACAAATTACCTCATTACCTACTTCAGACAAATCCTGTTTGTCAACAACTATTTCAAAGGTTATTTTTATTTCTTGTTTAAAATAAAAATAGATCATTGCTCCCATACTGTCTTTATCCCTTGAAGTATGAGTGCCAGATTAATGTGGTTGGGGTCATACCACTTATCAATCATACTAAGTTCTTCATCACAGCACGATGCTGTGACAGAAAGCATAAAACTACCCCTTGTTCCAATTAACACGAAGTAAAGAAATCAACAGCACTAGGAATCACCGACAACTACTTCTTATGGCCAACTACTACTGAAAAGGGTCTAAAAAACGTGATGCAGATGAAGTTTAAAACTAAATTTTCTGGGAGGCACTCTGCCGCACTGCTGAGAAGATGTTACTAACTCTTTCCATGCGACTGACCAGCTTCATGAAATATGGCAGGAAACTCAAGCACTAGACCAAATATTAACACCAGCTTACTTCATCTGGAAGGCATCTTAAAATGATGTCTTCTGGTCAACGGCAAGCAACATTTATCTGAACAATCTACTATTGAAAATAACATCGAATTGTAACCTGCAGTGCAATTATATAAGCTTAGATATTCAAACATACTAATGCCTGTACATTGGGATAATCAAAAATTGATCGCATAGATACCTATATAAATTAACTGCTTTTCTGGAGAAGTGAAAAGAGCTACATATCAAGTAATAGCAGCAAAAGCAACCTGGGGCCTTATCTTTCCTACCTTAACTTGAACAAGTGAAAAAAAGTGATTTTTATCTCTGGAATTTTTAAGGCCAGTTGCACTATGGAGGGCACACATCATTGGGCTTTTCTTGAGTATTCAACGCAATGGGAAGAACGTGCTATTGCTTCCTTTTATTCTTTCAGTATTTCTGGTACCATCTTTAACTTCATTTAGGAGACATGGGGGGAGCCACTGCTGCACATCACCACTTGCCTTCTCAGAACTCTGTTCGCTGTTCACCTGGGATGGCAACGCACACCTACACACGAGTGGGTGGTCAGACTGCAGCAATACATCCCATTTCTAGGAAGCCGAAGAGGAAAAGTTCTGCCACATCAACAGCTTTTCATGCATCACTTGCTGCAACACAACTCTTGAGTATTTTCACCACAAACACGGAATTTGCTTAGAGATCTTGTCTACACCTTGTTTCCAACTAAAAAAATTTACAAATTCCTGATTATTTTCCTATATGCCAAGAAATACAACACAAAACCCCTTAATAAAATACTGTTTCTACATTTCTTTCAAAACCATCAATGGACTTCTCAAAACAATTAGCATAACACAAATAATATTAAAATGCAGCCCAGTAAACTCTGTCTACATATTTTAACTGAACCGATACTTTCATTTACACCTTTTTAATTTGTAGTTTGGCTTTTATGTGTGTTTTGCCTTTCAATTCATTTTCAAGCAAACCATATTGACTTCTTAACTAAAGCAGCCTGCAGCACTACTGATGACTGAAAGCAGAAAGTGTTCTTTTCACAGCTAACCTCACCTCACCTGCTGTCGTACATACATCACCAATGTGAATGAATCCCAAACATCCACTGGAGCCCTTTACTCATTCATTCTACAAATGCAATATGGGGATTGAAAAGATAACCCAATCCACGCTGCCACTATCACCATCTAAGTAAAAAAAGTAAAAAAGTTTGGGCTTTTTTAAAAACAGATAGTCAATGTGCAGTTTTACAATAAATGTTTTCACTAACTGGCTGAAATTAAAGAATTAACTGCAAAGCTTAACTAGGAGGCTGGGAAAGTTCAAATGGAATCAGAAAAATGTTTGTGATGTCTCAGAAGAAAAAAAAAAAACAACTTTTCAATCAAAAAGTATTAATTACTAACGTACAAATTATTATCATTAAAATCTGTCAGGAAAACTGTATACATGACATGTAAAATCATCCTATGGACACATTATTCACATCATTACCACTTTTTATGTTACTAGCAAAAAATAAATACTTTGAACTCCTAGCTGTGATGAAGACTCATGCTTATGAACAATCGAATAATCAAATACTATCTTTGAGAATCAATTGTTTTGATTAAATGTACAAACAAATCCTTAAATTAAATGTAACCATCTAACCTTCAAACAGCAGCACTCACGTATTTTCCAAGAAGGGCATGAATGAATGTAATGGGGAAACACAGTGGGATTTGAAAAGCAAAATGAAAAATTAATGGCACACCTACAGAAACTAATTTATACCTCTGCCCAGTGTACAACAAGGGCACATCAAGTCATTAAAAACCACATGGGTAGAAGGCCTATCTTCCAATAATGTGAAAAAGCTATAACCTCAACTGTACTACCAGTTTACTCATCTCTTCCACGTTAACTAAGTTGCATATTCTGTAAAATTTAACCAGTTAAAAGCTATTTATTTATAAACTAGACACCAAAAAGAAACTTGTACAAAACCTGACTAGCATGCTACCTCATTAAGAGGTCTCTTTTGTTTGTTTTTGTCTTAAAAAGGAGGATTTACAGAGAAAAGACCCTGGGATTCCTCCACCTCCCCCACAAACCTATCTGGAAACAGAGCTATCATTTCAACACAAACCCCTTTTACCTCAAGTTTCTTCCTCAGTCCTTTCCATCTACCTCTGTGTTCACCGCACTTAACCTGTGTGTGCTCTACACAGAAAATGGAAACAATATCTTACCTAGGAATCTGTTTTCCTTAAGAGCATCAACCTACGTATCAGAAATCACAATTTCGCTCTCATATTGACTAGCAGAAAGAGTGACATGATTAGGAAACAAACCCAGTATACGCATAAAGGAATCTATTTTCTTCACATAAGTATTCCAAAGAAAGCCAGACACTGGCAATACAGCAAACAATGGATTTGAGAGAAAAGTAACTATTGCCAAGATCAACTATAATTTCAAAACCAGCAATAATAAGGAACCAGCCACTTACTCACAAACACTGACATTTAAACTTTCTAAATAAACATCAATAGTCTTTGCTATTTAAGTGATGAAACAAACACCTACAGTCGCAGAATTACTGCTGTGTAAAAACGCTTGCAAGATTTTCAACACTATATACAAGGCCTATAAGGACACTGCCTCAGCAAAGAACTTTGCAGCTTATAACAAAGCCCACACCATGTAAACTTGAAATGTTTTTCAAGTCAAACCTGAACATTTGGTTTTATCTAAATATTTTTTTATTTATTCTTTCCACTGCATACAGACTAGAAAATTTCACATTTTTCACATTCTATACCCTCACTATTGTCTCAGACAGCTAAAATGAAGTAGCTACACTCAGTTCAAGGAAGAGGTCAGTGTGCCTCAGTTGCCTGGAGACTGATGGTTGCTACAGCAGCACCAGATAAGCCAAGCTAAATAAGCTTCAGCTTGAAGGCAGAAAACATTTATTGCTAGACAGAAACGTTGACGCGGTTGTCTCAGCATGCAGCACTGCACAAAATCATGCAACTGCCTTTCACATTACCTGCATATTGCGTAAGTCTATGCAAAGACAATCTTACTGAAGGAAGAGGAAAATACAAAAGGAAAATATTTTTAATTGGGCTAAATACTAGATTACTTGCAACTATGATTCCTTTGTTCTTCTAGTTGAGTCACATGTTAGAAGGAATTTTCCCTCTGGCTGTAAATTCTTCCTCCTTGCTGCTCTCCTCCACCTCCACCCCCTCCCCAAAAATCCTCAGTTAGATTGAATGAAACAAAAATCAGATTTTTACCCATTTTGCCTAGAAGTAACAAGGAATTAAAACAGCTTTTAAGAGACAAACAAGAAAATTTAGATGGAAAAAACCTTTACTAGTATGGTTCTTTTACATTTTAAATTTTCTAAGATGCTTGAATTTAAGCGGCTGTGACACAAACACGGTGTAGTGACTTTGCAAGGAAAGTCACCAGGTTTGCATTGGTATCTTACACCACAACACCAAAGCCCTCTCTGTCTACAACATACTGAGGGATGCATTCAGCACACTTTCTAAATCTGCCAGCACTGGCAATTTCCTGTGGCAATGAGTCCCAAGGACGAGCAACATATTCTAATAAGAATGTAATAAGAATGATTTCTTTCTGTTCTGGATTGCTGGCTTTTCCTCTTACATAGTTTCTCCTTTTTTTTTTTTTAAGCGTTCTAGTGAGAACAGAGTAATTCCAGCATCCAAACAGTCTGTGATCCATGCTGTGGTTTTACCTTTGACCCAGTGGGTAGGAACCTCTTTTGAGAGATCTTATCATCAAGAGGTGTTTTGATAGTCACATAAAATATGTTAATTGGTTTTCACGTATCCACCATTTCTATTGATTAGAGAATTCCAGCACCACAGTAAGAATACAATTTCCTTTTTCTGGAAGCATGCTGCTTAAACTGTGCAATATCATGATCTCCAGATGTTTTATTATTCTCTTTTTAATTATCACTCATATTAAAAGTAATGCAAATCATCTTTAGAAAGACAAATGCAGAAAATACAAACAAATTGACCACAAATTTGTAAAGCTTGCTACTTTTATGTTGGATCTTAAAGAAGAAAAAAAAAAAAAAAAGACGATACCACCACCATACACTGTATGGCAATGTATAAACTGAACTTAAAAAAACGAACTAATAGAATTTACAAAACATACTATTTATCTGCAGGAAAGACCACCTAGTTCTAGATTAAATCAAATGAGTTAGTGTTGGTGAAAGGAAAAGACTGGTATGACCTGATGTCATGATCAGCAGAGGATGCATATTTTGGAGAAATTTAGCGATACATTAATGTATTGTCATAAGTGCTTTCTATGCTTTACATAAATTACTGATTTCTAAGGGGTAAGAGGTGTCACCACAAGGCACCCATCCATTACGAGCTTTGCAGACAAGCAGTAGAAACCCGTACTATCTTCATAAGTGCTATTCTAGCATTCAGCATCTCAGCTATTTTTATATTAAGAAACAGACCGATTAAAAAATGTAAAAAGAGCATAAGGGTCTTCTCAAGTTATGGAAATCATCTCTGATAACATGTCTTATATAATTTACCATCATTAGGATAAGTTACTTTGCAGTGCAAGAAAGGATTATTGCTTAAGTAAGTTTTTTGAGATCATTTCGAAGTCTCTACTTTTAAGGCTTAAGATATTCTGATCCAAAAGTGTCTGCAACAGAATTACACTAAATTCTTCACTTCAGCCAGCAGACATGGCTGTGACGTGCACCTCTGGGAGCGGAGCAGGAAGCTCACTCAACAACCAACCATCTAGTGCAGGTTACCCAGACTCTGAGATTGCCACATCTGTCACATCTCAGTGTCCTACAACTGAGGGCACTTTATCTTTTTCCATGTATTCATTCTAATCCCCAAAGAAAAGCTCATTAAAGCACTGACAGCTAACAGAACTGCCACTGCCTAGCGCACCCACAGAGACCCAGAAACTTCCCTTCAGTGCACTTACACTTCTGCCTGCCCGGCTCTAGCAAACTTCAGATGCTTAACTTGAAACTTTCCTCCCTTCCTCATAGTTACTTTGAGCTGATTTTTTTTTTATTTTTTAAAAAAGGTAGGAAACAGCATCAATTTCTCTGAGCAAGACTGGGAAAGAGAAGCAGACGGAGGAGTATCTTTCTTGACCATACTGTGAATCTGAGAATATGACATCCATAATTTGAGGCTACACCTGCAAACTCAACAGCAATATGTATCAGGCATGTGCATTTTACTGTCCTAAGAAAATGGCCAAATCCTCCTTCTGAAGACTTGCAAAAAGCCTCTCAACTTGAATTTTCAGCAAAGACTACTCTTAAATTCCCTCATAAATCCACTTCTGTTTAGGAAGGTATAAATAAGATTGCTCCCAAAACTGCTCCTAAAACAGGAAAAAGAACTAGGAATAAAGGTCTGTTTTCCTGTATTTCCACTTATTTTCTTGTGGGTGCCAGAATAAGGAAAAAAAAAAAAGGGGGGGGGGGGAAGAGGAGAAAGTCCCCTTGATAACATGCAAAACAATGAGAAGTCTTCAACTATGACAAGAATAAAACCAGTGAAACAGGAAGCCAAAACCAGCGTAAACTAGTGACGTGCAGCAAAGAGCACGGGACAACAGAGCTCCAAAATTAGGGACTAGACTAATTCAGAAAGTGAGAAAATAAAAACCACAGGACAGAAGCATCTGGAACATCAGGTGCTCTACATTCAAAATCTGAAAAGATCTCAAGATTCCTGAGCTTTCACATTCCTCTCTAGTTAACAAATAACTCCAAATCCATTGGCGAAAAAAAAATCCTTATCTCCCTCTAAAAGCTGCATCAGACAAAGGAGGATGACCACCACTATATGAATGCTAAAGAAAACCCTGCTGTTTTGCCACTATTCCTGAGGGGAGTAAAGCCAAACCAACTTCAGCAGGGACAATGGAAGCGATTAAAGCAAACTTATTTCACTTAGAATTGCAACTGAGCAGTAGCACCTACCTTCCCAGCTATCACATCTCCACCAAGGAGGCAGTTGTTCACTACACTGTGTTGTACTGGATCTATCATGCCACCCCAAATAAATCCTGGACTAAAAAGAGTAACAAACAGCAACTATTGAGTTTCCCTGTCTCTGTGCAAGCCCTAAGGGCTGCTCCACCAGATACTTCTTGTCCTGTTCCTTCTATGAGCCACTTTTGTGGCAAAGGAAGCACAGTGCATAAAGTAATAGATGGGAACTTAGGAAGAAAATAAAACAGAAGCTGCAGAAGAAGAAAAACAGCATAAAAAGAAAGAGGAATCCACTAACGAAAAAAAAAAAAATCTCTGCCCTGAGAAAATAATCTATAATCTGTCTATAATCTATTCTATCTGTAAAACAGGTTAGTGACAAGTATATGCAATATTGCTTGAAATTGCCTCACAGATGTGCTTATTACAGTCACTAAGAGCACAGATACATTACATGGACCAGAAACCAAAACCAAAACAAAACACACCAAAACCCCACACTACAAAGTCACAATTTGATCACAGTGAACTTCCAGAATAAGAATAAGTCCTGAAAATTTCTGAATAAAGTGAGATTACTGAACTGTAAAGATCATACAACACCAGCACCAAAGAGTTGATGAGCTACAAATAAAAATTTAAAATTTAAAAAATTAAAATTTAAAAGGCTGAATGTCTTAAAGAAAGGACTATACACCATTTCCACCCCCACTAAAAATACTATTGAAATGAGATGACAACATACTTAAATGCATTTTTTTTCTTGAAAGGAATACAGGCAGAGAGACGGTTTTAATAACCAATGACTGGAAGAAAACCCAGTCCAAAACCTTTACTTCTATTTCTGCAGTCTGACGCTGTATCCTGAAAGTAGAGACCCCAGAAACAAACAGCCACAGAGCACCAGTTGGTTAATTTCACTCATTTAAGTCATCAAAAAGAATAGAGAGCTCAACCAATTTCAACCTCAATCTCAACCCAAGCAGCAAACTTTTCATTATAAAATGTTAAATCTACTAAATCAATTTTTTTAAAAAAATCATTTTTAAATTTAACAACCACCATTTCCTGAAAAGTAGAAAAAAAAATCCTGCTGTACGATACCAAAAGATACTGAGGCACCCAGGTCACTGCTTTTTTATGAATATATATTAATCACTAAGAATAATTAATCAGAAAGAGCAATACAGCAAACTGTTACAGAACAACAAAACAGGCTGACAAATATTTTTTGTTATAATTATAAAACACAAAGAAATCTTAGAGAAAAAAAAAACTGAGCATAGGACCACACAGTGGTGCAACTTGTAACCTGGATTAACAGAGAAAAAATTAAGACAACATTCAAACTCCAAATGCAAGAAAGTGATTTTTCTCAACAACAGAGCACACATTAATATTCATGCAAAAGTTAAAGACATGCTTCCCAGAGAAAAGACAGTAGTTTGGGATACAGTAATTTGCTGTTACATGCAAAACAGACAGTACCGACAAACACATCAAGAGGATAAATTGCCAGGAAACCAAGAGCAAATATTTGTGTGGGCTGTACCTTCTCTCCTGTCTCCCTTTCTTCCTGTATTCTTGCAATTGTTAAATGCATTGTTATCCTAATAAAGCCTCACTGAATTAAGCACTGTAACGTATTGGAGGCTATGCCCAAGACATATAAAAAAGAAGACAGGATGCAAAAAAAAATGCGTTTCCAGCAAGTGGCATTTTTACTAGACCACTGATTCCCACCTGGTGAGGAACACCAGCATTTAAATTCAGTTATGGCACAGCATGGAACACAAGCTAATAATCTCTTCTGGATTTATTAGGTTGGAATAAAAATTAAGAGTGGCATGAGGGAGAAGAAAATGAGACACAAAAGAAAAGGTGATTGCAATAAGGCCCATACTGTGGTTTTGTCTTAGAAACGAACAAAAACCACGCTATGGGAACTATCATACTAGGCAACAGAATGAAAGAATCAAAATCCAGGATTTTCAAGTTGATTTTTTTTTTAAAGCTTTAAAATAAGTGTTCTTTAGTTGTTGAAGGAAAAAGCAGCACTTTGGTGTTTTAACCACTGAAGTTTTATATAAGCATAACAGTTATTAAAAAAAAAAAACAAAAAGCACAGTAGTATTGCCTAATCTCCTCACTTTAGGACAGTCGCTTTCAATTGCTTGCAAGTTTTCTGAATACTACGAACAATTTTTTCTGTGTTACACATCTACCATAACCTCCTAATCAGAATAGTTCAGCCAATTTGGAGACTAATTGTATAGATTATTTTTTTCTCCCCAAGACCACCTCCTTAGAATTTCTTAATACCCTCGCATAAAAACAGGGGGGGGAGGGGAGAAAAAAGAAAAAAAAAACAAAGAAAAAAGAAGACAAGTTGATGATGTTCCCAAAATAATAATTACAAATGCCCAATAGAGATCTAAGAAAATTTAACAACCAGAATCTCAGAGGAGTGCACCTTAGCAGCACAAGCCTCCTCTTGCAGGCTGTTCTAGTTGTTAGTCCTATTCCAATTGCATATCTGCTATCCTGACCAAACAGCTGAGCAACCAAGGGCTGGGCATACTTGGTCTCTTAACTAACAGTTTAAATAAAACCCACTTTGGTACTTATTACTTGTTATCTGCTATAGAGGCACAAGCTTACCTAACTTCTCAATATCGTATGTACACCTAGGATCTTGTCCGATTTTATTTTAATTAGAACACGATATAAAAAATACATTAGGAGACCATTATTTGAAGACTTTTATGGTCAAGAGGTGGGTAAACACTGAGAATACATCCACAAGAGCCCAGTAAGCAGACACAGCACTCTGATGAAACTTTGTAGAACTAAGCAGGTAAACCCTAACCCTTGAAATATAATCAGTCTTTTATGATAACTGCATGGGGGGGGG
>VWYH01002771.1:194190-289799 GCA_013399365.1 Pampusana beccarii
GGGGGGGGGGCGGGAAATTAATAATAATAATAATAATAATAATAGGTTCTCTTAAACTGGAAAACAACCGCATGGTAAAATAGGTTGTCTTGACTGCAGCTCTTCAAACACTAGAAAAGAGCTCATGAACTGAAACTCAAAAAGCAACCTGGAGTCCAGGAAAAATAAAGGCACGTTACAGGTGGTTGTCATGGTTTAGTGGGAACCAAAGACACCTCCAGGAGGACAGAACTGCTTGGTATTTTCAAGTTTTGAAAGTTGGGAAAAAGCATCTAATCCGCCTGGTGCTATGACACCAACCCTAAACCTCAACCAGAACATGAAAGCACTTAGTATTTTAAAATTCACAATATACATCCATCTTCATTCTCCTCCATGCTGGCAAGCACTCTGTGAGCTCACTTTCCCCATGAAAGAGGAAGAGCTGTGTCCACAGACCTTAAAGCCAACTGACCACCACAGTTTCTTTGTAGAATGTTTATCTCAAAACTGACAAATCGGCAGGGTAAAAACCCAGGAAAGTGACAGTTAAAGCAATTTAGCCTCAACTGGAAATTTCCATTGCCTAATCTGTTGGATGTTACTGGACACCAGACATAAAAGAAAAGTTGCCAGTCTAACTGTGAATGGTGAAGACAGGAAATATGGAAGGGAAAAAAAGGTTGGGACAATAAATATAGGTGTCTTGGTTGTAGAGCATAACTTAAGACACATGTCATGCTACACAGCTCATCTGAGGCGTGGTGTTTGGCTGAAATATCAATGCCTGTATAACAGTTCAGATGATGGAAACACCAAGTTCAAATTTATACCTTGACACCATTGATACAAGAAAAAACAAAGACTATGCCTTTACCCATTTCCAGCTGGCAGACACTAGTTACCAAAATGTACTCCTAGAGTCACTGAAGCAGCATAGGACTTGGTTAATTCTCTATGGAAACACAGGAGTTCTCTCCTAAGGCTGCCAACAAAAACTTCTCAACCATTTGAACCTCCCTTTGTAGTTCAGAACCAAAAGACTCTTTAAATGGTAGTACTTGTGAATAAGATCCTGACAAGTAAATCTATGACCACTTGAAAACAATCTAGGTACCGAGGTAAGATACATGACTCCTTGGAAGGGAGGGTGGGGAGAAACACTACACAACAAAAAAAACCCCAACACATCTCCCAAAAAACAGAGCCAAAGGAAGGGCAGGCATTTTAAACACTTAAGCTGGGGAGGGGCCTCTCCAGCTTAGCTAAACACTAAGAGCAAAGTGCACACCTCCTAGGGTATACTTCACCTTTTTGTGACAACGTGAGGAAAAATATACCATGGTATTTCTGTACCTGTCTGCTAAATATGGGCTCTGTTCCATTGCTTTTTCAATCTGTTTATCCCTTGACGAAGTTTAACTAATAGAAATGATAGCGCACAATTCTCGCTTATTTAACTTTTCTGGGTCATTTGTGATTTTACAGAACTTTCCCAGTATCTTTTTTTTCAGGCCAAGAGTCCTATGCAATTTACTCATTCCTTATAAAGATGCTGTTCCTTGCCATTGTTCACTACCATGGATCTTCTTGTACCTCTTTTGATACGTACTGTATCTCTTTTGAACAGAAACTGCCTTTTCCCTTTAATATGAATAACATTTGCTCTCTTACCACCATGCCAACATAGGCTAGTGAGGTCTGATCTCAGCAGTTTGCAACAACTGTTCTTCATAACAGCTCACTGCATAACCTAGTGTCACCAGCAAACTTAGCTTCTGTTCCTCCTCCTTTTCCTAGATCATTTCTGAG
Organism: Pampusana beccarii; assembly: GCA_013399365.1. Classification (NCBI taxonomy): domain Eukaryota; kingdom Metazoa; phylum Chordata; class Aves; order Columbiformes; family Columbidae; genus Pampusana; species Pampusana beccarii. The sequence continues at coordinate 195,982 of VWYH01002771.1, forward strand.
TATGTCGAGCTGTACAAAAGGCCATAAAACGCTGATCTTTCTAAGACTCTGATGGTAAATCTCTCCATTGTGAAAACTGAGCATCTACTTGTTTAGGGTTTTTTTAAAATAATTTAATTTGCTGCTAAGCTATGACGCAACCTCTCCCCTTATCTCCAGACTGTTCAATTTAAGTGTCTTCAGTGAGTTGGGTTGTGGAATAGTCTTCGGAAATGTAAAGAAAAAAAAAAACACCACTCATGCAAATTGATTGTAATTTCCCTTCACAAAAGCTATATTGGCTCTTTGTCAAAGCATCGCATTTTTAATTCATTTCTTTAAAATACTTTCTATCAATTTGTGCAACAGAGATGTCACCCAATTTTGTGTGAAACTGGCCAACAGGTTCTAAGGTTACAAGACAGAAGTCCCACTGGCATAATACAAGCCTTATTTCTTTAGGAAACCAGTCCAGAAGAATTACCTAAAAATATTAAATGCCACCTATAACAACCAAGGGTTATTTGATACTGAAATGTATTCTGTGTTAGGCTTGCACAGAATATTTCTGCTATACATGTACTATACACATGCATGCACATGGACACATTCATGTGCATGTAAGTATTTACGTATTAGACTTGATTTTAATTCTTCAGTTTCACATCCACTGTCTTAAATCACAGTAGACTCTATAAATTAAAAGTTGATGGCTTATGTGCACACAAAAATGATATATTTGATACATTCATTGTAAAACAGATTCCCATCAGAAAATGTAAAAGACAAGAAACACAGGGTATAAAAACATCATGTCCAATACAGGTATCTCTTCACACTTATACTCTAATCATGGTGGCTCTCTGCAACTATACCTTTGTACTCTCTTCCCTTGATAAATGCAATCCTGCCCAACTTCAATTCATACAAAATACTACCATAAAGTTCTTTTTTCTGGTTCATTACTTCAAGCACATCACCTTTCTGCACTTCTCAAGTGCCCCCTTATCACTTCACGATCAAACATGAACTATGTATCTCCATTTGTATGACCTTTCAAATGCAAACCCGTAGCATAAATGTCAACTATCATTTGCTATCGAGATGTCAGCCACCTCTTTTCCAGGGTTAGCCTTAGTTTTCCATTTGTCAAATTTCCCAAATAAACCACTCTGTTCTTTAACTGACACCAGCACTTTCGCATGAGACATACAAAACTTTATGTGTTTTCCTCTTTTAAATCCTTTCTTAAAACATTGTTCTGATACCAGACGTTGGTTAGAGCACTGATAAATTGTAACCAGCATTTATGCTACTAGTCATAATATAGTTATTATTACTACACACTTCCATAGACCATTTAAAAAAATCTATGTGCTCTCCAAAGATGGGACTATGTAACATTATGGGGGCCTTCTAGCCACTGTAACATTTTTGCAACAAAGACAATGCTTATTAACCTATTTTCCAAACAAATTATTGTTTCTTTTAACATTGAAAATAACCAGGTCAATAACATGGTTTGCTATCTTAAACTCTTGTGATAGTTTACCTGAGTTGCAGCAACAACAGTAGTTATAGAAGGCGCAGTTGAAGGTGATAGAGCTCCCACTTGCTGCAAGTGGCCTGAAGCCTGCTGAGGTAAATGAGAACTGGAAACGGGAGTGCTAGATCCTGAGCCAGATACTGCATTTGGAAATGATACTGCTACATCATTGCTGCTAAAAATACCTGAAAAAAATTACAAAAATGATTACATGCATCTCCCTCTCTCCCCCTCCCTCTGTTTTCTAGTAACCATGTAAATATGCAGTAGAAAATTAATCAAGACAAATAAGACCACTTAATGCAGAAAGTTCCTGTGTTGAAATTCTAACCATGCCGATTGGTAAAAGTGCTCTCATCACTTGACACATTCTACAGTTCAGGGAACATAGATTGATTCAGTTCTAAGTTTTTGTAAAACATATGTGATAAAGCAAATATTTATGTGCATTACAAACTGCTCAAATATTAACAGTAGCAGAATATTTGGCTAAAATGCCTGCCTTCGACTGAGTCTGCTATCAGGGTTTGCTCTTCCAATGAATTACCGCAAAAGTTAAAGTAGATAAAGAATGAAGTATTGGGCTATATAACTGAACATATACAATAAAACTGGAAAAATACTTTTAAACTTTATAATTTTGGAAAGTAAGGATTGTTCGTGTATTTTCAGAAAAACACTGACAGCAAGTCTGAGGACCCAGTGCTCAGATTTGCTGGTAGAACTAGTGGTATTTCATTTATTCACAAACTAAAACTCCATCCACGATCTAGGAATGCTTGACTAACATTATTGCTAGAACAGCCACCAAGTAAATGACTAAACATGTTAACGTTAGTCAGACTTGTACGTTAGCAATTTAAACAGGAAGAGTTCATACCCCTCTGTGAAGCCATTACTTCTGTTCGTCTACATGCAGGGTAAAGTTCATTATATAGGTTGGGAAAAAACCCTACTGACCAGAAGCCCAGGACAAGAAGTAGTACCTGTCTATGAAACTGTTAGGCTCCACGTGCATTAGATAAGTGAGCTGTCAGCTGGCCAAGGAATATCAAGCATGGTAGCACTGAACTGCAGTTAGAGGAAGAGTGCCACAGGGAGTAAACAGAAGTAGAATGAACATGGTTAGATCAAAAAAAGCAACAGAACTGAAATGCCAGTTAGAAGGCAAAGGTGGAGCTAGTTTCTCAATCATACAAATAATGGTTTGAAGAAGGCAGTGACAGTAATAAGATACGCAACGTTAAACCACCACTCGCCACCCAGCAACCCCTCTGAGCACAGGCAGTCAGGGGAGGCTATCGTCAGCCGAACCCACACGCAATATGGAAATACCGATGCATCTTAAATTCCCTGCCTCAATTAACTGCCAAGAAAAATGGAAGAGAAAAACAGTCAGACCCATTAGAGAAAGGTATGAAAAGAATAGCTGGAAACACATTCCGACAACACTGCTTTCCTGCTAACCGAGGACAGTGACTCCTTAACATCTCCCCCATCTCTCCATCACAGCACAATTCCATACCTGCTCTGTTTTTCTGCTGACCTTCATATTTTTTCCCATTTAGTGCAACTTCCTCTACCATCTTTCCCTCTTTTTTTTTGGTCACCATCCCAAAAATCTACAGTTATGGAACTACTTAGCAGTTGAGATCCTTAAAGTGTTCACTTTGTGATGCCCCTTCTCCAATTATAGCTGCCTTGTCTAACAAGACAGTAAATTATACGGATCCTGCTCTAGATTTATCCCTACATATCACCAAAACGAACACAATTAACAAACAGCCTTGCTACTGAGCATATTCTTAAATGAAATCTAATTACAACCACAAAATGTGAAATATACTGCAGGTCCTCACATGATTTTAATATATGCTTTCAATCAGAGATTTTGAATTAATAAAAAGGATGAGATTTTTGACCCTTTGTATTTTGAATACAGGAAAACAACTAAACATACAAAAAAGTCTTGAAAATGATGAGATTCTCATGCAAGTATCTGGCTCCAGGAACCATGAATTTTAAGGGTAAAAATAATGAAATACCACAACACTTATCAAATCATAAGAGCCTGACACCACAAATACTATCACTCTCATAAAATGGCAATGATAACGAGTGGAGAAAACAAAATTTTTTGTGAGAGTCAAATAGTAAAAAAGAAAGATTTTGCCAGAAGGGTAAAAGAACCCCAAATTTTTAAATCTATTGTAGATTTTTTTTTTTCTTAATTTTTTCAATATCTTACATATTCGATAACTGCAGAGTTGCTGCTGCTTCTATTTTAACGATAAGGTTTATTCTTCCTCTTAAAAATAAAGTTCTGGGGTACAAGCAGATAGTTATAAAATCACAGGCAAAACAGCTATTTCAAAAGAGAGACAAGCAGTAAACTAGTTTGCCAGTGGAATGAGGTCAGCTATTATTTGTTGCTAGAAATAGTAGTTGCGGTAGTAGTATTAACACCACTCACTATTTGTTGCTGTTGTGAAATACTGGACAAATACGACCTATCTGCCCACTCCGGGCTAAGTATTTCCATTTAGCAATACCTTACTTAATACATAAAATACATGCACCTTCTGGAACTAGTCATGCAACTAAGATATCACTCAATGCAAGCACTCAAATAAGAACTGTATGCTGAACATACAAATAAATCCTTGCTTTTCACACCATTTCAAAGATACCTGTACAAAAATTATGTGCATATCATATTAGAAAGCCAAGAAAGTGCACACTTAAAATGTCTCAAACATATCAAGTTGTCCTTTTGGGGTTTTGGGAGAGATAAATCACTTTCTGGATCAGGAAGGAATAACACCAAAAGCCTGAACAAATCACTATAAACCACATTAATGTTTAAAACAAACAAACGACACTGAAGTCCTTCCCACATTACTGAAAAGCCAAATAGCTCTAGCTTGTCGTGAATGGCAATTTGTAATTTGCCGGAGGCATGAACAGCGTGGTTAAACACAACTCTGCATTGTCAACAAGACACAGCTCTTCAACTGCAGGTGCAAATGGGCGCGTAACACTGGTCAGGTAAAGCCTGACTGTGCTTAATGCCGATAACACAGCTGCAGAACGCGGCTTCTGGTTTTGGCAGACAAAATGCACATAAAGCCCATGCTGCTGGAGTGAAAGGCTGAACAAAAGGGCCAGTAAAAAAAAAGGTATCTCTGAACAACAACTAACTGCCTGCTTAGCACAGAACAGTAGTGCTATAGAGCAGGGAACGCAGCAGATTATGCAGAATGGAAAAAAATGCATTCTTTTGGCTGACAATCAACAAGGAAATAGATAATAGAGGAGATAACAGAACTTGAAGAACAGTGAAAAACAAAATAGCTACCAGTCAGAACTAGCTATACAGCAACATACACCAAGCATGCAGAACAACTTCAGTGATTTTATTCAAAATCTCAAAAATAAGTAGTTCCGTGAGCAGAAGAATTAATAAAACATTAAATTCTGACTTTCAGCAGTGTTGCACCTCACAGATGACATCAAGCTTTCCCACCGCCACACCAAGTTTTCTCTACCTAGTGACAAAATCCTCAGTTTTTATTTTCTAGTGCTACAGCGCCCTAAATTATTCAGCTCCCTCACATTCCCTTCCTATGCTGGAGATTGCCTAGTTCAGCAAGAGGCAAAAACAGGCTGTGGTTACTCTTGTAACCACGTACTGTCCATCCCTATTACAGGAACTTACATATTTCACATTCCTTTATCAAGTTTGCTCAAAATTGGAGAATAGGCTCAAAGCCTGTGGGCCAAAATCAAGAGAAGCAACATGCAGACTACTTCCTTAGGAAACCAGAAATTCTCCCTACCGTATAGCTGTATTTTTTTTTTAAAGTCAGTAACTTTGAACTCGTGTAACAATTGTGAAAAGAGGATGTTACTTGAGATATCTGTCAAAGGTTGCTGATCCCAGCACTTTGCTAAAATTTAAGGAATAAGCAGAATCTGGTCAAAGAGTTTGGTTTTCTTAAATGTAAACCTACAACGCCACAGAAGTTGCGCAGAACTACAGAACCTTCCTACCTGGAGGAGGACAGACAGACATGGGGCAGGAAAATTTGAGTTATAAGAAAAATAACTTCTTCAGAAAACCTGAAGCTATATACACATCTTCGGTACCTTCACTTCCTGTGATCTCAAAAAGTCTCCCCAAAAACCAAGATGACCTTTCATCTAGAGCAAAATACAAAACTGGCTTCAAATGAAGCAGTCCATTAACTGGTAACCAAACATGTAGAAAAATTGATTAAGTTTAGTTATGCAAGAAAGAACATTTCTACTCCAGCAGAACATCAATAGTGGAAGAAATATCCCACTCTTTGTTATTTTGTAGTATGGACATAAGCTAGTGAATCTAATGCTAAACATAAGCAAATAAACACAGGTTATTGTGACAGAGTTGTCAAAAAAGAGAAGAAGTAAAAGTGTGTTTGGAACTGTCAACCTAGCAACAATATTTCATTTAACTTCATCCAAGACAATCAAACTATAGCTTGGATGCTAGGCCCAGCCTCTTTCCTTCACGAAGAAATTCGAAATCTAAGAATCAAATAATCAAGCTGTTTTCCTGCTGATGACAGCAAAGTGGTAGAGTTCACTTTCAGATAGGTTTCTACAACATTCTGCAGTAACAGTTCTAGAAGTGCACAGAAGCCATAGTTACTCATCTGCAGGCCGATAACAAGCCAGAACTTCCGTCCCTTTCAGTGCCGGGGGGTCCTTTTCTGATGGAGGCACAGCAGCCTCTGTCAATACCCTCCTTATATGAACGGCATTCTGTCTCCCCTGTTAGGAGGTAGAAGGAAAAAATGCTCCCAGACTCAAAGTAGCCAAAGAATAAAGACCGCTGGTGGTGGAGGGGAGGAAGGAGGATACAAAATACAGGCCTACATGTTTTCAAAATGGAACAACTATTCTAGTTTCATACCTACTGACAGAAGGCAGACTGCTGTAATTATTCCTTTTGAAAATACTCCACAGATTGGATTTATAGTCAGAAACCAAAATGCTTGACAAGACCTTCACACAACTGAGGAACACAATTCGGCATGGCAATGTCACATATATGAAAAATCAGTGAGCTAAGAACAGGGTCGTATCATCTGAAGTCTGCTATCAAACTCCATTAAAATTAACCCCAAACCCTTGACAGCTCAGCTAGCAAAAGATCTTTAGTCAATCTCCTCTGCCCACTTCCATTCCTATGTTCACGATCCTCACTGTACAGCTATCCACAGTCATCATAAATGTATTCAGTAGCGGGGTGGCAGGTGAAGGGCCAGAACTGATCCATGTGGCTACCAAAAGAGTCGACACCCCTGTTCAGCTAACCCCACCTGCTACAGGAAACAACATTATTTTATACTTGGTCCCACATTTATTAATGACCACAGGTCAGCAGTGTTACAGAACTCACTCTTCAGTACACTGGAACAGTGAGGAATACATCCACCATCTAACAGGAAACAACACGAGTCTGTATACAATCCGCAATTAAACTGTTATGTTATTACGTAGTGTGCCTACTCCTACTTGGAATTAATCCAAGCTCCTACAGGTCTTGCACTACAGCACTCCACTGCAGAAGGGCTCAAACTCCCGTTTTTCATAGCCTAGCCAAGGTGAATTTGTTCTCTGAGAGGTCTGAACACGACATGAGGAGACGGATGAATAACACACTGGACTAGGAACACAGGGAGAACAGCATCGCTTTTCTAGCCAGTACATCCACCTGCAGCAGTGACCAACAGCAGCTGCACAGGGAAATCTTCCAGTCTCTAGAAATCTATAACTTACGGATTGTGAGCTTGAGGAATGGTCTCTGTAATTATTAGCCTTAAATTTGCCTTCAACCCTGCCCCAATGAATTTCTTCCAATCCTTTCAGAACAGTTGCAACTTTTCATACCACGTCCCATGATTATATCTCAGTTAAACTTTTTTTGGGAGTGGGAGCGGAAGACAGAGATGACACAGGGACAAACCTCCTTTCATTTGTTTCCTTCAGATGTTCCGATTTCTCACAATAAATCTTTGAGATGCTTTGTAATTGCCTGCTTAAGATTCACATATATAATTAATTCAGCTTTATGAAATATAACATGTTAAGAATTTAATATTTATTCTAGCCTGATTCAACAAATTTTGAAGTATTCTTCTATAATAAGAGCAATAAGATAAAGAACTCCATGATCATATCTGAGAGACATACACTCAGCACTACAGGAAAGACCTGTAGTTCAAGTATGCCACAGCACAGAAAGATCTTTGCAAGAAGAAAAGGTCAGACAGATATGGAAGAACAACTGACAAATAGATCTTAACTTTTATTTAGATGTTTGCTTTTGTCATGGTGAGCCAAGACACACAAGCCTAAGTTACTAAAATATGACATACTACAACAAAGTAGTTCTAGGCTCACTAAACAAGCATTCCTGAGTAGGAACATGACACTTGTGATCTACGCTTCTTAATGATTTCCAGGGAGAACCGAAATGTGTTTGCTTATGATCTCTGAAAATCTACCATAGTTTCAAACCATTCTGACAGCAATCTATCTTGGTGCTGAAATGGTGAGTGACTGGAAGCACTAGATTCCTCCTCATTGGTAACATAACATAGTCTTTCAAAGGACTTCTACTTCAAGTTTTCTCTCTCTTGGATTCCAGTGATCTGCAGTTGGTGTGTTCGAAGAGATGCTGCAGGACGCTTGATTAAGCCAGAATTTCCAAAAAGAGGGCTATTAGAGGGGCTAACAAACAACAATGGCAATTCTGTGGTGATTAGTTACTTCTGGTGGTGGGGAACAGCTGTCGCCTGAACTGCTGAAAGACTACACATAGCTGTCATTAGCGACAACTAAAGCTTTAAAATGGTATTCTAGAAACTCATGGACAGGCAGTAAACACTTAAGGTTGTAATATTTGACAACTGAACAATAACACTCCGTTATTCAATACTCCGAAAGAAATGGGCATAAAGGAACTATTTCAGGATGGCTTTGTAATTTGTCCTTCTCTTGTTCTTCCTTTTTTAAAATTTATATATTTTAGCCAAGTGCTATTCTCCCCATGCTTCAAGGCAGGCAGATGCCTTTTAGCAACACTGCAGAAGTCTGCTCAAGTTGGGCTAAATTAAACATTCTAACTCATTCATACTGGGTAGATTCTGACTAGTTTACATTGCCTTAGTGTAAACCAGAACAAGCACAAACAGCGACCTGAAAAAAGGAACAGGAGTAAGAAACAGAAGACAGAAAAAGTGAAAATAGGAGCCACGGAAAGGCTACAACCAAAACCATTACAATTTACAGCTAGCTCTAACATAAAATACAACACTCAGGTCATCACTCCCCATCGTCTTTTTTTAAAGTATGCACTAAAATCCCCAACAGATATGAATCTCTGTATCCCCTCTCCTGCTTTCCAGTGGTAGGCCCATAAAAATGATGCAGAGGAGGTGAGACTTCAAGGTCAAGTCAAAAAAGTTTGACTGTAAGATCCAGAGTAAGACTGAGAAGGACAAAGCACAAAGTTATCACACAGCGAAGAGCAGTGAAAACTTTACATCTCTCAACTGCAATTTTTCAGGTTTTTTTTTTTTAAAGTTTTTAAAAAAGCACGAAAAACGTAGGAAGTTGACCATTAAACTGAGAAACAAAGCACTGAGTACGAAGCCTCTTACTGGCAAAACTGCAGTGTGCCAGTTCCACCTGGAAACGTCTTGAGTCTCTAAGACAGGAATCTTGATGGGAAAATACAGCCTGCATGACTGTTTTCTACTCCTGTTTTTTAACTGATTCTTTCAAATGTGTTCAAGTCTTTAGCTATCATCTTTCCTCCTTTACACTTTGTCAGCACTAAATTCAGCTGACAGGCTTCAACCACCACCTTTTTACTAGCATAACTATCAAATGAGCCTCTCTGCTCCAAACTTGTATTTGTCTCCGCTCGAACCAAAACTCTGGGGTTTTTTTTTCTTTTCGGTAATTTCTTGCTGATGTGCAGCCAACTTAAACTCAGTGCAATGGAAAAACAAGCTCCTGATACACTCTCAGTCACAGTTCTTACAGACAATGACTCTTTATCCGACTCATAATCTGAACATGCTGTTGGAGTAAACTATTTCCTATATTTAAATAGTTATCTTTATATTTAAATATTTATCTCAAGTTCAAATACTTTCTTTTCATCCTGTACACATAAGGCAAGATCTTTCCTTGTTGTTCCTCTTATCAAAATTTCTACCTACCCTCATTGATTTCGCCCATCTATAGGCCTCTGCCAAAACAAGAGTATGGAAAAAAACCTGCAAGACTGGGGCGGGGGGGAATGTAACCAACTTCCAAAAATCTTACTTAGAGAAACACGGGAAGGCAGATAAAATACACAACACCACCTCCTCCACAAAGGAAAAAAAAAAAAGAGACACCAAACAAGAAACACAGGCAGACTAGACGATAAATCCTGTCCAAACAATGTTCCAAAGCATACATGTACATAACATTATGCTTCCCCACAATACAAAGCATTATTATTGCTTGACAAGAAAGCAAAAGCATACACCATTAAGTAAGTATTTTTCTCTATGCCCTCCCAACTTCTGTGCTGGAGGTCAGAATACACCATCAGGGTTTTTTAAAAAAAAAGTGCAATGTGGAAAGAAGTCATCACAAATGGGGTTCCATTAAATTGTATTCTGCACTGTTGTGAACCTATCCCTCTTCAACATTAAACAGCAAAAAGGCTCTGCTTATAAAACAGCAGAAACTCACCAAGTCCAAATTCAGCACACTTTGTCAGATACCCTTCAGATGTTTTATTTTTGTTCAGAAAAATGGTGAGCTTGCTTTCCTTCATCTCAAAGCTGGTTCAGAGCACTGTACACCTGGGAGAGTGAGAGGGAAACCCTATATCAAAAGGAAAAAAGCTAAACCTATTTTACTAAAGCAAATCTAGAGAAATTTCAATATTTCTCACTGCATGTAGACTATGAAACACAAATTTAATGTCATCATTTTTTAAATTATTATTTAAAAGACCCACCACTATAAAAATCTGCCTAACAGATGTAATTCATGGCTCTGACAGTGTGAAAAGCAAAGTCCTACAAAACCTTAATGATTGCTAGCTTAAAATGTAAAGAACTTCACCATGCAAAGTTTCAACATTTAAATTATTTTTCATATGCTGAACTCCAAGTCAATACAATTTGCAACATATACAACACTGCTCTTCCAACATACACGTACATCAATAAGAAAATTACTCTATTTGGCTGACACCAATGGATTAAAAATATCCGATTTTTATTAACAGATTGCCTGACACCAATTAAATAGAACATTGAGAAATAAACTTACTCATCTTCACAACCAGCCTTATGAGAGGGTTTTAACTGTAAACACTGCCTCCTAAATCTTTCAGTAACTTGTGAATATAGCTATGATTGTTTCCTATGTATGAACAAAAGTCTTGAAAAAGTAAACCAAGTTCTAATTTAATAAGATACATTTCATTTCCACTGGCTATGAGTGAATACAGAATTAGGGGTACAAAGCCAATACTGAACACTAAAGGGAAACAGCAATTAGATACATTAAAGATTCAATATTGCTCCCTCTGAAACTGATAGTCCTGTTATCAGTGACACAAATGGGCAGCATCGGGCTGTCAGAACAAAGAATGGACAAAACACGGCTACCTTCAGATGCATTACTTGTAGTAATTTAAGTACTCAGGAAGGCAAGTGGGAGAATGCCTGAGGTAGACACCACTATAACACACCTATGAATGGAGCACAGAAGAACAACTAGAAACACTATTCACAAAATTAAAGAAAAGAATCTCAGAACTGGAATAAAACTGTTATCATTTTACTGCACACATACAAAAAGATCATAAAAAGAGAACTGAGGAACTATTGACCTATCAGGCTCCTGCAGACAATCTACAAAGTTTTCACTCAAGTACTGAACAATTGACTCACTGCAGACCTGTATTTCACCCAATCCATAGAATATGCAGACCTTCAATCAGGCGTTTCCACAAAAGGCTACCCTTTGTGATAAATGAACCTCTGAAAACGATTCTAATATAACTTACCATTATGTATGGTATTCATCAACTTCGAGAAAGCTTTTGAGTTAGGAGAAAAAGGGCTTCACGTTAAGATCATGTTTAACAGACGCACAAAAGAATATATGTATAGACAGGAATTTCAGCGAACAATAATATACCTGAATACATCTTTCTTGTATTAGAGCTCTGATCATTCACAGTAGCTCAAATTGTAAAATGGATTTATTTCTATCCACTATAATTTTTTACTTATATTTCTTTTGTCAGTGTTTGTTAGCTTTTAGATGTCACGTATAAGAAGATTTCAGCACATGCCAACTAGCCGCTTTCTAAAGCTACTATTACAAATAAAAAAGTCAAATACTTCCCAGCCACAATCAGTCTTCCCAACAAAAGACTGATTTTAATTTCATTGTCCACAACAAATTTAGAAACTTAAACTGTAGCTGCCTTGCTAATTTTAATCATGCATATTTTTTTGCCTCACTGATAGACTGAGACTAACTCACGCGACCAAGTTCAACAGAAACCAGCAGCATCTCCTGGACTTTAGGGAGCGGAGCTGAAGAAGAACTCAAATGTGTGGAGAGAACGAATGTCCAACCAGCGGTACACTAAAGGAGGTGCTCACAGGAACTTCCTTTTCTTCAAGGGTTGGGGTTTTTAGAGAATATGGATGTCTGACTACGAAGTGCCAGAACACACCGACATCCTCGGCTGGGCAGCCAGGAGTCCCCGTAGCTCAGCGCCCCCAGGCACACAGCACCTCTGCCCAGCTGCAGAGCCACGCAGACCGCTCACCTCCCTCTTCCACTTACGCCACCCACCTATTCATACTTAGGACAACGACCTCACGGCTATGAAATTATTTTAGTTCCAATTTACTAGTTCACTCTTCTATGCTACTAATGAATGAAGCCCTCAGCTTACATGCCTGGTTTGACAAGACGATCGAGTGAATGATTTTGCAGGCGAGAGTGTGACAAACACCTCCGCCGTACTTCGGTGGGCCAATTTGCTATTTGCACCAGCCTCTGGGGTCTGACTGTAATAACTGTTCACGTTCCAACAGGGTGACTGTCTTTATGCTTTATTTTTCTCTTCTTTATTCTCCCCACAAGTGGCAGCTCCTGAAGACTGCTCTTGTAAGCCACTTTTAACTGCCAGGCTCTTCTGAACATCGGGATTCCAAAAAAGTGAACTAACAACAAAGACAATTTAAACTTTTCTCATTGATACTAGCACATTACAAAACTAATTTAGAAGTCATTTAAAAAAATCCTTGCCTTCTAACTACTGCCTAAACTTGAACAACCAGTCAAAGTTACTTCCACAGAAAAAAACTTTCTAAATTTATATTTTAATTAAAACATTTCAGATGAAGTCTGTAATGTAAAACCAACCAACCAAACAAAACCACATCTCCTCAACAGTTTTCTGAGAACTAACAACAACATACAAAAATACACTCATAATCAAAACTACTGCTTTACAAGGAAAAAAATTCCTAAAACGCACGAAGTTAATATGGCCGGGATAATCTACATTATACTATTGGACAAATTCTGGCTCAGGTGCAGAGGACACGGTGCAACTGCTGTCTGCCACCCTTCAGAGCAGAATCATTTCACCCGCATCAACTTTCCACAGTCTTTATTTGGTTATAATTATATGTTTGTTCCAGTTATGCTCCATTTTTCTGCACAAGAAATAGCAGCAATTGTGATCCACCACTGCTTTTCATTTTAAGGAAAGCCCCTTTCAAATTTAAGGAACTGTTGGGTAGGTTTTGAAGGGGGGCTTGGAGTGGATTTGGCTTTGTAAAACAAGCTCAGCCCTGGATTGCCTGAAGCGACACCTTTTGCCTTTGGTTCTTTAAAACTGCACCACACAGGAACGACCATTAACCCAAGCCATCACGTACATTGTATTCCAAAGCATCACTCCAAGCTTTCAGAAAGTCTTTAAGCAGAATACACTAGGTAAAATTTACTGCTAACAAGATATGCACTTCATAGACAAACGAGGAAGAGAAGCAGCTCAAAGGAGCTGACAAAACAATTCGTCAGACCTAGTCAGCAACCTGAGGTTAAAACAAGTGATCGTCTGACAACTCAAGAACATACACAAAAACCAAGTGAGGAAAAACAAGATGCAGTAGAATCCCTTTCAAACTACAGCTCCTAAATGTGGAAAAAAAAGTCACGGTATACACAATCTTTAAGAGAACAGTGCCAATTCCAGGACACACATGACTTACACTTTAATAATCTGCTACTGCGCTTATCAGAATGAACTTTTCACAACAAGTATGTGCTACAATTGAATAAATACGTGAGAAAAAGATTCACACCTTTGATCCTTACTTTGAAAGTCTCTTTTTATTTTTAATCCTTAAGATTCCCTACAGGAAGTAAAAAGACTATCATGCAATGATGAAAAAAGAGAAATACAGCATTATGAATTATCAGAAGGGATACAAGAGAGATATAACAGAGAACAAAACAAAAAGCATAATGATGCCACTTGAACAACTCCTGTTGCACCTACATTTCAAATACTACCTGCACTTTTCAAAAAAGGACATAGTAGCACTAAAAGAGATCTGAAAAGGCTAAAAGGATATAGTATGAATGACAAGAAGGTATTAAGACATCTAGGTCTAAATAAGATAATGGGGAAATGACAGAAATTTATCAATTATCAATACTGTAAAGATGCTGAATATTTGTAATGACTACTCAAGGATTTAGGAGTGTCAAAACATGATCAGCAGCAGCTGCAAACAATGCTCATCCTTTTACAATGCATAAAGATATGAAACTCATTTCTCACGTTTCGGATAGTAACAGCATAAATAGTTTCAAAAATTATTGGGCAAATTCATGGAAGAGATGGATTCATGGAAAACATCAAACAGCTACAGATATCCAACCTTGAGATGAGATGCAAAGAATCCTGGTAAGAAAATGTCTTGTTTAACCTAAGTCCTTCGAAACAAACTGTTCTAACACAGACCTCATCCAGTTACACGATGAAGGGCCAACACTAGATCAGCCCTTCTTGTGACTGATGGGGCTAATTGTAGACTCCCTGCAAGCCTCCACACAGAACAGAAGCAGAACTGTTCCCCTACCACTATTCCCTTCCACACTCCATAAATTAGTAGAAGGCAGATGAAAAAGGTGTTTTATTCTGGAAGGAAAAAAAGAGCTACTGTCTGGGTTCCTGGTATAACTGCCCCTATTGGCAGCTGCCTCCTTCCTGACTGCTCCTGCACTGAAGGACCCTCCCAGCCACCCAGTTTTCTCCTATAATGTACAGCAAGCTATTGACCTCCGACATGCTGTCAAGAAAGGTTAGGAATGGTGAATGGTAATGATATATGCCAAAAAACTAAACGCTGTAACGGCTGGACTTCACGTTATTAGTTTTCTTTTCCATCTCTGCTGCCTTATGCACTTTTCCTCTCAGTCTTGGCTGAATCCTTCCTTTCTTCATCTGATCCTTATGGTAGCCACCATTGCTTGCTTTAAAACCTTATAATTATTCTTCCTTAAAATCAATCCTGCTCAGAAAGACTTTGTTGCTTCCAGCTCATTCATTTCAGTTAGTTTCAATGTATCTCAGAATTGACTGTGTATTAACACCTACATCCATGTCACTATCCCTATCGTTCATTACCTGGTTTTAAGGGAACTGGTCACACATACAAAAACTAAAGTTAAGCGCTAAGCTTACCACAATTTCCATAGCAGAAAAAATGCCTTGAGAATATCAGTGACTTTGGCCCTTGGAAGGACGTTCTTGCTGCAACCAACCACTAAATCCTTCAGATTAGACATTAGTCCGTGACAGTTATCAC
Organism: Pampusana beccarii; assembly: GCA_013399365.1. Taxonomy (NCBI): domain Eukaryota; kingdom Metazoa; phylum Chordata; class Aves; order Columbiformes; family Columbidae; genus Pampusana; species Pampusana beccarii. The sequence continues at coordinate 211,480 of VWYH01002771.1, forward strand.
ACATTACATGAAAGCTAACTACATTGACAGCTTATGAGTTGCTTTTTCTTTTGCTGGGGAGGGGATCAGGGAATGGGATCTTGTTTTTTTGTTTAAATTTATTTGGAACCTCCAGTCATTCTTACCAGGAAATTCTTCTTGTAAATGTTCAAGACAAATACAAATTGGAAATAGATACAAAACCAAGTCAAGTACAAAGGATTTGACCAAATTACTCATACTGAAACTCCAGACACATGGTCATATTCTTCAGCTCTGCTTCCAGCTTCTATGAATCTCTTCTCAACTCAAGTTTCTAGAACTACACTGGTCTCAATGCTCAGTCTTTTGACAAAAAAATACTGTTTTTTTTCAGTTACTTAGTCTAATTAGAACTCTCTTCAGAAACTTTTTACTACCACATGTAATTCTCCCTCACCCAAACATCTGCAGCAAGCTAGATCACTGTCAAAATTAACCATTTTTATAATGTTATCCTTATGGCCTTCTCACGAACACTTTACATACCTACCAGATCTGACACAAAAAACAAAGAATTCTATTTAAAAATGAAATTAAACATATAAAATGAACAATATGAAGCAATGTGCTTGCATCTAAATTAGGTGTTAAATCCCAGCTTAGTTAAAATGGACAAAAAAATTGCTTTAAATTCAGGATCAGACAAGAAATAGCTTTTCTAATAACATTAAATAGTTTGTTTCATTTACTGTTTCTTGCATAACGACCACAAAAGCACTGGGTAAGAACTATCTTGCTAAGTGTTTTGACAGGACCCTTTATGTGTACAGCATACCTGCGTATCTAACTCCTACGACACTTTTTCAATTATGCCAAATATCCTGAAAGAGAGGTTTATTTAAGGAATCTTCTGGAAATACAATGTTGTCTTACCTGTGCCAATTTTACATTTTATTTATGCTGGGGAGATCTATTAAAAGGTGGATCGACACAAAGATCTTGCATGTTTTAAGCAGCTGGTACAGGCAACTTTCATAAAATACCAGGAACTGCCATACAGTGAAAAGGCAATGGGATACCCCGTCATTTAGTGTAGCTAAGACACTTCTTTACATCTAGACAGACACTGCGTTCCAGTCTCCTTTTTTTTTTTAGTGTGTTCTTAAATACAAAAGCTACTGAAATATTTGATTGTACCTGTAAAGTTATCCCAGTTGGTTCCTACCATTTGAACCAGAACTGGGCGTTTAAAAAGAGCGTAGTATATGGATACTATAGTTCCTAAAAATCAACACAGGAACCTGTCCACCATGAGTCTCAATAATTTTAAGGTAACTAGTATTCCTTATACCACTATGTTCTGTTAGTACTTCTATTTAATTTTTTGTTTTCTTTTTAAGACTTTATGGGAAATCTCAGAAATAATTATGATAACCAACAGTAGCTTTAGACATCAGAGCCTCTTCTTATACAGAAGTTAGGCACCCTGATCGTAATCCTGAAATGACTTTCAGGTCGTTTAACTTCTGATCCTGCAGCTCTTCATAGCAAATCAATGGAACATTTAAATGCAAAGTACATTTCCTTCTGACTTTAAAAACCTGACCGCACTGCTATCACCTCTGACTGAGAACAACAATAAAAACATAATTTTACCATATGAATTGGACAGTCTTCAGAGGGACAAAAATGCTGCAAGTACTATCAACACATACACATCACTTATTTCTCAACTATACTTGATTTCTGAAAGGCTTGAAAGTCTGTAAGATCTGAAAAGTACAATTGTCAAGACGGGGTAAAAACCTCTACTGCTCCTTTTATAGTCAAGCCTCCTCTTTGCCCTCCCCCCACACACACTTTTTTATGTTCCCGTGTCACCTTTAACAGATTTTATGGAGTTAAAAGACCGATTGCTATCTCGCATTTGACTTACAAGGAATGCCATACTCCAGCAAATTGACTCCAGATGCTGCAAAATGTTCACAGTCAAAAAGACGTATACTTTAATTTAAAAATCTACGTATACAAAATGATATCAAATGAAGGGGGGGGTTAAGTCAAATTTTTAAAGGAGATCTTGGGAACTAAACAGTTGCAGGTAAGCAGACAACACCTCCACCTCACTTCAGCTTCCATGCGACAATCTAATTTAAGTAATATTCGCTTGATCTTCAAGACCTGCCTGGACCCATTCCTGTGCCATCTGCTCTGGTGAACCTGCTTTAGCAGGTGGGTTGGACTGGATGATCTCCAGAGGTCCCTTCCAACCGCAGCCCTTCTGTGATTCTGCACCTCTGAAGTAAATATCAAGTTCTGCAACAAAAGTATCTGACAGGACAGAAATCTTAACAGCTTCAGCGCGTCTCCTTGTCACCCCGCTTGGTCTATTTGAAATTCTAATTCTTAGTTTTAGGAAAAGAGCTAAAGAACTAACATAACCCAAGCACAAAACTGGAAATTTCAAGACATTTTATTCTTCTGCCTTTTTAAAAAAAAATGGAATAAAGACAACGCCACATACTTGTACTCCATGTACCTACAAAGACAACCAGCTCCTGGAAAAGCAGGCAGTTTATTTTGTTCACTATGCAGGCAGCAACAATAACAAAGCTGTCAACCAGATTTCATCCATACAATGTAGTTTACGCAGATTATCCACGCCTAAAGTAAGTGAGTTTTTGTTAGGAATTCAAACCTAACACCAAATATATACAAGGCACTTCGTAGGCTTATGGGTCAAATATAATCTAAAAGCAAACAGTTTATAAAAAGCTCATAGATTTCTTTGAAAACTTTCCCTCACCAAACAAGAAAGATTTATAGCTAAATTTGAAAAGTAGTAAGTACAGCAATTGAAGTAGTTTTTAAGCCCTCCCAGTCCACTTTCTTATTTGCCAATACAGGTACAAGTAACAAAAAGCTGATGTATTAATATAGATATTTATTATGTTTCAAAAAAATCATATTCAGATGCCAATTCTGCCAATAATTCTATATGTGCAAAAATCCAGATCTACAGAATTTACCTTATCCATTATTAAATTCATACTTGCAAAGCTTCAATAAAAACAAAATTTTGAACAGTTTATAAATAATTACACCTTTTTACTCAGCCATTCAACATTATTAAGTCTTTTTTCCTGAAATGAGTAACTACCACAATCATCTTCATTTTTTTAAATGAAAGACATAAAAGAGAAAGCATGAAAACAGATTCCCTTTCCTATATTAATTTGGTTTTGTTTGTTTTCTTGGGCTTTTTAGGAGTCTGAAATGTATTTCAAGTTCATAATTTGAACATAAGAGTTACTAGTGGCTGTTAGGGCATAATAATGATTATATATTTTGAAATATAACTAGAAATTAATGCCCAGAGTCACACCATAATTTGAGAATCTCGTTTCAAGTATGTAATCTTAAAAATTTCCATTTTAACCTGACAGACACATTCTCATGCAACAACTCATTTCACATATGCCAAGATCTTCTCCAGTATAAGCAGCCTGACATGCAAGCTATACCCTCGTTATGAGAACTTACTTTCCCTGAGACATTTTTCACTTCAGAAAGCCCCTCACATCTGTTCTCACTCAAAAATCCTACGATTTTTTGAGAAAGGAAAACTTTCTTTTATTTTGAATCAAGTTTTGTTTCAAAGCAATGCTCCAAGCCTTTCTACTCCTGCACATTCTATCTGTCTATCTGATTTCTATCTAGTGCAGAAGCCAGCGCTGCCATGGGAAGTCAGGCAGCCTGGAGACAACAAAGGTGGCAAGGCTGAACGTTTCTTGTTTTCAGCAGCCCATCTAATCAAGTACTATTGGTCTGGATTTTTCTGTCAACGTTTTTTTAAAAACAGAAAACAGTGCAAGTACCAGCATGAAGTCTGTAATTACCAATGCAAAAGTCTTGACCAGGAATATTAATTCTTCCTTTATAACCACTATGATCATGCTTTTAACCATTTCTGTAAACCGAAATAATCTCAAAGTTATTTCAGCCTATCAAAGAACTTAAGACTCTCTGAAAAGGACATTTTAAAAATCCTGATCGCTGTATGCCTCTTCTCAACTTTCCTAATTCATATTTTATGAGGAAATTAATATCAGAATTAAATATAGTACTCTGCTACCTGCAACATCTTTGGAGTTATTTCAAGTGATTTAACCTTTCTATCCCTTCTTGAAATGAGTGCCACAGGGATGCCAATAGTCTTTTTTTCCTAAAGCATCTCAGTACAAGATAAATTTCAGTACTCCATCATTATTCAGAAGTTTTTCAAAATTCTTTTCAAAACACACCTGTTACAAGGTTCATTGTTAAGTGCTTTCTCTACAAAACTTTCTTAATTAAGGAATCATTATTCACTACATCTGAGGACATTTCTTACAATATACATGTTTAGAAATCACCATGAACCCTCACAGCAAGCGGCAAAGATTTCTTAATTTCTTCCCAATATTTGATAAAAACATAAAACATACCATGTTGGCAACTAATTTCTGCACACTCATACTGCCTGACAGTTCTCAACTAACTACTGTATTTTAAAATGCATTATTTGCCCCGTTACAGTCTATTTTATATACCAAACTGATGCACCATGCTATTTCTTCTTTAAGAAATCCAAGGGATAATACAGCACAGAATTAGGTTCATAGATTAGAGCCAAACACGAATCTCTGTGAGCATGTGGTTTGATTCTTAGCTCTAGAACTTCCCACACCTGCAAATCCAATAAATATCCTCAATTAAACTGTGTCTTCTAGCACACCGTTGCACTCTGCTGAAATCAGAGCTACCCTCTCATTAGTTTGCTGTTTACACATTCAAACCTTTTTAAACACGGCTTAGCACTGGAAGCTCAGACGTAACTGTTTATTCACCTTTATCCTTTTCCTTTTTAGCCTTTCCTTCCCCAGAAGGCCAACCTTATCCTGCAAGTGCACATCCATCTTTCCTACACATAATCTTCTACTTTAGCTCCACCAACACAACTCTTACTTCGTATTGCTTACCAAGAGTTCCATTTTACCCTGTCCTCATAGCCAGTTTATTCAGAAATTTCAGAATTTTCCAAAAAATAGCATAAGGTTGATAATTGATGCACACGGAAATAACACAACTCCAAACATTTTGTTTTAATAATTCCCTGATCAAAATTAAATTGAGACTTATCTGTTAACTACATTTAATGCAAAGGTTTGCTGACTTCCTATCATTACAGGTCTTTATTTAAAATGTCATGCTATATCAATTGAAATGTGGACATCTACTATGCCACTACTTTTATTTTAAAAATACCAAAAAGAAGTTCAATAAGTTCTTTTCCATAACTTAAACCACCATTAATCATTAAATCTTTACATCTCTAAACATCTTGCTTTCTTGTAGCAGACACATCCTAACTACATAACATTAACAACCCACCAGTCTCCTAAAACTTCACAAGTTCTAAAGACTTACTGAAATTTAACACTGACAGCCTAAAAACATAGAAATACGAGCTGCTCATACCAGGAAATGCCACTTTTTACTTCTGGCTATGGCTGCTGCTAACACTTGTTTTAGTTAAGAACATCGATGGGGATCCACTTCGTGATAATCCACATTCTCATAAGCTTCTACTACCTCATGTGATTTCTTCCCAATTACTTGATGAATGTCTCCATGTTTCCTACATCAAACAATCATCAATTTCAACATGTTAATTTCACATCAAACCAACACCATTTCTGTTGAGCCTCAAATATGAAGAATGAAATTATCCATACAAGAATTTTGCCTTGTTGTCTACATCGTTTGCCTAGTCCTAAAAGGTCATTAATATTTATTAGTATCAATTTGACCTATCTATTCTATCTCCTCTGGACTACAAACTGGATTTTTAACACAGCAAGACTTCTTTTTCTGCTCTGGCTTCTAAGGCACCTACCAGGTAAACGTAATAGCACAAACTGTTTCAGAATAATTTTGTCTGAACTTGTTCTCCCAACGGATTTAGCTGGTAAGTCAAAGGTTACAGAGGAGTTCAAACATAAAATCATGAAGATTTAACATAAGCTCTGAGGGACTGAGTATCTCAATAACAATGACTTCAAGTCACTTATCTACTTTGAAGGTCAGAGTTCTCTTACATCATGAGTACGACAACGAGCTCAACACTCTGACCATCCCTTTGCACATGAGCCTAACACTTGGCAGAGGCTGCATCATCACTTGAATTAGATGAGAAAGAATAAAAAAATACATAGACTAAGCTAAAGCATTTAGTAAACTCCCACATGAAGCGGAAATTCAACTGCACAAGGTGTCAGATCAACCCAGAGGGGCGTGTTCCGAAAAACATTAACTGTTTCTAAACCGCAGTTTGAAATATTGCTATATTAAAGTACAATCCTGGGTTCGGATACATCCTTTATTCTAAAAACTGTCTAGTATTACCAACCAGAGCACACTGAAGACTGGTCAAAGGTGGAATATATATGATGTAGAACTAAAATGTAGGAAGATAAATTCTAAGGTTGCCTCAATTGTGACAAAGGAATTCCAGAAGATGGGCACAGTAAGGGTACTGAAAGAATGGGCTAACCATTTCAAGGCCCAATTTGGAATTCAACCTTTGCGGGGGGGAAGCTTTATAAGTTTTTGTAGGGCTTAAAGTACTCATAAAGGCATAAAATCAATAAGCAAAAATTAAAATATTGAAGCAAATGATCCCCAGAAGACCTTAGCAACTGAAGTTATACTATACAGTTTGTTGTACACTTCAAATCAAGAAGAGAACCGGGAAAGACAGAGAAGCATCCATATATGCTTGAGGCACTATGATTCCTCCAGCAGCAAGCATCCATTTAGAACTTGACGATAACTGTGCAAGAATTTTACCATAAAACAGAAATTTCAGTTTCCTTCTGACACTTGTTTTCATTTTACCTTGCTGCATTATTCCACAACACTCAGAAGGTACTGTACGGCAAGTAAAGGGGTTTTTCCCTATTGCTGTGGGACACGAGTTCTCAGAAAGTTTTCCATGCACTGGAGTATACTCCAAACGAAGTGGAGCCAGAGCCTGCACAAATTGCTTGACAGAAAAATTCAGACTGTATAAAAGTTATCTATCATAACTGTGGTTTTTTTTTCCTCCTTCTTACCAGCTTATTAGTTTCCACACTACTCATGAAATAAGGTGAAAATATGGTAAAAGAAATATTTTATCTTGGCATCTACCACTAACAGAAGAAAGCATTAGGACAAGATGTTACTAATCTCTTGAAATTCCTGGATGAATGCTTTCTGTTCTTTAATCACCATTGTTGTGAAAAGAAAAAAATAAAGATCTTCAGCAGAAGGGACCACTGCTTTACAATACTTTGGACTGCTTTAAGTATTATTCCCTAGAACGATGCTGAGAATGAAAATTAATCCTGAGCATACAACTAGTGTGACTTTTAAAAAGTTTAATAGCTCTATAAAATTGTAGGGTTCAGATGAAAGCCTCCCTTATTAAAAAAAGCTGATCCTGAAGTCGCTCCAAAGGCCAGTCCCACTGTGGGGGAACCAGTATCAGCTTTATCTAACTCCCACTTACGTCTTCTTAGATAACAGAGTGTCTGTGAATTTCCAGCAGAAAGCTAAGTATGACCTGTAAATAAGCTGTTATTGGCTAAAGAAGCTATTTTTTTTTAACAGGGACAGATGTACTAGAAAAAAATGTTAATTTAACTAAAAATTCCTTATCATCCTACCAAATAAATTTATATTTTTTTAATTACTTTTCATTCCTTTGGGTACATTGTTAAAGTAATACATATAGTGTTTCCTATCAGGTTATAAATACATTTCAGAAAAAAATATAAGGAGCATTAAGACTGAACCTTCAAGCACTCAAAATTTTGAAAGCATCGAATCAGTTGCATGGCAACTGTAATACAATCTGAGTGTATGTATTGTAACATCTTCTAATTACACGGCCTTGTACTATTCATGGTACACCTCTTCTTATTAAGCAGGAAACCAGAAGTTCCGTGGACTGGAAAAACTTTGGAGAGGACAATTATTTTCACAAAACGAGCTGACCATGCTTACTCTGAAAGAAAGTTTTACGGAAGACATTTGGTCATGTATAAATAGCACATGATGAATCTGCATTACCTTTTAAGATAAGGTTTCCTTCACATTTCACCTAATTTGAACATTAACTGCGAACAGGATTATCATGTCTGTGAAATAATGATTGTCATAATTTCTATGGATCTCAACAAGTACTCTTAAGAAAATTGAAAAAGAATGGTAGCTTAAGATAGCTGCAGTTAAGAAGGTTATTTTTAAAAAATGAGAAGGACATTCTTGAAAAAACTACCTCAAAAGCTTTGTTTAGTATGGTCTAACTTATTCCTGATTCTGCTTCTTTGAACAAGGCAATTCCAAGTAAGAACCAGCATAACCTTTTTGGCTTGACTTCCCCTGCATTTTCTCACTACATTTAAATACACAAAAATCGTATTTGAGGTTTGGGGTCAAATCGTTTAGATTCACTCGTCAGATTTATATGTGTCAGACAATATAGAGACATTTCAAAGAGAAACATCAGCATATCGTACCTAAGAAAATGTATGTTTCTAATAATACTGGTAACACTCATGCCATTGCTCATTGTAACAAAGCCGTAAATGGACTGCTAAACCCAGACAATGCTTATGATGAAGTGAGGAAAGAAGCACTACAAGCATAAGAAAGATGGGAAATCAGGGAGAAGAGCACATGAAAACAATATGCCCAGTTTGTGGATGAATTTAGAGCTCATGCTCAAAGGCAAAGCCATCCCATCTGTTTGCTATTTTTCCTTTGGGTTTTCAGGTTTTTGTTGGGGTGATTTCGTTTTCAGTTTTCGGTTGGTTGGTTTTCATTCATATTCTTTGGCACCTTCAGGAGATACAGCTGCTTTAGAGAAGAGGGCTAACACTTGCTGGCAATATTCTAAGTACGCTTCACAGAGGTGAAATCATAGGCTGAATATCGTAATAAACATAATAAACATATTAAATATAATAAACGGCTGATAAATGTAATAAAACCTAGTCACTATTTCCATACATGTATTTCAAAGCTTGTTACAAAAAGAGTTTAACATTATCACTTGCATTTTATAGATGGCAGAGTGAGAGGTAATAAAGATGACGAAGGAAGCAAGGCTGGACCTCGCAAGGGCAAGGCCTGTTCTAGGAGCTGACAAGACCAGAATATTCTAAGACAAATACAAGGTCAGATACGTGGGTCCCTCTAAAACAAGATCTTGCATTTCCATCTGTTCCCTCAACTACAACAATAAATCATCCACCTCAAATGGTTTATAAAGGAATAAGAAAGTTCATACTGAAATAATCGGATCACTGATCTAAGTCTGTTGGATGATCCCTGTCCAGAACAGGAGCGAGGTTGACATTAAGAGATGGACAATGGCTTCAGACACACGGTGTGAACTGCGGGGTTGTCATTTGCAGGGACAGGAGTTGGACTCCATGATCCTTGTGGGGCCCTTCCAACTCAGAACATTCTATGATTCTGTGTTCTTAAAACTGCATTTTAATCAAAAATACGGACAGTGAACAAGGAACTTTTGTCACATGCCATTTATTATAGTTGCCACTGCTATTGCCATCATTATCTATAATAAAAATAATCATTTGCCTATATCTAACAAAGATTTAAAACAAAGTGGTTTTGAGATCAAGTTTTTAAGTCCCTGCCTTGTTCTGAAAGAAATATGAAGTTGTTTGTTGAAGCACGTATATTTTTAAAGCATTGCTTGTTTATACAGTGAAAATATACAATATAAAAGAATAAACCTGGCCCATAGCCCACAACAATTCAAGATCCATTTCTCTTTCCCCCAAAAAAGGAAAAATAGGGCAAAAAATCCCCTATTAGAACAAAAAGGACAAAATTTCAAAGTTACAAAATTGAGGTATCAGATAGTTTGCTATTTTTTTAATCCAAACAAAGGCCTTGAAAGAAACTTCAAAGCAATAAAGACTTCGATAGATACAATATTCTGCAAGGTCATTCCACGCACAGGTTTACTGGGAACAGAAAACCTCTCACATCCCCAAACGCACATAACATTTAGAACAGAGGAAGAACAAACCAGCCAATTTCAATTGCTAAAAAGCACACAAGAATATGAAAATGTCATCCAGCTGCACAGGGGTCCAAATTCAGAATATCCTTTTACATGTTTAAACGGATAATTCTCCATATAGACATTTTGATTTTTAATTTAGTTAAATCGGGAAAAATAATTGAGGAACAGCAAGCTGACACGCCTGAGTACCGATTTTGTTTTCTCTGTGTAACAGAACACACAGAAAATACAGTCTGTCTAAACTAGCACTTATTTTAGCTAAACCAGTCACATGTGATTTCAAAAAAAACTATTTTCATGCAACTTCTTTTTCCCCCCTATAGCCTCAAAACCTGCATTTATATAGCACACAGGTCAATCTACCAGAGCCACCTACAGTAGAGCGGCACCTATACATGGAATAAAACTTACTCTTCCAACAGCCATAATCCTAAATTTACTTTTTTTCCCAATGCTCCTCTCAAGATACTTTAAATGACACTCTTGAAAAGCATACTCAGAATTATGGCTAAAATAATAAAGACATATTTTGAGGTAAGAAAACAAATCCAATAAATGCCTACCTGAACCCACTGGAGATGAGCCAACACTAAGACTTTGTAAACTTCCATTCCTGAGCAAAGTTGGAGATTTCTGAAGACCAGAGCTCGTCACACTTCCTGCAGCAGATGCCACAGATGAAGTTGGGGAAGCAGAAGAAACTGAAAGATGGGAAAGACTTTCTTGACTTTTATTTCCTTTGGGTCTACCAGGCCCATGTTTACTTTGCTTATTTCCTTTCCGTTTCTTCTCTGTTACAGTTTCTTCTTCTATTCCAGAAGTTTGAGATCGTTTGTATGCTGTAGAAGTAAGGCTTGAATTACCTATGTCTCCAGGTGAGCTGTCAAAGTTTTTCGATTGGGAAACAGCTGATGATGAAGGGAGACCAATTAAGGAAGTGAAACAATTGACACTCCCCTCTTGACTCCCACTCTCTCCTTTATGTACATCTTTGGTTGACGAAGCCTGTTGAGAATGCGTGAAACTGTCACTTCGCAGATCTGTGTCTGCAAAACTCAAAAAGTCCTGGGGAGACTGAACTGAACTTCCAGAAGATGACTTGATGCTCCCAGGAGTGCCCAAAAAGCTTCCTAAAAAAAAAAAATAGAGAGAAGGTACGATTCTTTTTTTCCCCCGTAGTTGATGAAAATTGATGAGCAAGATTAACATCTTGGAATACACAACTTTACAGTGAGAGGATTTCATGAAAAGTGTTACCAAGAGCTAAAGAATTTGTTTTTAAGATAACTCATTGCTTCTCCTGCTGATCTTCACTCTGCTGCATCTGATTCTCAGAATCCTATCTGAGATACAGATTTGAATTTGGAGCACAAACCAGCTGAAAATTAATAAAAGGAGAACAACAACTTTGCTGCTTAGGCAACTTGGACAGCCCTCATGTTTTGAAGGCACAACAAGCACTCGGTGCAAGTCAGAGGAGGTTTTTTTAAATATACACATATATAAAAAGAAGGCGGCTGATAGAAATGGGCTGTGATCACATCTACGCTATGCCTGCAATCTTCCTTACCGTTCTACCTAAATCAAGGGTCTGACACAGGTCAAGGGAACACCAATTGCATTTAATTCACCGCGGCTGAAGAAGTGTTCCACAGAAGAGGTATTTTTTGAAAGGACAAGAGAGGAAGTGGAGCAAAGTGTCTAAAATTGGCATTTTAAAAACTTCTTTGGCACTGCCAGAAAACCATAAAGATCTTTTGTGTAATAGTATTAACACTGCTTCTGTAATATTCGGAATGCAGTCATTTCATCACTGTGCACGGCAGAAAATGAGGCACACTCAGGAAATACAAACATCTATTTTCACTGAAATTCAGTCATTTTATATGGGTGGGTGCGTGTGGGTACTGTTTTGTAGAACTCAGACTGATTACAACTAAGTCATCAAGAAAATACTCCTAAATATAACATTAGGTATAAAAAAGTTCTTTTAAAATTACTGTTTTATCATTAGTACTCCATTAAACACTATTAAAAATTCCATTTAAAACATAATTTACATTAATACAGCAATTTAAAAATCACAAAAACATTGTTGGTTTGTATTTCAAATAAGTTACATCAACTTCACTTAATGCAGCTTTAAAGAAAATACATGCACATAGTGAAGATCTATTTTGCCATCTGCAGTGAGCAGAATTTTTCCTTAAATGCAGGATTCCAGAAGGCATTTTTCAAAGCTTTGAGAATCGAAAAACAAACAAACAAAAGCCTTCAGTTTTTTCAGGTAAGAAAGTCTGAAATATTGAAGTTCTAGACAAATTTGGAAGTGCTGACAGCACAAATAAACTCCAAGAAACAGCAACACCATAAAGCAGAAAGCACAACCAGCTTCTACACTCCACAGTGAAAGTTATGGAAAAGCAATTGCTTTATAGAAGGTTTAGTTCGTTGTGTTTCAAAATAACATGTTTTATTAGTTAAATAATTAAAAACATGGGCGTTTTAATTTTTTTATCTTTCTTCAACTCTAATGAAGATGCCATAATATAATTTGCTTTTTAGGAGTGTCAACAAGGCATTTAGTGAGTTTTAGCATGTTCAAAACATCAAAATGATTTATTATATACGGTAAATAAACTGTATAGAGTTGTCATGTAATCATCTTCTCATGTATTTCAGTGACACAGAAATATAATAAAAAGGTCTTTCACTTTGAAGAAAACACTATATTTTAAATGTCTGCATCTTGAAAAACTGTTTAGGGGCCACCACATCCTATACATTTGGTAGTCCTATTTCATTCTACTATGCACTAACTAAAAAACATTAGTATTATTCCCTTAAAGAGCTAAGACAGACCCCTAAACTCAAATTCATATGTTAAATTTTACCCCAGGCAAACTTTTCAGCACATAAACTTCTGGTTTTAGCAGTTAAAGTGAATACCTTAACAGTCTAAAGGAAAGCATCAGTTTTCCCTTCAAATATGCACAACCTTCTTTTTTGTGTTATGACAATGAACATCTTTTCTCTAAAAAAAAAGTTATTTCCCCCTCAAAGCGAAACAACATTCTCATTACTGCGGATAAAGGATGAACTACTTTTCACATCTTAAATACGTAAGATTTCCAATTCATGTGGAAGCAGAAGCCGTGTTACAGCGTAACAATTAATACCTTGCTGAAAAGGGCTGGCTGCAGTCACAGTTGTTCCTGGATTTCTTCCAGCACCAGGCTTTCTTCCCCTCTGACCTGAGCTGTGACCTGCAGATTTCTTCCCTTTGCTTTCTGACCCTCTGGCCTCTGAAGAATCTTTTCCACTTGAAACGTGTGTAGAAACTTCCTGGAAATTTGCATTTGTAAATCGAGCTGTAGTATCTTCCAGCCGCTTCAAGGAGCCTGACATGGAGTTGTTGCTAGTGCTTGTGTATGTCTGACATTTTGAGAAAAGAAATAAGAGAAAAGAAACGGGTCACACAAAAAACTATAACAAAAGAACTGTTTAAAAGAACTCATTACTTCAACTGAATTTGGAAGTGTTCAAGTACGAAGGTAACTAGCAACAGCAGGAGTTAGACTGAATTATTAGGATTTTCAGCAAACAATTGAAGTGCACAAAACTTCATTTTGCGAAAAAAATGCACAAAAGTAATGTCAGCTTTGGCTGAAATTTTTACTTCACTGAGGTTAATGGATTAATCTCAAATCTATGGTCATACAGGCTTTATAATCTATTTAAATAGGATATTGTTATTTTACTGCTTAAAGATAAATAGAAAAAAAATGAGACTTTAAATGCTTTTCTGAAAACACAGTTATTATGTAGTTTGTTTTGTCTAACTGGAAACATTCCGTCAGCAGTGGAACTGATGTGAAAGCTTCAGAACCTAACAACTTGCATTTTTAAGACTTTATAGGCTCAACACCAAATAAAAAAAAAAATCAACTCCAGCAAGCCCCTCATCCCTTATGCCTTCACTTCCCACCATCACACTAGGATTCCCTTCCCCACCATCTGAATCGTCCCATTCAGCCAGCTCCTAAAGTATCATCAAGTAAAGAAGACACACAAGATCTAGTTGGCCAAGACCCACGCAGGACTGACTGGCTGCCCACTCCAGACCTGCTGCCTCACAGGAAGAAGAAAGCACAACGCACTCTTGAGCTCCCGGTGCAGATTTCTTCCTCAACCCCCAAATATCCCCAAGAATTTTGGCCTGTCTCCTACACCCATAAACTCTTCACAGGGCTTTCAAAAATTTTATCCACAGGCCCTCTATTCTTCTGTTAAATTTTGTCAGAATTGTTCATGTTGGTTCATAGGAAGTAAATTAGGTGGGCAAGGAAACTGTGTACACAGCATTAGGAAACGACACAAAGGAAAATAATTGTTTTCATAATTTAAAAAAAAATCAGTTGTAATACCAGAAGTTTAATATCAGAAGAAAGAAAATGAAAGCAAAATTAGGAAAAATGAAATATTATTCTACTGTTGTTTATACTCAAACTAGCTAGTAAAACAGCCTTTTGACTGCATAAAGCTTCTACAGCAAAAGAATATGGATCAAACTAGAAGCTACTCATCTGTTCAAAACAAACTTAGTTTGTTTTTTAGTTCTTTATAGAATAGGGTTTAATACAGTATCTAAGTTGACCTCAATTAAAGACCACACAAACACGCACCTCTTAAAATTAAGCATATACCCACATTCTCTCTTCCCCAACTGGGATGCTTGCTGAATTTACGCTGACAGCAGAATATTTCCTCACCTTTACATACAGTTTTGTATAGCAGGTATAAAAATGTTTCAAAACCAAAACAGGGAAGGCATTTACACTGAACTTGCTTTTCAGATGCAAATGCCAGGAAACAAGTAAATACGCAAGCTTTGAGGAAGATGAACATTTGAATCTATTTGCATACTGCCCTGTACGAATAAATAAAAATATGTTATGGATTTTCTGAATAACAGTGAAAAAAAATCAGTTTAAGTCTGTTAAAGTACAATATTAAAACCAATCTACCTCAAATCCATATTACTGTACTGGTAACTGTTTCTAATGAAGAGGAGCCAATTCTAAGGCAAGTTTAGTAGTTAACTTCTCGAACTATTACAAAGTCCACGAGTATGCTCAATTTTCCTGAAATTGATGTGCCACTTGACCTGAGTCAAGAAGCAGCGGTTCAAATTTGGGTCATTTTAACAAAGGGTTTCCAGACATGCAATAACCCAAACCAAACGTCAGGCTTTTTCTAGGATCCAGGATTTCTCCTCTTATCCAATTTCTTCCTTTCCTAATTCTTATCTCCTATCCACTCAGTTGAATATTAATTGCAATGATAATTCTCTATAGGTATCAACAATCATAGACTGATGTTATCTAGTAACTCTTCATCATTACTGCTGGAATTTATTTTAAAGAGAAGCAGTGAACTTAAAGTAGCTGTACAGACTGGCCAGGGCTGGGCAGTGACAAGGAGGCATTACTTTGCATTCACTGTGCAGAGGTTTGCTTTGACTACAAGCCTGAATCCTGCTCTGAGCAGATTTTGAAGAACATGTGCACACATCGTAATTCTGCTTTTGAAAATTTTGCTCGAACGGGTATTTCTGTTTCAGAAGGTGCTATAAAGTATACTGAAATCTACAGGCTTACTTAGAATATCTTGAAAACTAATACGATGCAATATATCCTGTGTAAAACTTCACTATTTCATGAATGTTAATCCCGTTCTCAAAAATCGGTCAGTATTTGCTAGTGCAATTATCAAGCTAGCTCTGTGTGTATCGGAGTTCCTTTATGCTTCGATAACCCACTGTCGCAGTTTAACCTCAGCATGCAACCAAAACTATGATAGCTACTCGCTCACCCTCCACCACCCCCACCCCTGGAGTCTTGCTCATGGCAAAATAGATCTTCCCAAACAGGGGAGAGAAACGAAAGGTAACGGAGAAACTCCTGGCTTAAAACAGTTAATAGCAGTAATAAAATAACTAAATAATATTAATATACTACTACTAATAATAATATTTATAAAATAGAAAGCAGAATGTAAAATAAAAGATACTCAATGCGATTCCTCACAATGTCCATCCGCCCCAAGCAGCCAGTCCAGGGAGAGAGAGCAGCCTGGGCCTGAACAGCCGATCCCAGGAGAAGAGAGACAAAGGCAGGAAGGCCCAGAGGCCTCTGCAGACCAGCAAAAGGCTGAACTGACAGAACACCACCAAACCAGAGCAGAACTGGAATGGGTCTCCATCTCCCCAGCCAGAAAACCCAACCCACATTAAATATGAGCATGACGCTAATGGCATGGAATATTCTCATTGATCAGCCTGGATGTCAGTCAAGGTCTGTCCCATCCATGCCCCCTTCCCAGCTGCCTCACACCTGCGCACAGAGCCCAGAGAGACCTTGGCTCCCAGACACCAACTAAGATAACACTAAGTTTTTACATTCTTTCTGTTTCAACTCAAAAACACTGGAAGGTTACTTGGAGAAAAACATTAATTCTGTCCTGGGGTGTTATCTCATTGTTCTCAAACTAAATTCAAACAACAACTGTGCCAGCTATGAAAAAAGATTCTAACTGCATGAAGAAAATTAACTTGCTTTCAGTCAAACCAGCACAACCAGTTTGCAGTTTTTTTCCCCAAAAAGTGAACTTTAACATTGCCAACATGGTGCACAGAGAACTATTGCCACTTTTACACCCCCCATATATCACTCTGTGCACCCTGAAGAGTTATACCACCCATCTGTACTAAGTCTTAAAATTTCTGGGAGAGCTTTAGATTTATGGTAAAGGCACAATAATCATTCTTGCTAGACGCAGTACATGCCAAGGCTTGAGAAGCCTTTTGCTCTAATACAGATGTATAGGGTGGTACTCTTGCACAGAGAAGGGAAGGACTATGGCTAGTAGTCCTCCACAAAAATGTGAGACGTTAAGATCATGGTCCAAGCAAAATAACCAACCAACCAACAAACCCACAACAAATACATATACCCCATGGCCCCAAACACCACACTGCTATAGGATAGTGATGTTCAGTCATATTGAATAGAGATTTCCCCATTCTTTTCATTCTCTTCTGTATCCCACCGTGGTAGGATCTGAGCACTTCCCCTGAGAACCAGGTTGGGCTGATAGTCAGGGTGAACTGAGGAGGGTTATCATCATCATCTCTACCATTACAGATAACATTCAGTCAGCTGTATTTTCTGTTCTTTTCTTTAGTTACTGGTTACAATTTGACTGCAGATACACTTTCTCATGTATCTTGGTGTACATCAATGTGTTGGAGTTTTGTTCTCATTAATAACACTTCCCCCTCTCCCAAAAAGAAAAAAAAAATTAATAATAATTTAAAATCGAACTGTATTTTTCTGGATCTGTTAAACCAGACACATTTTTAAACTCTCAATACAAGCTAGAGCTCAAAACCTGAGACAGAAGCTTTTATCAGGACTAAATATAGGGCTGATGATACTTCCCAAGTAAGAGGAAGGCCAGAAGCAAGGACAGAGAGACGACAAATTCCTAAGTTATCCTAGCCTTTCTTAAAACATTCTGTATCTACAAACCAAAAGACAAGTGAAAAATTTGTTAGTACATTAACCAAAGAGTAGTTAAGAATTTATTTCAAACTTTTTCAAACTTAACTGACCCAGACTAAGTTGTGTTTGCCCAAAAATGCCTCTCAAACAGCATAGTTGTATCTCAACACAGCATTTGGGCTGGACCTCAGTAAAATTTCTTGGAATTCAATTCCGAAAAACAGGCAAGCCAAGTACACTAACTCACGTAGTTTAAACCTGCGGTTTATTCTGCAGTCTATCTTAAGAAGCCACACATCCAGATGCCTTAAGGCATCACCTACATAAATGGTCATTACTGCCGTATCATAAAGGATTTAGCTTCTTTAAAAAGAAAAAACAAAATTCATTTCAAATTCCAGTTCCTCCTACAGGAACAATGCGGTAACAGAAGTTATTATATACCATGATAAAATAACGTATACACTGAAACAACAGACTGCTGTGAAAAAGACATCAACTCTAAATTAATTCTGACAACTCTAAGCAAAAGGACACACAAAAGTAACATATTAATACAATATTCTGATCCAAGTATTTATCTCAGAAGAAAAAAAAAACTTATTTTATTATTAAAATTTCAATTTTTTGAGGAACACACAATGAATTTGTAACATAGAAAAGCAAATGGATGTAAATGGTGTAAAAAGGACTCAGGAAAAAAAAATAACTGAATAAACTAGCCACAAAAAATCACTTCCAAACATCCAGCAGACACTTTTAAAAAAATATAATCGCACGTAGTAACTTCATTAAAAACCTGAACACCAGTTTTCCTGACAATCTGAAGCATTACAAAAAGAAGGCTGAAAATTAAGTAGACGGCTTAGGTAGAAAAAACACAGGATGCAAAAGGTTAAAAAAACCTAGAAGGACATGTGTTGATATTTCAATTCCACAATGAATACTTCTGGTTTAGTTCAATCCAGTTACAATTTAAGTTCTAGAATTATAGAACATTTCTGCTCTGTTTAGTATTTGCTCTAGCTCTACCTTGCTACTAACCACAGGAATTGCAACTTTTTTTTAATGATATCTATTTAATGATTTTTAAGACTATAAAGAGGGGAGGCTTAGATATTCAAAAGAACAGAAAAATATTTAAAATGTTCCTATTATAAATACTACAGATTTAACTATAAAAATATTTTTTACTTGCTATACATACATACATAGTACAATCTCAATTAACGGTACGGCAAATAACTCAGCAAGATTTTCATTCTTTACTTGGATTAAACAGATGTCTGCTAAAAACGGGATTTTTCCCTTGTTCACATTACTAAAGTGTTCACCACTAAGTCATAAACCTTGTAATTAGGAAACGTGTAGGAAGGACAAAGCAATTAGAAAAGAGGTTAGCCAAAAACCAGAATCCAAATGCGTCTTCAGCATTAAAAGTATATTCTAATATGCAAAAATAACGACACTTAAATCAGAGCAGCAAAGTGGCAAATTGACTCTGCCTTTTCTTTTTAAAGAAGAGTTATTGCAAGTTTCAGAAAACCACTGACTATTAAGCCTCATTTGCCACAATAGTGTCAAAAAGAATACAGCAGAACCTGAAACAAGACTAAGTGATCAGAAGTCAAAAATAACAGGATGTTAACAGGTACACATCCTCAAGTTCATAATCCTGCTGTTGAGAAAAAAGAAACATCCAAAGCATACTAAAAAACTAACTTTCTTGGCAATGATTCTTGAAGTTGATACCACCACTTGAGGGAATACTTCCAGGGGCTAGAGAAAGTTGACATTTCAATTGTTTTACCCTGTCCTGACAAGGTCTTGGTGCAACCACGTGCAAACAGACACACTTGTTGAATATTGCATTTCAGCAACCAAATTACACACAGTTAACCAAAGCTTCAGCATCTTTGCTAAGAAAACAAAGCTCTACATACTTATGGCTAATTAATTCAAACCATGATTCCTCAACTCAGATGTCAAACATTCCCACATGAATGGGACAAATGTTTTCTCAAGTCAGAAAACCCATTTCTCAGTACCGCTGCCCACTCTGTAATGCCATCATTTGTGTCATTTTTTCGGTGGATAGCAAAAGCAATTCTTGTCGAGTACAATGAGAATTGTCAGTATTTAACGCTCTACATTGTCCCGTGAGTTAGGTATTTGCTAGCACATTAACAGGAAAGACCCCAGAACCCAATGGAGTAGACCGCTAAAAAGGCAATGTGATATTCGAGGTATATGAAGCACAAGCTGTAATGTCACGATTACCAGCTTCAATGCTTACAGGTTCAGCGACAGCTCAGCACACACAAGTGAATTTCAAAGGAAAGACTTTCTGAAACTTCTCAAATTATTAAACATAAGTCAATGAAACAAAACGTACTGAAGTATCAGCGGCACCTGATTAGGGTCATTAAATCACTCACTATTCAATTACAAAATTCTAAGCCTTTCTCTGTACGATAGACCTCAAAAGTATTTTAGGATTTTACATTACAGGAAAAATACCAAATGTGCTTGATGATTATACAATCTACAACATTGTAAAACTCCTGGAATTATTATATCATGGAATTTCAAGATAAGTAATTGAAGTGGAAGAGGAGAAAAAAAAACGTTGACTTACTTTCTCTGTAGTTACAGTAAGAGATGGAACCAAGGATGGTGAGGACTCCGACTGCTTCTTATATTTTTGCTTGTGTTTATCTTTCTCTTTATATTTCTAGAAGTTATAAAATAGAACATAGCCTAAGTTCAGCTTCATCTTTAACACAACCCTTTTCACGTAGCATCAAGCATTATCAAAATTTAAGAGAAATGGTAATAATGTCCTGTGCTATAGTAATGGAAACATTAATATTCTGAAATTTTATAAGATAATTTTATAAAAGGAAATCAAGTATTTATATTTGTTTTCAAAATACACAAACTGAAATTCTTCAATTATAGCCAGAATTTATGAATCCACTGTTGTTAATACTAGCCATCTTCCCAATAATTAATCAACAAAAGAAACTAGATTAAAACCAGAGACAGGGGCTTCTGCTTCACAGGTCTATTGCATTTCTCACCAAAGATTTCTACCTTCCTGCATTTCTGCACCCGCACAACATTCTTTGTTGAGGTATTACTGTAAATTAATGCAAGGCTTTAGCTTTGGCTCCCCTAAGGACATCTCCATGCTTAAGAATGTGAAGTATGATTTAGACTTCATTCCCCAAAAGGTGCACACAGTTTACTTACTAAATAAGTATCTTCCATGTTAAACTACCAAAAGCTATACAAACCAAGAGTGCTTTCTAGAGAGGCCGAGATCTTTTTATTTTTTTTAAGCCAACATGAAGCATCAGCGGTGCGAATGAAATTGTGCAGAGAGAAAATTTCTTAACCCAGAGCCTTTAGAGTACAACACAAATCTTCCATACTGGTATAAATCAATCCTTAGAGGATCACAGAATCAGACCCAAATTGTATGTGCTTAAATAGTTCAGACAATTTTTTAAAAAAGCAGCACCTGACAAAATTAACAATTCAACTTAGAATATAGGAGGAGTTCAATATTTTTACCAATTTAATCAAAAACAAATCTAGAGGGGCGTTTATTCTTAGCATCATAAAATGGTTTATTTAGACAGTCAACATCAGAAGATGCAGATGTGGGAGAAAGTTACTTGTAAGCTACTGGCACTTAAGCATTTTGCTACTTTGAAAATGTATTTATGGAATTTTTGTGTACTTGCAAAAAATTCAGCAGAACAGTATAATGTTATGACTATTTGTTCAGAATAAGTGCTTCAGCAGAGAGCTACAGAAAAAATGCATACATATGGATTGACACAAGGGCTTTAAAACTCCTACTGAGTAGCTTGAAAAGATGAGGAAGCCAACTTAAAATGCAAGTCTGGAAAGCCATATTAAAACTCAGTAACTGTTTTGAATCTTAGAAATGATCCATGCTGATCCTCCTCTAACGATCAAAATTATTATCCAGACCCTCAAAAGAAAATAGGATTTGTCCAACGGTGACTGCACAAACATTCTCACCAAGCACCAGGACAGGATGTAACGTGCATACTCAATTCAGGTATCACCAAGTATCAACTGCCTACTATTTCAGTCACAATTGAAGAAATATAAAAAACTTATTTCATGGAATCAGCCTGCGAGAATCAGATAATGGGTTCTCAAATTCTGTAATGAAGTAGAATCATTTAATTGACAATCTAGATGCAAAGCTGAAAGCCAAACACATTTATCTATACCTTCATGCACTATAAAGACTGGGTGACTTAGAGATGACCTTGTCTCTAACAAGCCCTAAATCTACTTAACACAACTTATAACCTAATTTTGCCAGGAAGGAAATACAGTTCAGCCAAGAAAATACATAAATGAAGTACCAAAGCTATCTTCACCAAAATATCATACAAAAATGTACTTGCTAGAACACAATATGTAAAGTCCTTCTGTTTCTTGCACCCTTCTTAAAACTCTAAGGAAGTTCCAAGAGAACTCTTTAAAAGGCTGGTGTGGATTTCTAAGTTTGTTTTTTTCCATACACTGAAGTGAACTTGTTTGTTGAGGCTTGTTGAGAGAGTTTTAGATCGGGGAGTCTGCTTTTATTTTATGATGTTGTTTTTGTTTCAGAGGGGAGGGCACATTAGGGGAAGGGGAAGGGGCTTAAATGCACTGCACAGACTTTTCAATAATCTCTTAAACAGAAGTCTCCAAAGTGCTGCCCACACTGCCAGAAAACAAACAGGGATCAAGAGAAAACAGAAGCATCTACACCAAGACTGCCGTGTTATCTATCAAACCTGTTAATCCGAGAGCTTTTCATCAGTGCCAGATACCCAGTGTACTATGTCATCACTGTACGTGCTTAGATAAACTCGAGTAACAATTTCACTGAACCCCAAACAAGCCTCAAGAAGGAAGTTACGAAATGGAAATCTAAGCCATTGCTTGAGTTTCTTTAGCTTTCATCATTTCACTAGGAAATTGGAATCACCCTAAAGAAAATTTTTATTTATCATTTTGGAGGTAAGAAGCAATGACTTTAATATGCTTTAGGAACAGCAATATCAGTGAAAAATAGCAAACATGTATGAACTTGTTTTACCATCCCTTCTGCTGACTTTCTAGTGTTATTTTACTTCCTGTGTTAATTTTGTCTGAAAGGCAAAGAAAAATAGAATTCTGAGCAAAGGAACAGTCAGGAGGACTTCAAATTATATTTTGTAATATACTGAAATCACTCTTATAGTAGTCTCAAATAAATCTGTCAAGAAGTAGGAAACGGGGACACAAGAATGAAGGAAGGGAGAGGGCATAAATGACTAAGAGCCTGGAAAGAATATGCTTTAGGTTCAGCACCTACAACAAATACCTCTCCCAGATCCAAAATATCAACATAAAGTTTGCGAGGACAGTTTACCACTCCAGGCCCATGGAGGGGTAACCCACTCACAGCCTTTTGCATACAAAGACCTTACCCATGGGAGCCCCGCTGTCCTTAACTCTGTATTTCCTCCTCTTTTTAGGTTACACCTCCTCTGACAAATCATCCCCCCCCTTTTTTTTTTTCTTCTTTTTCTTTTTTCTTCCTAAGGAAAGTTCAGAAGTCCTACTTCTGAATGTGAATTGACTCCAGACGCAAATAACATCAAAGAAGCGGAGAAAATTTCACTGCAGGGAAATCTTTGAAAGGAACGCTCAGGTTTTACACTGATAAAAATAAAAATTTCAGCAACAACCTGCTGAGATGAAGAGACTTGGCTTCCACAAAGTGACTCCTTGCAGTTGCACCCTCTTATCACCATAAAGACCCATACAAAAGCATAAGAGTTCTGAAATACTCAATTTTGGATCCAAATGGAGTAATAGAGGGACATGAATTCCCACAATATTTAACAAATGTGACAGCTTTCAGTCAAGTGTGTCTCAAAAGGCACACAACCCAGCCATCTTCCCTACTGCCAGAAAAACAACAAACAGTTGGCCCTTCTCAGACAACTCACTGAATGCTTCGCTGCTACAAAACTCCGCCAATCACAGCTGCAAAAAGAAATAACATAGCAGCAGCCCACTAAGATAAACATCCATCCAGATAAACACCCACACAGAAACACAACATTCTAGGGAAGGTAATGATATGTCTGACCTTTTACAAGCTTTACTGTAAGGAAAAAAAAGGGCAGAAATTACTCTTAACGAGGACTGAAGACAATATTGCTAGTAAGTGAAGGCTGAGGGAGCCCTGAGGGCAGGCAGAACCCACGTATCTCATTTATATACTCAGACTTAATTTTTTTAAAGATTCATACACACGAGTTCAAATGTTCCAAACACCTGTATTTCAAGATAGTTGCAGAGCTGTTAAATGCAATGCTCGATTCTGTAAAAACAGGGTTTAGCAAATGAAACACTGCAAGGAAGAGTATGTTAAAAAGTACACGGTCAACTAGAAAATTTACTAAGCAGACTTCAATCTTGGTTCACAAACAGGGTAGCTCAACAGACCAGATTCAGGCAGCTTCTGAAATCTTTCTTACTGTAAGAAAAATAAGGTGCAATTGCCATGTAGCCATTGGGTATGCAGCTGTAACATTTTTCATCCGACAACCTGAAGAGCCCTGATTTACGATGTAGCTGAACACCAATACAAAATACCTAGGGTTCATATGTCATGATTAATCAGATAGCTTTATTTATCACTAGGGATCTAATTTTGGGGTTTTGTTTCTTATCTAAAAAATTGTGTAATACCTTCTTAATTCCAATAGCTACAAGCTCCAAGATAAGAAAACAAATATGGTACAAGATTTCTGGAATTCTATAGGACCTTTTGTACATTGCTCTCTTGTGGGGTTGAGGGCAGGGGGGGTGGAGAAGAGAACAAAACCAGATTTCGATTGCTTCTATTTCTTGAACAAAGATTCAAAACCACAAAATTATTACATAACATAATTTTACAAGTACAGTTTGGTTCCAACTCTTTGGTTATTTTAGCTCATCTACACGTTGGATCACTTTAAAGATCAGCACTTGCTCATTCCTTTTCTTTAACATACCTTCAGAGGACACATTTATCAGACTAATGAATGAAAATATCATCTCATTGAAATATAGGATTAAGGACACATGTATGATTTTATCTTAGCTCTGATCTGTTGTCAACAGAATAAACATTATCCAATCTATCTTTCCACAGTTTGGACCTCAATGTCTGAGAAGAGTGAATAATGCAAGTGAACGATAACTTTTCCAGTACAGATGGAATGGATGAGTTCAGCTTTTCTCTAATGGCATTATTAATTCATAACGTTTCCACGTGGAAGTATCATTTAACTTGTTGAAGGTATTTACATTTATTTGCAATTCATTTTTGTCTCAGGAATGTACAGCCTTCTCTAAAGAGTTTTCCACAGTATTTCATTTCCCTAAACTACGTTCTGAAGTTCAGCATTTAACAGTTCCCTGTTACAAAGGGGGGAAGAAGCTTCCTGACCCTCCTCTCACCTTTCCCACGCTGCTCAGCTTGTCAGACCTTGTGTGTGCTAATTCAAACTGCTAAAACGGCAGCAACAGAAAACAAAGTGGATAGTTTTCTGCTGTTTTAGTGAGCTATGTTAGTTCAGTGATGGAGCGTGAGAGATGGACAGTAACAGGGACCAGAAGAGGTAGATGCAGCCCAGAGGAGCGGGAGTTCACCTGCCCAGGGAACAGGAGACTAACTTCTGTTTTGGAAGAATTCAAACACATGAACATGATCAGCAAGCACCAGCGCTCGGCCTGTCAGACAAAACTGCTTGGGCTGATCTTGAACTATTCCATTTTTACCCTCTTCTCTGTTACAAAAGTCATAATCTCCCCACTACCTTTCATTGTCCCAAGTTTTCAAACCTTAAGATCATTTTCAAATCTACTTTCTGTAGTGATTCTTGAAAGAAAAATCATCCGAATGTCTAAATCACTAATTTTTCAGCCACTGTTTCTGACTCCCTGAAATAATTTCAACGTATCAGAATGTTCTACTAGGACAGAGTACTAAGATTGGTGCTTTTGTCATTTATGGATTTCCTGCACTATCTTTCCGTCACTGAAGCTTGTAAATCCAGAGCTGGCATCATCACAATGCCTTTAATAGAAAGCTACACATAGCTCTTGCTAATCCCCAATACAAGACCTGCTTGGCCTCTTATTTGTGACTAGTAGCTATTAGCAATATAACCATAACAATTCCAGAATGAAAGATGCCCACAGTCCACAAGTTTCAAAATCAAATCCTAATTTATCTTGTTTTGGCAAGAACAGCCCTAGCTCGGGTAGTCATCTATCTATCATTTTATACGCTATAAACCACAGCAGGAAAATTACAGGCAGCCGCAGCATTGCTGCAGTCACAGCAGCAAAATAAACAGGTACAGGGTAGTTATTGGGAGAGGTGGCTCACTACTGCCAGCATCATTCAAATACATACATGTTTGGCTCTAAGAACAAAATTGTTTCTAAGTATCAAGCCTTGATACCATTACTTCAGAGACTCAAAAACCTCACTTCAATACAGGCATTATAGTCATAATTTTAATCATCGATGGTAAGAAGACTCAAGAATCAACGACAAAAACAACAGCCAAAGCTTCTCTGGGGTGCAAGACTAACACACAACTACTCTTAAGCTATTCTTCTTTTGATACTTAACATTAAAATACGCTTTTTCAGTTATTTACAGTTTAATATTAATTGTTAGAGACAGATACTCAGTGCTAAACACTTCAGTAGCACTTTATACTTCAGAAATTATTCCAGATTAATTAAATCAAGGCAGTTATTTATTGTCCATGCTCACCTTCATTTATTCCTACAAAAATTGCAAGTATTTAAAACTTAAAAATCTGTATTATGTTCCGTATTGCAAAACGCTCCACCGTCTGCAAGGTAACTTAAAAGATATTGAATATATGTCAAGAAATAAGCAAACAGGACAGCAAGCAAAAGGAACACATATAATTTTCCTGGCTCGGTCAGCCTACCATTGCGGATCACCTTTAGCTGCATAAGGTCTACCAGCACACAAAACACTGTACCTGGTGAGCAGCACATGCATACAACTTTAGGATTACCTTCTAGAAACCATTACAAAGTCAACATAAAGTACTAATAATCTTGTATTAATCTAGGATCCAAAGCAAAGAAAAATAATTTCTTAAAGCATCTTCTGCCTCGACATCTCTCACAGTTATAGGTACAGAATTGAAGTGTAGGAAGAAAGATAACATTACACAAACAGAAACAACAAGAAAAAAATCAAGCAGTCGCCTTAATGATCTATTTTTAATGTTCAGGTGTCATTTAGTTTTCAAATTAAGACAAACAACATTGCATAATTTTCTCAAGGAAGAAATGTTCAAGTTTCTTCAAAGTTCAGCTCACATTTTTCCCCAGTTATTCAAAATTTACTCTCCTCTATCTTATAATGTGGCAGATTACAAACACTGAGGAGTTAAGTAAATGATGCTGCAAACACTGAACTTGCGGGAAGATCAAAATAATCATCAGACAAAAAGTCTTTTCTTAAAATTTTGTGAATATATTGATAAAACTGAATTAATTTGTAATAATGGCATAAATAATATCTAACAAAATAAATAAGAGTAACATCTAATAATACCTGTAGTATATCAGCAATTTTTCAACTAAACAGAAAGGCTTTTGATTGAACCCTGCAGACTAAGGAAGACATTCAGACTAACAACGTGTTTTTTCTTTACAAAACCATGAGTCTTGTTTGATGAGCACTAAGAAGTTAAAATGCTTGAGATCTACTCAAAATTCTAATTCTCCCAGTATTGCTCCAAAGACACCTATAAAAACCACAGCGAAGCAGCAGCTCCAAGAAATAAATAACAGAATTTCTTCAGATAAATGTTTGAGGATTTTGCCACCTGTGGAATTTCAGTTTTACAGTCTACAGAGACAATTATCAATGCTATCAATCACCATTCCTTTGTGCACAGGTTCTGCAAGGGTCAGTTTTGAGTTTGTTTTCTTTCATGGTGAAAAGCAGAAGACTAAACTGTGTACTTTGAGGGAAAAGGGACAGCTGCAGCTAATACAGCCTTACCAAATTCTGCATCTTACAGCCTAGTTTTCAGGTGTACCTGAGGCGGTGTGTTTGTCATTTTGATTTTACAATAATTAACTAATCCCAGGTGCCAAGCTTAATATTATTATGAGGTGTTTGTTGCGCTACGGTGCACTAAAAGCATTAGTCTTTTTTCCATAACATATATGTTGTGTTACTGCAAGGTTAAAAAAATATGAGGCATTCATCAGTAATTCCATGATACGCATTATAGTTGAAACAGAAGTTCTTACTTTTTCTCTTACTACATAAAAATAAAATTTTAAATAAATAAAATTGATCTTATCTGCTTACATAGTTCTTCCTGACCTCCACAAGAGATCACTTTGCTGTGGCATCTATACTATCTGGTGCCAGTTCCAGTAGATTACAGGCAGCTATTATCAGGCTGCCACAGAAGACAGCACAAGTTAACACAGAACTTTAGCGGGCAACAAATCAACCAACAAGATGCCACCTTTGCTCTTAATCCTGCAGACTTTAAAGATATATTTTACAGAAAATACTCAGATAGAGAAGCTTTCTAATGAAATTTTGATTACACAGTCACACTCTCAGCCCTCCCAAATTACTAGACTAGCTATGTTAAAAAATAAAAAATGACATTCCTATAAAGTCAGTAAAGAAGAGGTGCCCAGAAAGAGCAATACTGTTTGTCAGCACCAACAGCAGAAGACCGCAGCATGAGGTCACCCCTTTCTGAACACCAGGGAAGCCACAGGAGAACTCAGTCTTAGGAAACCAGCACCAGGTTATGCAGCTCATAACAGATATTAAAAAACATCTATAAACTGAGCTACATAGAGTATATACTTACTGACCAGTTTTAAAGGTATTTTAGAAGCATACTTTTTTCCCTCTGACTGGATAGAATATGGAAGAAGTCAACGTGGATAAGCATCACCGTTAGCACCCATACCACACAATTCTCAATTGAACAACATTTATCAAGCATTACTTCAATAATTAAAATTGAAGTAATTTCAAAGTGGTTGCAAAACACTTTTCTTCTAGTTATCTTCAGCATTCTTATCATTTTGTTTCATACATCAAGAACAGTTTACAGTATTAAATAGATCTATTAAACTGACAAAACTTGACAAAAATGTCTGAATGAATAAGAAGGCATCAGGGTACTGCATTACTGAGATGAGTCTGGAGTTTTTTTCCCTAAAAAGTTATGCAAAAACTCCAATGTTCAAACAACATTATTAGGTTTATGAAATGAGGCAATTAACAGAAGAATTACATCATTAGAATTGCCTTTGCAACACTTTCTTTAAACAGTACTATAAATTGACTTTTCAGGACTAAATCAGAATATTATTTTTTGAAAGAGGAAAAAAAAAAGAAACCATTGCTTATGCAGCTGAATGGTAACCCAAAGAACTGCAGGCTGCTCCAGTTTTGGCACAGAATCTTACGTGATGCATGGCAGGTCAATTTTATCTTTTCACAGTTGGATATTCAGATAAAGAGGAGTACATAAGGAACAACTGATCTGAGTGTTTAGCGCCTGATTTGTAACAGCCCATACAGGGTATTAAAATACATTAAAAACCACCAAGTGTCTTTCTCCTAAATAAAATTCGCAGCCCCAACATATGAACACGCCGAGTGTCACACGCTGCCTCACTCTTCTTAGATGCTCAAGTGACACCCCTCTAAATCAGCGAAGGTGTAACATTTCTTTAAGGACAGGGCGAGCAGTAAGAAGACACCCACAATGAATTCCCTTTAGCCAGGAGCTCAGTGTTGAGAACACTTGTCCTGGCTCTTGCATTTCAGGTTCTCCTGAGACTGACACCCTCCCAACTTCTGTAACAGTGCCATGGGGCTCCTCAGTATTTCGTTCTTTTTGCCTCTTCAGTCACCACTTCTTACACATCTGCAGTCTTCAGTCACAAGCCCATTTTTGTTTATTTTTCATCATATGAGCGATCATAGCAGAGAGTTTCACATTCCATTCCCTGCTCAGCTCAAACCAAAACACTTCCAGTAGAGGAAGAAGTTGTGATATTCAGCTGCTATATAATATTTACTTCCTATGTAGTAAATTCACATTTTCTGGAAGTGATAAACATAATGCTAGTAAGCTTGCATAATTTTCACGTACATGACAACAAACACTTTCTTTACACAAAAGTCAATCCCAGACATGTTTAGTTACTTCTTTAGTCCCTTCCAAAGATGAGGCTGTCAGGCACATTAGCAAAGCGAGGTATTTTTCCAGTCTCAGGATGGCCTAAGTTTTTCCCCAAAAAGTTTGAGATAAACACCTGGGCCCTGAAAAGGGGGATATTGTAAGGGGGTGTCAAGCAACATACTACCAACCCTACTTATAACACCTCTACCACAGAAATTAGCAAAACTTAGTGCAGCAGTAATCAGAATATTACTAAGCTATTTAGTCTGTAGCTTCAAATTCCTCATTAAAATCAAATAATTCCAAAGGTCTGTTGTTTTGGTTTGGTTACCTTAGTTATTATACCCTTCCATATTTACTATTGATTTTGTAAGCACAGTGCCCAGAAGAGACTAAATACACACTATGGAGAAAAACACATGCTTTCAACTCAGCGTCTGTTTGCAAAAAGTGACAGCTGCCCATATTAACATCTTCAGACCAAGCTCTTCTTATTGCAGAACAATAGTTTATATGCAAATGGATAACTTTTGAGGTCTGAGTAATAAAAACGGTTCCAATCCTGAATTCATATGGCTCTGCTTGGCAAAAGCTTTAAGGATGCCTAAAGATCAGATTATCCAAATTTCCAAAGAACAAAGATGAAAGTAGAAACTCGAGTGCCCTTCCTGGAAGGGCTGCAGGGCGACATCACAGTATCTGGTAAGAAAGAAGGAATGTGCTATAATGTGCCATGAGAACCACTGAATGTCAAATAATAGGTTAGTGCTTCAAACTGCATTGCTTGGTATTCCAGATTGTTAGATCTTCTCGATTACCATGTTTCAGTTCATGAAAGGTAGAAGGATCTTTAATATCCTGTTTCTAGCAAATTTCAAGTCACAGAAAAAGGCCAGGACTTGCAAAGGCAAGCCATAACATTAACTATTTCTAGAAGATCGATACCAAAACTCTTCCAGAGCAGGAGAACCTGAGCAGCTAGCAGAAAAAGTAGCTGATACATTGGCTGAACACACCCTGTTAAAGAGTCCCTTCAGGTATTCCCTGGAGATTTTACAGGTATTACGACCTGAGGAAGCACAGCATCTCCACTCATAGTTAGTTTTATTAAAAAAAAAAACAACCACCACGACGCACACACACACACCACCAACAGTTTTTTTGCATTGCTCAGACATACAAAACTGAAATTGAGCCTCATGCTCACACCTTCACACCTCAAAGTTTCTTCAAATTCAAAGTTTTGTCAATGTGAGTAAAAATCCACGCATGTATTTTGACAAACACGACCTGAAATATGATAGATGTGAAAAACTAAGCAAACTAAGAAAAAATACGGCAAATAACTGGTAAGGTTATACCTTGCAGGTAATTCTGTAGTCAGTAATTCAGGATTGTTTTTTTCTACCCATGTGTTATTAAGAAAAAAAGATCTACCAAACCCCATCCTTTTATTACTTCAGTCATAAATTTAGAGGTACAACCACATTGTAATTCAGTGTCTTCTGCATTACCATATGAAGATGGAACTATTCACCTACACCATTAACCAGACCGAAAGACACTGCTTAGATTATCCAAGAACACTGGAGATCAACACCCATCCAAAATGGAAGGGAGCTTAAACACCAAATTGAATATTAAGGAGACTGACATTTGTTATTCAATTTCCTGACAGTATAAATATAGCTCCTTCATATAACAGACATTTGGTTAACACATTCTTTGATTTCAACTTTTATGTAATGATTTTGAATAATGCAAAACGAAGTCCACCCACAGCCACAGAAAAGCCTGTTGAGTTAGTTGTACAGGATGTGTGCAGGTGAGCAGTTCTGCATGTATTTTTAGAGGGCTAAAAAAGAGCCCAAGCAAATTTGCATTATTGTGCCACTGTCTTTTATCACCTTGTGTTGAATTTAGATGACAAATTCCACACAGACAACTATTAATCTAGCTGTACTAAAAATCTAATAATCATTATAAATTTAAAATTTGGTTTTAAAAATAGGTTAAATTGTTGAAAGAATATACCAACAAAAGAAATTCGCAGTCAGTTACATTCCTTAAACCCTCACAGGAAGATTCTCAGGTGAAATGACACAGTGTTTTGCCATCACAGTGGGCTTGAGCACCCATACCAGTAAAATGTGGTTTTCTGTGTAAAAGAGATGGCAGTTCTTCGATAAGGAGAAAAATATATAACAAGTTGAAAAATAACAAATTAGATGCACCTGTTTATCAGCAAACTTGCTAAAATGTCTATCCTTATTTCCTGCCTCGTCACAAAACCTACAGAAAAACTCTCTAACGAAAAACTAAAGCAAAGGAAGCTGCATAGAAACAGCCTTCCCAATGGATTGTTCCAGTGTGTATCCCAAAACTGATGATAAACAGGAATAGGAAGGTGCATGTACTAATGCACCTGAAGATGTCTCCTCATTGGACCCTAGTACCTCTAGTTTATCACCTGTGTTATTTATTATTCAGTGCTTCAGGAACAAGATTTCCCTCATGCTTTTCAGCAAAAATTAAATTTATCAGAAAGTGATACTATTAAGCAGATGTGCCACATAATTAACAACGACAAATCCACTTACTTTTTTCTCCTTCTCATGATGTTTATCCTGAGAGTGAGAGGAAGAATCACTTAAACTTTGATCATATGACCTATTAGATCCCCGTTTGCTCTTTTTCTAAAAAGAGAAAATATATTTATGGATAAAGAAAATGAACCATTTGAATAAACAGAAAGTATAAAGCATTTAAACTGACAAGATGCCTTACTGCTTGACAGAAAAAAAAAATCTTCAGCTACAGAAAAACTGACAAAATACTAATAAAACGAACAAGACTACCCAATGTATACCAGGAAAAAGCCTATCCTTACATCAACTTTTACACCTTCCACAAATTTGCACAATATGCTTTCCATAAAGAAATCAGATATGCCCCTTTTTTAAAGATTAAAAGATGCTAGACACATATTCAAGTTTTCATCATGTAAAACAGAGAAGATGCTGCTCAAATGAGTTTCAAACGAAGCCACAGTGCTGGTTCTGCCATGTGCTTGAAATGCATTGGGAGGTGGCTGTTTCGTGGCTTCATGATTTATTATTTAAGTTTCCTGTCTGCAATACTTCATTTAAATGGTTTTAAAAATAGGATACAGAATGCTGTGATCATGTATGCATTTACAAGCAACAGCCATAATTGCCTGTATTTCTGCAATGTCTGAGAGCGTAGTCCAGGACTGCAAATACTTTATGCTATGTCAATGTTCAAAATGTTTGTTATTTTATCATAACTGAAGTAGCATTATGAAGACACTTCAGGTCAGCGCTTCGCCAACCAAAGTTTTCAGTGGTATAGCAGACATACACCACCCACCATCTCCAGTAATAAATACTGAACACCTGTAGTTATAGGTGTTTAGTATATTGTGTCAATAGTCACAATAATCCTAAAGAAACACCGAAACACTTGAACGATCTTGCCAGTCTTTACTGTTCTTACCGCTGCAGTTTTGCAATGGAAAGCTAACTAACTACATGTCAAATATGTCTTCATCACTAAACTTGCATTTTAAATAAATATACATATTCTTCATCACAGCAGCACTGGAACATTGAAATAAAAATGCATAACAGGGTAAGAGCTAGCCTTCACTGCTAAGTAACAGACCAAGAAAATTTAAAAAAAAAATAAATATTAACTTAGTAAGGGCCTAGAAAGCCCTGACTTATCTTCATTATGAAGGAAACCCATCAATGTTCACAAATGCACCGAGCTAACCTCACCAAGCTTATATTCTAGAAAGCTAAGATGGTACATTGGCCCTGTGTTTTTACTTCATTGCAACATATTCAAAAATTACCCAAGCAGTCACCATTTTCAGCAGTGAAAACAAGTCATCTTCAAGTTTAGCTGTCCTTACAGCAGTATCTGAACTTAAGCCTACCTATCCTAATTTTCATAATTCAGTATTAACAAATAACATTTTAAGAAACATCAGCAACTCCTTCAAGTCCACACACTCACACACAAACAGGTATCTGGAACTGTCAAACTCATAAGCAATATGAAACACTCCAGAGGTCTGATCCAAAACCTACTAAAATAATTGAGAAATTTCAAAAATTGTTGTTGGCTTGTTTGCTTGTTTTTCAAAAATTAAACCTCAAGTCACATCCTTGAGGTTGTGTTTCAGAGAACTTATAGGCAGAGAATATCCACTGGCTGCACAGTGAGAGACAGAACGAAAGGAAATACACTTTAAAAAAGTTTAAGGTAAATAGAAAGAAATGGAGGGCTTCTGTATTCTCTAACATACAGTATAACAAGTAATAATTTCTAGATTATTCCAAAATGGACTCAATTCCTAGAAGCCAACTAATCAAATAGCAAAAGAAAACATTACAGGAACTTAATGAATTAAACCACTAAATGCGCATGCTATTTCTGGCAGAGGGGAAAAACCCACACATCTAGAAAGTAACCACTTACAAAAACATTTTCAGCTAGTACTTCTGTAACTGTGATTAAAACATTGTTTTCATGAAATACAATCTACCTTCTGAGCTACATGAAAATATTATTTCTAGTTTTAATAGTGGAAATAGTGGAAATAGTGGGAAAAAAAAAAAACAGTGACATTTATTTATAGAATTTAACAAATACATACCAGTTTACTAAAATGGTATTTACAGTAGCCACAGTACTGGACGTTATCTGCACCATTGCCTTCTTCTTCACAAAGAAGTCCTGCA
The DNA here is from genome assembly GCA_013399365.1 of Pampusana beccarii. Lineage (NCBI taxonomy): Eukaryota > Metazoa > Chordata > Aves > Columbiformes > Columbidae > Pampusana > Pampusana beccarii. The sequence goes on from VWYH01002771.1 coordinate 246,227, forward strand.
AACTGCGCACTAAAAATAGACCACACAACATTAAAGGGAAGCAATTTTACATCAGCCCGTACCACAGTATCACAGCTGATAATGTACAATACTTATATCTGCATTTACTAGAAGAGATTTCTACACAAGCGACTTCTAATGGCAAGCGAGCACATAAACAACACTTGTAACCCAGCAAAACACATGTATCGTTTATACTTTGGCCCAATGCCTTTTTCATAGTCTTTAAGCCACTCACACAAGCTTAAAGCTTGAAAATCTACATTTGTTATGCAACTACTCCCACAAATAAATAAACCAAGTAATTTCCAATGATTTTTAGCTCAAACTGAAGCCAAAAATTATCTATGGAAAGAACGGTTTTTAATAAAACCATACTGTAAATCCGAAGACGAAATTTTTCTGAAGTTGCATATATCCTTCTCTGCTTTGCCAGGAAAATTACATTTTTTTTTTAATATAACTTCAATAATAAGTCCATATTTATTAGTTTAAAAGATGGTGGCAGGTTAATTTCTTTTATAAATAAAAGGACTTACAAGTTTCCTTGTCTGGGATAATTATTACTTTATTCTACTACATTTTTTCAAATGAAATTTGCTTTTCACCATTTGTTATGTTGATTTATTTCCTTTATCAAAACCAATTTAGACGTTGAAAAAACAAATATTCCGTTTCATTTTCCATATCATTTTCATTAGCATAATAATGCAATATTACAGTCAAAATGATGCACAGGATTGTTTAAATTAAAGAACAATACATAAGGCAGCTTATTTTCATTGCTTTTTAAAATCGCTTTCTCCTAATGTATGAATTATGTTCTTGGGCAATCCTGAAATACTGCTTCCTAAATACATGCATACCTGCAGCAGATGCCAACTACAGAAAACATATAGTAGGATCTCTTTAAGCAAAGATTTATCGTTCTAACCTTGCCATACCAAACCAGATGGACTCAAGCTCATTCTTCCTTAGACGTTAGTTTTGTTAATCCAAAATAGATAGACCTCGCCCTGGACCTCTGCCTCCTGTAGTTCTCACATTTTTCTTCCATTTTCTAAATATTACAGAAGCCTCTCAATATTCTCAGCCACAGTACTCTTTGGCTAGATATCATTTTGGGGTACATACTTGTTTTTCTTAGAATCAAACAATTCTAAAAATTGGCAAGATAAATATTTTAATTTTTAACCATTTATCATGTTTTTAATGGCATTCACTGAAACAGGGTTTTGGAAGAAATTAAAGAGATGAAAAGAACTCCTGTATGCTTCCAAGTGTTTGAAGGAAAAGCGACGTTTTCATCCAAATTCTTGGATGTATACTTTTTTTCACACCTGTAAGTAACCTCTTTACATGCTATGCGTGCTTTAAGGAACACAATCCATTTTCACCATAAAAAGAAATTTGACATTGATCACTCCCAATGAAAAATTAGAGAACCTGACAGATAGTAATTAAAAGATAAAAAAGAAGAGTGGCAAAAAAATCAGCACCTAAAGCACAGAAATATATCCTTAAGGTCTGCACAAGACATTCAAAGTATAACTTGATTACACTGAAGAAAATACATGTAAGTAATTTAAGCATTTTTCTGCCTGAGCTGGTCATCAAGCAGCATGCTGGGGCACTCATAAAACAGATGGGTAAATCCACAGATTATGTAGCTAGACAATCTGTGTAAATCTGCTACCTACTGCAAAATAGCTTCAGCTGATTTTGAAAAAACAAATAATGCTGCAAATTTGGGGGTGGAACTCCTTTTGCCTCCCTCGACCTGTGGACATGTGGTTTAATCTAATTACGAAGCCTCTTCTAGAAGTCCATACAGTGAGACAAGCACCTCCTGAAAGCAGGCAAACCTAAATATCTTAAAGTGGATGAATCAGATGGTAGACACAGCTGTTTTTCTCCAACAGCTATACATGAAACCTAAATGAATAGTTCAGGATAGAAGTGTACCCTTTAGATAAAACCAGTGGGGTGAATTACTCCCATATGGTTGGAAATCTGTACCAGAAGGGGTGAGTCTAGAGCCCTGGAACAGGCTGCCCAGGGAGGTTGTGGAGTCTCCTTCTCTGGAGACATTCGAAACCCACCTGGACACATCCCTGTGCCATCTGCTCTGGGTGAACCTGCTTTAGCCGGTGGGTTGGACTGGATGATCTCCAGAGGTCCCTTCCAACCCTACACATTCTGTGATTTTTATGTATAGCCCAATAATTTTTCCCACCGATTTACCAAAACTAAACATCAAATCAATTAGCAGGTAAACAATGTCTTCACATTCCTAAATCCTATAAAGTATCATCTAAGAAAAATAATGCAAGACAAAAAACAAGCAAACTCCAAACACACAACTACACCTTTTTCATAAGAGCACATAGCATTTAATAGAACCCAAGGGAGTATTATCAGATAGCTTTGCAGCTCACAGCAATGTCTATGCTACTACCACTGCCATACTGCTAGTAAACTCTATCGTAATAAAGTTAGACACATCTACACAAACCATTTTACTAGATGTCTTTATTCAGAAATACACTAAATAAAGAGTTCACTCATCACATTGAGTGCATTGATACTTCCTAGATTGTCAGAAATGTTAAATAACAAAATCTACTTACCACGTTACATGAAAAGCTTGTCGACATCCATGTTTATTACACGTCATACAAGCACCAGTGGCCGCTTTACTTTCTCTGCCTTGTTCATCACAAATATAGCATGTCTATCAAAGAGAAAATACTTAACGTGGTAAGAAGCATACAAATAAATTCTGTGTTACAGGAGATTCTAGGGTGATAACGACTGGATTTTGCAGCTAAGCTTATGTAAGAACTTCTTTATAAAAGTCTAATTACCTTTTTTGCAAAAGGAGATCACCTGGTATACACTTGAGATCTGTGTAACACTTCAGCAACACTAAAGTAGTATAAATACTAATTTACTTAAATTCTATACTGCCATTCAACTAGTCAAATGGTTAAACAGCCAAAGGTTAGGAGAATAAGGCTTCAAGATTTTCCTTGCTTTCCAGTTTGTGTTTATGTCCTTCTAGGTCGCAATCATTTTCACATTCATTTAACATTACCTGTGTTGGTTTCATTTTGAAACATCAAATTAGACTGTGATACATCAAATTAGACAATGATACAAGATATCTAAGTCCATGCATGCATACGTCTACAAAATTACATACATAAAACCTGCAAACTTAAAATTTTATTTGTATGTTTGGTGCAAACAATTTTCATAAGTTGCACAGCATCCTTCAATATCCATCTGATGCTCAGTTACCTTTAATTAAATATGGTGTTTAACAAAAATCTGCTTTGATTTCAGCATGACTTAGCCCCACAAACATCTTAGAAACTAATGGAGCAAGAACCCTCAGTAAACAAAGCTTAAATTAGTATATCAAACCATTTAAACCCCAAAAACAAGCTAAAATGAAAACAACCTGTCCAGTACATGGAAATCTTTTCATAGCATTTTTGTCAATTTATTTGTTTTACTGAGATAGTACAGCAATTTGCAGTATTTTCAAAAGCATTCTTAGTAAAACGAAAGAAAAAAAGAGAAAAATAATCCAAGATCTTTGTCATTATTCAATAGTTTTGGTGTTGGTTTTTTTTAATTTGGCTAATAAACACAGATACAATGCTGTATGGGAGCTCACTATCAACCAGACATCACTACAATTTGTAACCAGCATTTCGGGGAGAAAAATCAGGCAGAACTAAATCCCTTTCCATTTTTTACTGTCCTAATCACCAAAATGCCATTTAGAGAGCTTCTACCACATCACATTTATGTGTGAAATTTAACAATTTTAAGAATAGATTCTTAATGAAAGTATCCTCCAGCATTGGGGCAGTCAAGTGCCTGTTTTTAAATTACAAAGAACCTGATTGGCAACACCAATGACACACTGCTACCTCTGTAGAAATCCCACTACACAATCTTAGAGGAGAAAAGAGAAACTGGGAGGGGGGGGGGGACACAACAACAAAAACCCCCACTTATCTACATTTAAAGTGTAACTGACTTATTGCAATTGTATCACAACCTCCCTTTAGTGAGGCAGAGAATGAGCAGAATAATAAATGAAAATAATATCAACCATGCGTAGTAGACAATGCAGTTTAAGAAAAATGGACCAAGATACCACAGAAATGAACAATAAAAATTATATAATGCAAGACCAGTATTACTTAGAACAACATGAAAATGAGTGAAATTTTGAGATCAGAACAGCCTTTTACAGAGGTATTTAGAAAAACATTTAACATGAGACGTCAGCTAACTAAAGGATTTTTGTTAGCACGCAAGCCCCTAGGGTAGGTAAGCCACTCTTGTACAGTTTCCACAAAACACTTAAAAAGCATTAAACCCAATAGCTAATATATCCTAAAATCATGCCCTACATGCTAACATTCGAGGAATCAGAAAGGGGATAATCCTACTTAATTCCTTGCCTTGCTCCCTTTGTACATCAAGGTAGCGCACACAGATAATTCAGCTGTTTGACAGGGTCTGACACTGGCTGCTTTTTAGCTTCCCATTCCATGACCTGACACATCCAGATTTTAGAAACAAACAAGGTCATGATCTATCAACCTCATCTGAGTAACTATATTAAGTATTTTCAAAAGTAAGGTAACCTCTATGAAGAGATTTCAACAGACCCCACAAAACTCAAGCTCCAGTTTTCTGCTTTTTCAGCATTTTGCCTTAAGATCTGTTTTTTTCCTCACTGAAGCTCAGACAGAAAAGCAGTATAAGCATTCCATATAGGAACACTGTAGGCCCTGTTCTTCAACACTATATACTACACTCAGGGTCTGTGTTTCAGGACCCTTAAACCAATTTACAGTAGAATGACAAATAACAAATGCCCAGCTACATTACAAAGAAGTTTAAACACAAGGTGGACTGCCTACACATTTTAACAAGCTCAATGAACTACTAACCTTCCTATACCAAGTCATGAGAAGTATAAAACCTGTTTCCTAATCTTCTATGTGTAATGGGGCCAAGGAAGTTCATCTTCCCACTCCAACACAGACGGTAAATTCTCTATAAAGCTAAGCTTCTCATACTTCTGCCCTCTCTTAGACACACAAACTATTCCAGAAGGCTGAGAACCCTCATCTTTCTTTCACAATGCAGGAAAAGGAAGACCTTCACGCATTTGCAAATCCATGGAATTGCTACATGTTCTCTGAAAGCTGCGGCATGTGGAAGTGTAGAAGTCCATGTTGTACCACCTACAGCAGTGCTGCCCGTCAAAGCTCTTAAGGAAGAAGAGTACTTAAGACTTCTCCCAGACCCACTGGAAAACAGGCAGAACATTACACAAAGCTTTTGACTCAGCAAGGAAATTTTACTCAAAAAATGCAACAAATATCTTTGTTTCTTTAATGGCAAAATATATATTTTGCAAAGCTGCCTTTATGTTTCTGCCAATATTTTTCCTTCAAAGATTCAAAATGTAAACCTTCTTTGCAACAGCAAAGACAGAAGGGAAGATGAGGCAAGAAAAACCTTATGAAACAAGAAGTAATTTGAGAAATAGTTTACTCATAACAGCCAACAGCATTCCCCTGCAATACCCAAGCATTGATTGCTTACAGAATCAAACCTAGGAGCTGTACAGAAATTTCACATTGTTGCAGCAAGTACTAAAATAAAAATCTACCAGCTGCCTTTACTACAAGGTAGATCAAGAAACTCCAAATGCACTTATTTTTTAATCAGTTCTGAAAAGAGATTCCTAAAAGCAGTAATTATATTCAATTACCACATACTTTCAAATGAACCTGAAAGAGACAAATAAAGCTCACATAAAATAAATAGTTATTATCCATGCATAACCATCCAAGGAATAACAAACATCTAAGTCGGAGAGCAACTACTAGTTCATTTATTTTCAGAAGCAACTGTGTAAGAAGAGCTTTCCTGTTAGTTAACTCACTAATCAAGTTATTCAGTGGATTTATTCTGTAATAAGATGGTTTTTATCCCAGAAGCAGGAAAACTTCAGGGAAATAGCAGTCAAATGTCTTTACGCTGACAAGCCTTGTGCTTTGGTGTCTGCTGTGTTTCTTCTTGTATTTAAGATCGCTGCACTTCGTAATATTGCATATTTTGCAGTGTTCAGTAAAGAAGTAAGTGCATAGAAAAAACAGTAAATTAAGCGCTATCTCCTGGCAAAAATCCAATTATGTTTCTCTTTTTTTTTTTTTTTAAAGAATAGAGTATAAATTCTTCCTTATGGTAATTTTCATTGGCCTATTATCTTCCCCCAATTCCACATGCTAGCCCTCTATATCTATCCAGCCACATACACAGAATTACTTAGGACTTCACCAGAAATAAAATATTTCTTAAAATAATTTTATTTTAACCTGAGTTGTCACACAGAATAAAATTAGCACTAAGCCTCCCTAAAAAGAGAAACAACTCTAGTCATTTTTTCCTAATTACATGTTTACATTTGTTCACAATGTGCCAACAAATGTTTTAAGAAATGTCTGCCGTATCTAGTTCTCAAAAAACAGCTTTTCTTTCCCATTTCCTCGCAAATTGATAAAGTCAGATTTAAATGCTTTACAAAGTTTCTGATCTAAAAAATGTATCACTTAAATAAACACAATTTATATTGAATAGCAAGGGGAGCGGGGGGGTGAAAGGGAATCAGTAGTTGTACTGGTTTTGGGGGTATTGCTCAAAACCAGCCTACTTAGGAACTGGTGGCAGTTTGGCCACAGCAGTACCAAACCCAGCACTGGCTACAGATCTATCAAAAAGTTGGGAGAGTCCCTTGTTTAGACTGCCTCTAAATTCTGGCCGTTCGAGCCAGACTGCAGCGCAGTCACGCAGCTTCCAGGAGGTTTGCTGCAGCACCTGCACTACAGTCATTTCTTTTATTCCCCTGAAATCCACAACCGCTACATCTCCATAAACCAAACAGACCGAACAAGGGCAGCAAAGCTGACCTCTGTAAAAAGAGAGAGAAAAAAAGCAATGCAGGCTAGGAGTGTGACCCCAAATCTTGAAATTTCTGATACGGGTCTCATTATATTTTACAATATACTGTCGTGGCCTGTATGAAAGTAGTTTTAGGCTGACTGTTGAAAAATCAGCTTGAATCAGAACACACACCAAAAACTCCGAAAACTAAGAGCTAGACAACATCAGCAACTCTATCTATATCATCCCTATGGCACTAGTAATTATCTAGCAAGCAAAAAAAATTATAGTAACCATAGACCAACACATTGCAAACTGGAGTTTTAGGAGTAAAAAATAACTGTACATCATGTATTTGGAACAAAAACAGTTCAAGAAAGAAGCAGTTTTAGTTGTAAGAAAAATGAATTAAAGACTAAAGACATAGGTGCATAAATCAGAGATGTAAACTGAGAGGGGGAAAAAAAAAAGGAGGTCACAGAGACAATGCGAACAGGACTGGTTTCCCTGTAGGAAGAACACAAGAGGTGATGCATGCCTTTTTTTCTTTCTTTTGTAACACAGTCTATTCCTTTTACCCCAGTGTCCACAAACCACCACGAAACAAAGTAAAAGAAAGAAACTAGAGGTAAAAAGAACAACACAGGCAAAAATATGCAATAAAACTCATCAGAAATTCAGACAGTTTGCTGCCTGCAGAAGAGAAAAGGAGGATGTAGTTAAGTCTAGTGAGGAAGGGATAGCACAAGTGGAACAATCAGAAAAATGTAACTATCAATATAGAACATTGGTAAATTACTACTGCGCTGCTTTGCGCTTTTTCTGCCTCCCTCCCCCCCTTTTTTTTTTCAGTAAAGTCTCATCACACTTCATAAAACATTCCACATCACTGCCACTTATTTAGGAACAGTTCTTCTATAAGCAAATAATCCCACTAAAGTGAATATTGTTTACAAAGGCAAAAGTCTGCAAGCTTCTGCCTTAATATATTAGCCCAGTTTTTCTTCCTAAAACAAATGTTTATTAACATGTGTATGTTCATGTCAATACTTAAAACAGTAGGACTTAGTGATAATTAATAATAACATTTCAAATAAGCTGTAATAATATTTTAACCTATGGGAAATATTTCACATTCCTTTCAAAATAAACTGTTAGTCAAAGATCGCCATATGTTTAATTAACAAAACAGTCCCTAATCTGTAAAAGAATAATGAGACACGGCAGATAACCTTACAGCTTAATTTCAAATAGTATAGCTTTCTTAATTCTTGAACGTATCATGAAGTCATAGCAGAAAACATACATCATTACTGTATACATTTATGAATTTCATGTAATTTTAGACCATTTTATACAATTCTAGGAAGTGTAGTTTTAGATTATTAAAGCTCACAAGTTTTAAAATAAGTACATTAGATAAACAGAAAAAGACATAATTATACCTTATTATAACGATCATGAGGAACAGACTGCAACACGATAGGCTCCATTGTAGAAACATTTGCAAACTGCACCTCGGGAATGTACAGAGCACAAACCACATGAGCCCAACCTACAAAAAGTTATAATTGTATTTAATTTTAACATTTTCTAGAAGCTCATAGGACATTTCAATTACAGTACAAAGAACCCTTGACAGTACTTTTTTCCACGGACTGTTTTAACTGTTTAGAATATTACAGACAGAAGTTACTGAAGTCATGTTTATATTCCATTCTATATTATCCAAAGTTTAGATGAGTTGTAATACATTTTTAAGTTTATTCAGTGGAGAATTTATACAAGTAATACTCTATGAAATCCAAATACTAATGATTTGTACAAACAGTGCAGTGACACACAAACAGAAAAATGGGTTATTTCTTTAAATTTCTTGGACTAACATAGTCATTGCATAAAAGCTACGCAAATTCCTGCAAAAGAAAAATATCTGAACAAACTAGTATTCATGCAAGCATTACCATCATACAAAACTTCTGTGTATTCTTTTTATTTAAACAAAGTCATGCGAATTCGACTAGACTCCTGTTTTCTTTCTATAGAGAGAAATCTCACCACACAGCCCCCCCATATCCTCTCTACCAAATCTCCTCCTTCTTTAAAGGTGTGGCCATCTCACTGTTTCATAGGAATATCAACTCCTATATCCAGTCCTGTTCTAAGTTATTAACTTGGGGTCATCAATAAATGCTTAGCTACTTACCATATTGTGCTTTAACAAGATTTCAAGAAGTAAACATTCCTAATGCCTGACATTTGGTTGGACTAATTTTGCTAATTAGTCCAATACTAATTTTAGGCCTTTTTTCAATACTAAGCACCCTGAGAGTTGTCAGCTTGTTTTGGTGGAGGACAGTTTGCCAGAACTTTAAATTTAGCACAAGCTGCTATATGACCAACCCAATGTATTTATATACTGACACTAATAATAGGATTACAAGAGTTATATTGCATAGTACAGAGCTATCTCATCTGAAAGTGAATTAGATGTGGTTAATCATTTAGCGTGAACTCTGCTCTTCCCCAAGAGGAAAACTGAAGTCTTTTGCCACAAGACATTCAACACACCTTAAAAATAATTGTGCTTTCCTCCTACCCAGGCTTACTCATATGCAAATATTAAGGACGTAAAATTACAGACTTACGTAATTAGATAATCTAGCACATTATTAGATTAGGTAAGCAAAGAAAGTTATCATTGTGCAAATGCATCCTATAATGAAGAAAAAAAAAAAAACAACCACGACACAGACCTCCCCATACTGCCCCACTGCAAACCTTTTTGAGCTTTGTTTTCATCTTGTATTTTCTGTTTTTAGCTACTCTACTGAATCTGAAGGTTCTCAATTTCTTCACTCAGCTGTACTTTGACTCTTCAACTGAGCTAAATGTGAAGTTGTACTTACTTACAGTAGTATTATTGAGACTCTGGAATGGTATTTAGTATCTGGAATTGTGTACGTGCTTTTTATTCTTTCTTAAAGCACAAGTCTTTTCTAGCTGCCTCTAACTGATTGGTGACCCCCCCTCCCCATTTACTAAATCGGCAGTTCTAATTTGTATAGAAAATGAAAAGTGCACACACAAGTGTTACTGTTGACATTCACAGCCAACATAATCTTTCCAGTATTTCACCTGCAACTAAATACAGTATCTGTGCTGCTCCATCATTTTATTCACAAAGAGTATGCAGAATTATTCCACACAGGAAAAAAGCATGAGACTAATAAAAGAGTAGAGAAAAGAAAGTATCAACTGCCAACTTAAGCTGCTTTTAAAAACTGTTCCAACAAACCATTTTAAAATTATCATTAACAGACAGACTTAAAAAAACTATAAAAACCTGTCTTTTTTTGTTCTCTCCTCTACTTGAAATATCTTCAGGGAATAAACGTTTATAAGGACTTTTCTAAGGCTTGCAAACTGCTCTAACCCAGAGTCATCTTACTGCAGACAATAAATAAATGTGAACATGGTGTTAATGGTGAATATTTGTCTTTAAATCTCCTCTCAAAAAATTAACTGAAAAAGAAACACCATTCATCTAATACAAGTCATTAAACTAGTAGAAAAATAACAGTGAAATTTTGAAAAACTTTCTTCGGTTAGTTACACATAAACAGATGGCAAAAGCTTTTACTTCAGACATAATTAAGTCTGTACTCCAGCTACACTTATAATGAAAAATTATACGAGACATTAAAAAAAATCACTTACTGAGCCAACTGAAATTTAGGTAAGTGAAGAATTTTCATTACGAGACACTGTTTCCAGAAGTAACTTTAACTGAATACTACTCCATCAATATAAAAAAATATTAAACATATAGCCAGAAATCCACTAGTGTAATATATCCTGATTTCTAAAATATAGAACACACACCCAGGATAGCTGTAACAGCACACTTTCATCTTTTATGATAACAAAAACAGTACTTGTATTAAAACAAATGAAGCACCGCAGCACTAATACACTTTTTGAATGAGGTGCCCAGGGACTTGAGGACAAGGGACCTTTTCCATTGGTTTCCATCCGGCATCTTCAGATCCCAAAGAATCTGACCTTGCTGAAAAATCACAACCTGCCCAATACAAATTTAACAATAGGGGAAGTTGCAGCACCTACCGTTACCAGCCTCAAATGTCTACATTGTACAAGAAGCCCACTCCAGCGCCAGCTTGCTCTAGGACCCAGAGACCCTGTATACAACTGCTCAAAGATTCTCCTGTCTGAAGTTTCACCAGTGAAGAAATATAAAATAGTCAGAGAGCAATATCCAGCTCACCTGAAGAACTGAAAGAGGCAGTGGTTGAGCAGCTCTCCCTGAAGAAAGAGTAAGGAAGACACTTTTCTGTAACAAGTGTGGTCAAGGACTAGTTGCCTAAAGGTGCTGTAGAATCTCCATCTTTGGAGAACTCAAGAAGGTCTGTAGGCTCCTCCACAAAATTTTCAACTTAAGGGAGGTCAAGAAGATCCATTTTCACCATATAAGGATCAGATAGTAGCGGAAGAAAACAGAAAAGGAAGCAAATAACCATCATATTTTTCCTAAACAGCAGAAGACTAGTCACTGTTTGCTACATAGGGTAAGCACGGAAGTACAGACACCTACAGCCAAAATAAGAGCGCTAGCTCTCCTCTGTCTCACTGTTGGAAGAACAAGGTATTGGCATACAAGCAGAGTTTACTTTTGATGTTTTCTGCAAATGAGAGGGCTCTTAACTATATAATCCAGCGAGAAAATGCCTCCCTCATCCCCTGCGCTTGCTTCTCTTTTAGACAACTCCTCTCGGGCAGAGCCCAGCACTCAGAATCCCAATAGAGTAAAGTACCTGTTGCAATGTTCAAAGTTAAGTGCTTTTGTCTGCTGTTCCTTACTGGACAACAACTGCAGGGATAACACAACATCCTCAAGAGACACCCACCCAAACTGCACATGCAGCTGATAAGAGAAGGAAGATTTTATAAGGATTTATTATATTTAAGATGACATTAAATATATATTTTTTCCAATTAATTCCATCTAAGCCATAAAGATTGTGCCATAAACTTCCTATTCAAATCACTTGCTACATTATTCTTGGGCAACTATCAACTTGATCAGCAACTATATATCTTTTTTCTTTTTCCCTAAAAGAAAACCATTGTTAAATCCAGTCCTTGAGTCCTTTCCAGTGTTTAAGTGTGAAAAGTATTGTTGCATATCCATGTCTTAAGAGTTTAAAAAAATCTCCAGTAGCACTAACCTACATATTCAATAACATTTATCACATTCTCACTAGTTTCTGTTGGAACTGAAATAATTTTATCACCATTCCTCTTCAGCCAAAACATCACACAAAAAAACCAACAGAATACTCTGACTTTCCTCATTTTTCTCCAAACTTAGCCAGGAATTCACGCCATTTTTCAGACCACTTTTGTTCCAAATGGTTTTTTTAAAATCATACTAATAGACCACATCCTCTAGTATTTAAATCCATTTTAAGCTTCCAATCACCTTAGTTGTGCGTATTTTGCATCCAAACAACTGGTCACAGATTTATTACTAGCTTATTTTAAATTTACTTATAAAATTTACATTAGTTGCTAACAAACTCTTGCCACTGAATTGCCTATACTCAACTTACTTTTGCTTTTATCTCCCTTTCAGGACAACTACAACTGGAAGGGGAGCACAGTCACAAATGTCTTTGTAAACACAGGTCGCAGCATCTTGCAAAATATTCTTAAAATTTTCCTATCCTCAGAATTTTTTTCTTTTCTTTTTCTCTCCTTATTTGACTTACTATTCCTCCATCTTTGAGAATCTGGCCATTTTACATATGTGCTTTCTCAATACTAATATTTTTACTAGGTGATAATGCCTGGCTTGCTTGCTTACTTTAAAATAAAGAAATGTATTATAACGATTCAAATCAGCCACTGAGCTTTCTTGTTTCTGCACGTTCTTATCAGAACTGATTTCTCTGAAACTGCTGAAAAAAAAATACTCACAGCAGGCTACTAGGGGCTGGCAGGTTCACTGACTCTTTCGCTTTAAATGATCCAATATTTTACAACAATCAATGCCTCCATCCAGAAACTGAAAAATGTCATCAGTTTTTGGTTATTACTTCTTAGAAAAAACTTCCAGGTGACAGCCAAATTAAAATTAAAAATATCTACTTCAATTGTGCTTTCAAGTCCAATAACTGGGAAATGCTGCTTACCTTTCAAAAAAAAAAAAATCACTGTGCTTCCTAAGATAACATCACACAAGCATAGCTAAGACACTTCCCTTTGAAGAGATCTTAGGAAAGAATTTCAACCAACATTAAAACAACATCAAAACCACATAGAAACCAACTCCATGATCTACTTTGATAACAATAACGAAAACAGTTTTCTCCAATATCAGAAACTAGAAATTCATGCTGAAAAGCCTTCAAAGTTTAAATAACTCTTATGGACCTTTCAGCTTTTCACCTGAGTCCCTTTTAAGTTTGATTTATCCATCAGAAAGACATACTATTGAGTTTTGCCAATTTTTAAGTCTCATTCTGGCATGCAAAATGTTTAATTACCAGCAAAGAATCTATCCAAATTTTACCAGTCTTTTGCTGAGATTTTTATTTGAAGTGCCTAACTAATTTTTAACTCAGTGAAAACCTAGCAGTACATACTTAGCAGGTAAAATTTGAATATACATTATTCATTAACATTCAGAGTAACAAATCTCAGGCTCCAGAACACTAACGGAAAATAAACAGTTGATTTGTTACACCAATGCAACAGAGAACGGGTAACTCCTAATAATTCCATCATCAGCAAACAGAGTACTGTTGCAAACAAAGAACTCTATAACTAGAAGCAAACTCTAATAAAGTAATCTAAAATTAACAAAAAAACGCAGGAAGATAAATAACAGACAGTATGTTATCCATCTAACTACATTTTTACCTTTACAACTACTGTTTAAGCATTCAAAACTCGATTTACAAACACTTTCACCATAAATAAATTCATGGTACTTTTACATTATCTTCCAGTGCAAATTTTGAAGCCTTGCTTTTATAATCTTTTACTTGATAAAAAAACAACAGCTTGTGAACTAAGAGACAGAGCAGGCACTACACCAGGGTTATGTCCCAAAACCAGTGTTGAAGCTGTGCTGCAAAGCAGAAACAGGCTGAAGAGGCCTGAATCACAAAGTCACAGCAAGATCCAGCCGTAAGGCCAGTCTGGTCCCACAAGCGAGCTCTGGGATGTCATCACCAACTCCTAACCCTGCACCAATCCCACAGTAAAATTTGTTTATGCATTCTGTGTGAGTTCCTGAAGGATCCGTTCTATCTCACTAAGGAAATTTTACTTCATTTGTAACTGCAGCTTACTCCTAAACCAAGCAAATGTATCCTGTCAGCATGGAAAAATCTTTCTTGGTTGAAATGTTAGTTTCTTATTAGGGTTGCTCCAGGTTGTAATTTAAGGATACACCTCAACCCATTTCAACTGTGGGCTGTCACTAAAGGTAACATCTCACCTTACTCCTCACTTTCAGCTGTACATCCCTACCCTCGACCTGTAGTATCAGCTTGCCATGTAGCAGGGCAGATAAAATTTTATTCACTTGATTACTGAACCTGTGGGAAAACAATAGTTTACCTTCCAGTAAGATAAGAAGCTGATGCAATCCATACTGAGGTTGCATGACTACTGTACACAACCCCGCCAGTGAAAAAACACCCCATCATGGGTAAACCACCATCCGCTCCTTCCAGCAGAGGTAAATTGCTGTCCTGGATTACAGGAAATTGCACCCTGAGTTTCCACAACCATCAGATCTGCTGACTGACCCCAAGACTTAGTTCTCTCCCAACTCCGAAAGGTGAATCCAGCAAAGATGTACCTAAGACAGTTATTGTTACTGTTTGCCAAAGGGTGAGATTAAGTACTATTTTATTCCTTTAGTGAAGTGTCTCTCCATTAAGGCATTCCATACACTTTTTGTTTTGACCCTGAGCTTCCTCTCCTGTAAAGGCAACTACACTTGCAGAAAAGAAATCTGTTAGCGTAAGTTACTGTCTTTTCCTTACCCCACTAAATACAGTTTCAGAGTTTGGTATAGTTAATATAGTATTATTCACAAGATGGTTTGATTCACTCTTTTCAAAGCTGGGTAAAAGAAAGTGCTCCAGCTAACCACTAGAGATCTCACCACTGTGGTTGGTAGTCAACCTTATCATCAGTACACAGAATGAAAGGACGATTTCTGTTAAAACAAATAAATACTGCTTGTCTATGAAGAAAAGGCTTCACTCTACAGAGTCCTACCACAGAATTTCAGCAAACTCTTCATTTATCAAAATTTGTTCCTAAACTAAAGAATTGGTATGTAAGAAAAATTCAGTTCGGGTCATCATTCAGCAGCACAACAAAGAGTTTGGTTTTGAAATAGTTACAGATTATATTCCACTGGTCCACTGAGCAAGCTAATAGTTTTAATAATTTTATCTGACAAGCTATGAAATTTTACTGTCTTTCCCAGCTTGGGGGAAAAAAACCAAAACAAACACACATCCCACACATACGCACAAACTCTTGCAAAAATGCACAAAAGGACCAGAACTTGTAGGTAAGCACTTCTTGAAAAATGCGTACGCCTGATTGTGTACATATGACATCATACTATCCACATTCTTAGACATTAATACCAATAAAACCCATGAGAACAGTAAACCTGACAGTGAGAGGTGCTGACTCTAATAGTAACAATAGCAAGAAGAAAACCTAGCATGGGATGTTTTTATAGACTTGGGAGATCCCGACGCTAACCCAGGGGATGGGAAGGCGGCCTGGATGATGACATAAAACCACCGCATTGTTAACTGGCCTTTTCACCAAGCAGCTGCATGAAAGAAGTCTTGGTGAAAAGTCACACAAAGAATGCTGTTACACGGCATTCCTCATCAGCATCCAGCGGAATCAGATTTCAAAGTCGCAACTTGTACAGCAAAAATCAAGCCTTCTAGGCTTACAGAAAATTTTGGACAAAGATTACTGTAAGAAAACTATTTAAATGAGAGATGCGCAATATTAGATACAACCGAACAATTTGCTTAAAAAAAACACTGCATACTCAGTATATGAGAAGATAACAGAATTTGGATTCAAAAAACCTATAATCCGTTCATATGGTCAAGATTTTATTTCCTCCACACTGAGTGCCCAAAACCCAAAGGAAATCACCACAACAGTTAAGGAAACATTACCGAATTGAAAGGCCCAAAACTGTCAAACAGCCTACAGTTCTCAGGTGTCTTCAAACAAATGCTCACCTGTTGCTCTGCTGTTTTGTGTTGGTTTTTTTTTTTAAAAGTGTGTATATTTTGTTCAGCTACTAATCCAGACACAGAGTACCAAACTAAAAAAAACACTCTCTCTCAGTAGCCTTCTTGTCTATAAGATAGCAAATCAACAAGCAATTCATACACATATCTGGTTTTCTCATTTTAAAAAACCTTCATAATCAGTCATGTGTTTAAAACCAGAGTGGTGCCCCTAAATGAACATGAACACAAAACTTAGCAAGGAATTCTGTCAATAAATGTATTCAAAGAGAAAAGTTTGTTTCTCCACCTCAATCCTACTTTTCTACTTTTAGTATCAATAAAATAAATAAATAAAAACCCAGTAAATCACCTAACAGAATTTATAGAACTGCAGCCTCTGAACACTGAAAAAGTCCCAATGCTTATACAAAAACAAATTCCGCAAAGCCCATATAGAGGGAAGACTATATTTTGCTCATAAAACTTAACCATAGCTGTAAGTCAGTCACAGATACTAGGCAGCCAGAATATCAAAACATATTCAAATCTTATTCCTATAATTTCTGACAATCATCCTGATCATAACCATGCAATGTCCCACTACCCTTAACAAATGAATTAAATCAAATGTGCAGCTAAATATAGTCAAGTCTTAATCTTTAGCACAGATAATCCACTGACAGATAAGCTACACCATGGATATCAGTCCAGGCTACACTCTGCCTAATCCAACTGTATTGCTTCTAAGATCTGTGCAAGTGCAGGAGCCGAATGACCATTTTCACACAGTGTAAAGAGACTGAACAAACGTGCAAGCAGACCATACCTGCTTCTGTTCAGGGTCAGTTGAGGTCTTTGACAACGGAAAGCACAGGTGGGGCACTGAAGCAGACTAGGACATATTCCGCTCAAATCCAGAGAGAATTATTTTTTTGGGCTTGCTACAGATTCTGATTACAGTGACAGCAGCCCCCATCACCAAGCCAAGAATAAGCAGGCACCTGTGTACTCTCCAGTGTATGAAAAAAGGTTATGAGCAACAAACAATGCCATTTCCATTTGGTGCTTCACATGAACTCTTTAGTTCTTCCAGATCCACACACACACCAGCAACTTGGTGCAGAACCTTCTGGATCAGTTTCCAAGACTAAGTGCAATGTTACCACAACACT
This sequence comes from Pampusana beccarii, assembly GCA_013399365.1. Lineage (NCBI taxonomy): Eukaryota > Metazoa > Chordata > Aves > Columbiformes > Columbidae > Pampusana > Pampusana beccarii. Next base: position 263,697 of record VWYH01002771.1, read on the forward strand.
ATCTAGAAACCACTCGGCTAGTATAGTCACTATTACCTACAATAACTGAACTTCCCCTAGCCCACTCTGCCTCCAATAACCCACATTGCCAAGAGTTAACTCTGGTTGTTGTCACAGTTGAACCCCAGCTCGCAATCAAAACCACGACAGCCACTTGCTTACTCCCCTCTCGACCCCCAAACAGGGGAGAGAATCAAAAAGGAAGGGAGAAAATCATGGACTGACATAAAAACAGTTTAATCAAACAAAAAAAAACCCCACACAATATATTAATACTAGTACTGATAATTATTATATACATAAAAACAAAATAGAATATAAAACATACTCAACACACTTCCTCACAAACTCCATCCACCCCAAGCAGCCAGTCCCAGGAAGAGAGAGCAGCCTGGGCCTGAACAGCCGATCCCAGAAGAAGAGAGAAAAAGGCAGAAAGGCCCAGAGACCTCTGCAAACCAGCAGAACAGCAAAAGACAGAACTCCGAAACAGAATTCAACTGAAACAGAGCAGAACTGGGTCTCCCCAGCTGGAAAACCCAACGCTCCTTAAATATGAGCATGACGCTAATGGCATGGAATATTCTCATTGATCAGCCTGGATGTCAGTCAGGGTCTGTCCCATCCATGTCCCCTTCCCAGCTGCCTCACACCTGCGGGCAGAGCCCAGAGAGACCTTGGCTTCCAGACAACAACTAAAATAACAGTTAAGTTTTTACATTCTCTCCATTCCACCCCAAAAACACTGGAAAGTTACTTACAGACAAACATTAACTCTGTCCTGAGGTGTTACCTTCTTGCTCTCAAACTAAATCCAGACAATTCCAGACAATGACCATTCTTGCTACAAAAAATAAAAGTTTCTAACTGCATGAAGAAAATTAACTTGCTTTCAGTCAAACCAGCTAAAAAAAAAAAATAATTAATGCCTCAAAAATGTAAATTACCCATGTTTTCTGTTTTCAGAGAAGATGCAGAAAACAATGCACTCAATTTTAAGAACTTTCTTCAGGCAAAAGCCTTTGAGATTTGTCCCAGTCTCGAGATAGTGTGAATGTTTAGGGTAGTAAAATCATTCTGTAAGTAATGAGAACAATTTGTACCAAAAAATGGTGACCCATAATTATATTTGTAGCCTATGTCAGGAAACACTAAACCATACTGTAATCATGTTGCAGCCTAGAGATTCCAGGGCATCATGTACAGCAGATTTGCCTTTCTAAAATTTCAAATTCAGCTCCGGTAAGGATCACGGGTTATTTAGAAGACATACAGAGAAGGGGAAAAGGGATGGCCAGTTTTCTGTACTAGGAATGCCCAATCAATTTGGGCTCCTTCATGCTGAAAACAAGACTAAAGAAGAATATGACAGAGGTCTACAAAGCCAGAAGAGGTACTAAAAAGGTGAACAAAGAATAACTGCTCTTTGTTACTTCCCATCACTTAGCAAGTGTCCAGTAGCATCAAACAAAACCGTAAGGTACCAGGTTCAAGACAAACGAGGGTACATCTTGACACACTGTATGCACCAACTGCAAAATGCCTTGCACACAACATTACGGATACTAAACCTTTATACAGAAGTGGACACATTAACAGTGTGACGGACTCTTCTTCCACTAAACACAAAAATACCATCTCTGATTCAAGAAGTCCCAAAGTGTAAATACTTACAGGCTGGGAAAGTATTCTGAGAAAGCACACAAGAACCTGCCCAAGAATCCAATTCTTGCTGATAAAGAGAGCGGGCCCAATGTTATCTGGCCTCCACAATATGCCCCTCTTCTCTATCTCAAGCTGGCACTTTCAAGTTCTGTATAAGATCCATGACAGTATTGCTCCAAGAATGCTGTATTTATGGTGTCACTGAAAATTGTAATTCCATATTTGCCATAGATGATACCGGAGAACCCAACACTATCCCTCAGCAACTGTACCAATAAGCATGACTAAGGTACAGCAGGCAACTCCAAACAGAAATATAAAACCTAAAAAGCAAATATAAAGAAGTGTTGATCTCCAGAGAGTCAGACAAGCAGTAATGGGCGAGCAAAACGAGAGGAAGAAGGAGGAAGAACACACACAGAGGAACCTCATGACACTTGGGGGGCGAGGGACAAAAAAAATCCCACAACACACCAACACGTACACCACCATTACTGTTTTCTAGTCAGTAATACTTAGAAACAACAAAAGTTTCATTCCCAGACTACTTTGTCATATGTATCTTACAGTGCCCCAAAGTTCTTAAAGGCAAGATAACACCATTATATAAGAGCTATAATATTAAGCTGCTTTCAGTTACACTCATGCAACTGATTTAAGACAGCTAATGTACAGGCTGCTGCTGAAAGAACAGTCCTGGCCATTCTCATTTATCAGCATCAGCATGGTCAGCTGGGTCAGGAAACTAGTTTCATTTAGGTGAAAAGGAAGTCAGGGGGGAAAAAAAAAGTTTAAGTGCTAGTATCATCACAGAGGAGGAAGAAGTAACGCATAGCGAGGACCCTCCCTGAAATAAGTGTCTTACTGCAGGTTAAGAAAATCGTGGAACCCTATAGTAAAAGCTCAGTATACCAAAAAACATTAACATCCCTGACATAAAAGCAAATAACTATATCTTCAACACTCAAACAAAACATATTTCTTCACATTATTAAAAATCAAATATCCAGAAGACTGCTAAAAGAAAAAAGAAAAAAAAAAACAAACAAACACAAACCCACACACAACTTACAAGAGCAGCAGACCCTATATGAGCTAAGCTATCTGCACATTCAAAACAAAAACTGCATTGGTTTTCTGGCTACAAAATGAAGTAACTTGTTGCCAGAAGGCAGAAAGAAGCATAATTGTATATCATTGACATAAAACCAGTAATTTCTTCACTTGTTCCGAAAATCTAAGACCATTTAATTATTTCTATACTTATAGAAAGACTCTGTAATAACAAATTTCTAAAGCTAGATCACTACAAGGTTTTACCAGAAATGTTTGTTTCAGTGTTTCTGCAGGAATACCTGCATCTTTTTATCATTTCCCTTGGCAACAAACAGTGTAACAGCATTAAAAAATTCCAAGTACTAACCTACTGTAAATATAATTTTAAACTGGCAAGCCCATGCCATGACTTTCAGCAACATTTCCTCAAATCAAAACTCTTCTGGCACAATCCCTTGTTAGGCAACGCTTGAAAGGAAACCTTCACCAAAACTCCAACACCAGCTGGAGTTCATTTTTTCCAAGGTTCACATCCTTCTGTAAAGCTGCTATTTAAACTACATTCGGTTCATAAAACAGAATTTGCTGTATTCAACACTATGGACAAGATCTATTACTGAGGCAAGGATGTTTCCAGAAGAAGTACAAATCCTTCAGGCTTCTCTGCTATGAAATTTTCACTATGAAACTCTCACTGATTAAAATACTTGGTCGTGAAAATTATAGTAGGGACAATACTGTTCATATAGTGTAACATCTTTGCCATTTAAATTTAAATAATTTCAGTCTTATACAGTAATTAGCTTTCAGACAAGAATTCAGGATTACAATTAATACAGCTACGAAAGAGAACACTAATAGGATGTTCAGATCTTTGATGCAAACTCAAAACTTTATGCAAAGAAGTTTCAAAATTACCATAGAGAACAGCAAGGCATTCTCAAACACTACTCGAAGTATAAAAACAGAAAACACTTCAGTTACTTCATACTTCACAAATTTTACTGTATATTTCAAGAGGCTTGAGGCTTTCTTATTGCTTATTTCCTAAAGAAGTAAGTGTCCATCTGCTTTTTCTCAAGAGATGAATTCAACACTGCCATATATCAACCTGAGAGGAAGAATAGTTTTAAGGCTAAAGTACTGGGCTGGCACTTAAGAAGGTAGTTTCACTGACACACACACAACACAGACTGAATACAATCTCTCAGCACTCATAAATGACACTAAATTCACCAACGTGTTTGAGATAAGCAGACACCAGAGTGGTGAATGCTAGAGCATGATCTATACATCACAGTCAAAGTGTAGGCAAGCGAAAAGGTACATCAGCCCAAACACAAGCAGGTTCTGCGTTCCTGCAACTCAACTGCAACACAAACAGCAAAACTGCATCAACTGTGTCAACACTAAGCTAAGATACAAATTAGTTCGAATATTACGTATGCAGCATAAAATTTCCAGAATATAATTTACATAAGACTGTCCAAATGAAATCCAGAATCCTGATCGTACTTTCTTCTCTCACAAGAGAAAGGGCTCAGTATCAAAATGACCAGGCTATTTACAGATAGATGATGGACAGGAATTCACAAGTACCTAGTAAAGAGAGAAGAAGGAATTCCAGAAGTGATTGAAAAGTTAATTGAATTTTTTCACTCATACCATCCAGCTATTCCTATAAACATTATTAAGACACGATATCCAGTAGAGACTCTCTCTAGCAGTTCTACTCAGCAGGAGCAGAACTGATGATAACCTAAATGATGAAAATAGAAAGATGCAAGGGACAGGTAATCAGTACCGCAACTTCTCAGCTCTAACTTCTTCGTTACAAAATTCATTAGTATTATCAGGCATGAAAGAGCTATCCTTTGAAAATGCCCTGACGCATTCAGTCTAGGCTACAGACATAAAAATTCTGCTTTTCTCCGTGAATGGTGCACTTTCAACAGCTTTCTATAAATGTTCAAACTCCAACTAAATACACACACAATTTATCCTTTTTATCCATTAAAATCTTATGTTAAAATGCAGCTTCTCCTTTCTAACTTTTTTCTAAAAATAAAACTAAGAATAACGATTGATGTTATCAAACTAAATTCAACCTAAATTGGACAAATAAAGGTTACTGTAAAATACGTCTCACTTGCAAAACCAGCCCATGTTTTCAGTTATGTTTAGGATCCCTATAATTTTTTTTCATAGACTTATTTCCCTCATACAGAATAAGAGAGTTCACAAAAAATAAGAATAAAACTTACCCCCATTATCTGTTCTCTTTAAAGCACCATCCTTATGAGGGCATAATTCACATCTCTAGGAAAAAAAAGCAAAAATAAAATAAAAAAATGGAATGATCATAGAAGCATTGAAAAAGAAACCACACACATCAAAACTGTTTACTGACATTAAGGAAGCAACTATTCTTTAGAAGTGAATGGGTGTCTTTTCCCTTACCCTTTATTTGAATATTAATGTTAGTTTATCACAAACAAAGCTTTCTTCTCCAGATCTTGAAACTATGATATATTAAAGCTACTTGCAGTTCTACCTCCATGTTTTTATTCCTGGATTCCATGCTCTGGAATTCTGAAGACAGGCCTCCAAAAACTCACATGGGGTAGACTCGCTTGGTAAGAAACTTGGGCATGGTCCAAAGACTCCCTACTGTATCTCCTTCTCGTAGGACTCTGCGTTCACCAAGGTGGTCAATCACAAAGACACGCCACAGATATAATCAGCACAGGTGCACACACTGCGGCTGACTTCACAGTCTCTGCTGACTCTCACCCCGAGAGACCAAAAATAATCTTGCTTTCTGCCTCAAAAAAAAGGAGGTCGGAAGCTGACTCATTCTTGAAATTCTCCAAGACTGCATTTCTGGAAACACGCAGTTGGACATATTCTTCTGACATACACCAGGATCACAACAGCACAACCTTTCTGCTATTGTTGCTTCTATCAAGTTCCTAATAGCAACTTTATCTCTAACTGTCCTAGAGCAGTGTGAACCAATTCCAAAACAGTTCAGAGATGACACAAACAGAACAGGTTTGACACACATTCCACTTCAACTGCTCCAAATGACGTGCAAAGGAACACAATTATAGAAGATCCTATACCTAGAAATCACATTATTAAAACCTTTGTGTACTCTCAAATTAGAGACAACTCAAAGCATACCAATCTAACAAGCTAGAAGAACTGTCTGATCATCAAATGCAAACTTAATACCATATCCTTCAAATGGAGAGGGACAGCTGGCATTAGTACAGATCTTCTCTGTGCTGCCTGAACAGTACTATTCTGTTACCACCTACCTGGCAAGTCAGCAGATAAAGCAACCTATGATGCTAGAAGTGTCTCAGAAATAGATTGCCCAAACTTATTTGAGGCATAAGAAATTCCATTCCTGAAATTCATATGGCTGAAGTACGTTTTGAGGACTATCTATTCCTCTTAATGCGTAACAAAATTTATATTAGCAGCAAAGAGGCTTTCACAAAGGGCAGGTTAGAAAATTCCTTAAATTATTTTTGCTCAGTACCTTGGTATAGACAGCGCGTACATGAAGAAGAATCTTTAGGATTGCTGCTTTTTGTCTTTTGATTCACTCATCCTGCCCTCACATTCACCCACTAAAATGACCAGCAATTTATTGAAAAGGCAGCATTAAGTCTATGGTGAAATTTAGAGATTAAAGGTATTGAAAACTTCTGAATAATTTTGTAAGCTGCCTGCAGATTAGGAGCACTACACTACTTTTTAAAGTCAAGATTATAAGGACTTCCTTGCCACTGAAATTAACCGAGCAGTTCATTTCAAACAAAATCCTACATATGCAGTATGCATGTAAGCTGTATCTGAATACCCAGTCCTCCAAACGTTAAATACTGGGTGCTGAGAGACACTCAGTAGCTGTAGGTTCATTTCAGTTAATTCCTCGTACACTGAAACAGATTCTCAAAGTGAGAAGCCTAGTGTATATTGGTGGTGACAGTGCAATAAGGTTTGTTCCCACCCCAAAGCTGTCAGCTGGCAGCTTAAGGCCAGTGAGCAGAGATGATATACCCACCACTGACACAAGGGAAGCTGTCGGCATAGTCTACCTCGTCCCACCTCTGCGAGCCTGTGAAGTTTGACATACATTCTCACTAGTGGCAAAACCTGTTTTGGAGGTTCTCTTCTTCCCTCCACCTCTCCTTTATTAATCTCTCCCTCCACCACTCCCTCAGCTGCTGACCCAACTATCTGGAGGACCGCCCCTTAAAACAGATCAGTGAAATGGAGTGAAATGATCCTTTTTAATGTTTTTAATTCAGGTCATATCACTGATACAATTTAAGCATAATCCCACAGTCAGTTGCATAAGCAAAACTGAAGGCAGTGAACCATAGCACTGTAGCATTAATAAAAAATTAGCAGACTTCTTGAGCAAACTTTACCACAAAATTAAAAAAAATTACCACACGACACTGAGCAGCAAGGAACTGAACCAGTCCTTTATGCAGAAGAGTTAAGCATGTTTCATTCAGTCTCTTAAGAGCTCCGTTTCAACTCATTTCTTTTTGTCTCATACCTCTAATAGGACTCAAAAGCCCATTGGGTCTTCCCTCATTACTCCTCTGCAGCCCTGGCTGCAACCAGTCAGATACAAGATACGAGACAGAAGACAGAAAACTGAAGGAGAGGAGGAAATTTTGACAGCACAAGAAAACTTAAATTCTGGGATTTCAGCTAAATATGCTCTCTCTGGCAGGGAGCAGCATCAGCGTGCCTGCCCTCGGCTCTCTCTGGGCTGGAGCCAGGCAACTGAGCAGAGACACTTGCACTCTGATGACACAGAGCGCTGCTGATGCCCCGAATTCTGGCTACAATCTGCAACAAGCAGCATCCTAGTAAGCTAATACACCACGCAGTGACCCTTTCCACGTCCCTCTCTAGGTTATGAACCTAGCTCCTTCCCAGCCTCCACAAGCTCAGATTCCGTCACCCATTTCTGCTCTCTCAAGTTTCATTATGCAGCACATAGTAACACCAATAGCTTTGCCAGGTGGGAGCAGCGTGCCTCATCCCTTGAGACAAGTAATTAGCAGCTTCAAAAAAAAAAGAAATCCCTAACACTTTATTACTTGTTCTAAAATCTTACAGCAATATAGAATTTTTTAAAAATATATATAGTTTCAGATGAGAATTTGCAAAGTGACTGAAAAAAATCTTAGGTACTTTCAAAATTCTTAAATGCATGTTGTTACAAAGAATTCTGTAGGAGAAAGGAAAGGAGATAGTTGGGTGTACATGTATCTCAGAAGTCCTGCTACTTATAATTTCTTATTTGAATGTTTTTGTCCACACAGTGTCTCCTCTTCCAGTTTACATCTGGACGGAGCTTGGAGTTTAAGTGAACAGCAACAACTGAATCTCTCTACTAAATGCCACATCACATACAGCTTGTATGACAGAATAAGGCTTTGATCTCTGCAACACAGTATAAGGAATAATTTGACCATCATCAGATGGTCTCTAATATTCGAGCACATGGACCACGTCAGAGCTCTCTTCTCCAGGTATGTATTCTGTCGTAGCTCTAGCAAAGGATTTCTGACACAAATTTATTGTCTGAGCATTCAAAAACATTGTGGGGAACTACTTACCAAGCTGGGGGGAGAAAGTAGCGAGAGCAAACATGACACCCACAAGATATTACAGTATAAACAGAGCAAGCTCCTATGACCGATCAACAGTTCAGATAAATACCATCAGGTTAGACAGTGCAAATTTGAATACCAAAGAGGCCGACTGTGACCCAAAAGAATAACCAATCCTTTGGTGTGCTGAAGGGCACTAGTCCTAGAGCAGGGACCTGGTGCTGTAGGTACAGTCAGTTGAAATAGATTTGAGGAAGAAGAGTAAAAAATACACTAATACTGGCTCAAGGAAGACTGAAGTCAGAGTGACATCGTCCCTTCCCTTCCTGTCCTTAGAGAGTATACCAAGAACATCTAATTTTTGCAGCTCTTTGGTGGAACTAGGTTCATGGACCCAGCTTCTGTTCAAGCATAACTCAGGTGAACTCTCAGCAGGAATTCCTTTGGACTATGAGGTCTCCTGTAGAGCACTAAAGTGAAACCCATCTCGAAGTTCTGCAGCTGGGAACAGTCTGACAGTGTGGCTGTCACAACCCACTTCTGAGCTACATAAACAGCAAGTTAATTAAGTGAAAGAAGACTGATCCTGTAACCTTCGCATCCAGGTGAACTGAGACCACTTGGGTCTGATGAAAAAAACACTGTCTCCTGAAGGGTCCAATCACTAAGAAGTCACCCAGCAGACCTAAAGTGGTCATAAGCATGGGAGTCCCATGCAGATGGGGGAAGAACCAAATTTTTTCTGACACCATTTAAAAAGTAGAAATAATCAAGAAGAAATAAAGAACAGTAAAATTTAAAAAAAAAAAAAAAGAAGAATGGGGGTGTCCACTAAAGATACTTGGCAGAAAAAAGTTCCAAGATCAGAAGAGAAGTAAAGAAGGAGCTAAAGAAATCAATCTTCCTATACAGAATTAGTTACAGTCCAACCTGGCTTCACTGCATCATGGCACAGAGTTTTCTTCCCCTATTTTAGATAAATATGCTTTTCCATTTCAGCCAGGACTAATGGCTACCTTAACCAGCAGTAGATAACATTAGACAAAGCTCATTACAGGAGTCTTTTTGGTTAACCTAACTCTACCTGTTTTTCAACTGGAAATGGAGGGAAGGCATTCAGAAGCTGATTTAACTCAGACTGCCTCATTTATGTAGAAATGAAGAGAAAGAGCAAGAGACACGTAGCAGATAGGAAAGATAAAGAGAGGTAGGAACAAGACTATACAAGTAGGAGAGGAGGAAAAAAGACTAGTAGAAATACAGCATTGTTCTTCCCTCAGGGTTCTGTAAATTTGGAGCAAGTTTCATAAAGCGTCATCTGCAGACATACATTATATGCTGTCTCCTGTTATAAGAAAACAAAGGTCAAAGAATTCTTGTGCAACTAACTTACTGAATTCTGGTCCAAGGTAGGCCAATGGAACCATTCACCTGAATAATGACTGTCAACCAAGTAAAGTCCTGCAGGACTGAATTCCCAGAATTGCAATGAGGCAGTAAACTGTGTGTTTCAATATGACCTGTTAACCTAAATACCACAAGATCTACAGCAGATTAAATAGAACACAGTTCCTAAAAGTCACCTGAGAAATTAGGCTGCAGTTCCAGCTGACTTTACTTCAGGCTCACTCTAAGCTAACATAATTGCACACTGCTGCCAAAAGAAGATCACTGGCCATCCCCTGCTGTGTACTTTCTACTGCCTCACTTACTCTGGGAAGAGCTTTTATTTGAGCATATGGAAATCCTAATCAGCAAGCTAAAAATAAAATACTTCTTTTTTCAGCCAGTTCACTTCTTTGAGCTGTCTTTCCATACAGCCATATGAACAACAAAGTCAGATAAAAAACACAACAGAAACACAAGACAGGGAGTAGGGCAAGGATACAACTACCCTGTTCAGGAGATGGCAGCATCTAGGTTGGCCATGAGTATGAAATTCCAACCAAGGGCCTTGAGAATTTTTTAAAAACCCACAGCACACAAGCAAAACTTCGCCACATCACACTCACACCCCCAAAAAAGAAAGCAAAGCAAACAAATAAACATACATTAAAAAAACCACACACACACCACACCTGAAACAGACTGATTTAATTTCAGCAGTACAGACATATTTCTTGGGCCCAGCCCAAGACATTTATTTGGCCAATTCTGTTTTGATATTTCCTTGATATTCATATATTCCAAGTTTTTTAACAGGCATCAACCATATACACAAACTGTTTATTTTACAAGCTTATTTTCCCTCCCAAGCTGTATTATACCAGCATGTCACCTCTGCTACCAGAACAGTTTTTTTAATCCAGAGTACATTTGGATCACAGAATTATTGACAACAGCGACCAAAACAGTATTTAACTGAAAGGAACAACTTTTGCAATACATGACCCTTAAAGTTACAAATAACACAACAGTAAGTTAGACAAAATCAGCATCACAGTTCTTGAAACCTGACACTCAATCTCTTTCAATTCTTTAATCGACAAGAGTTAAAATTTGGCATACAAAACATTTTATTCTGCTGCTCCTGTTAATCATTAATCAAACAGCAGACTGCTTAAATCCATTTGGTTTTGTTGCGACTTTTCATTCATATTTTTGTGAAAACAAACCATGAACATACTCCATCAAATTACGACTTTCTTAAAATTAAACTAGTAGGAGCGAGTCAGTTGCCAAGCAGAAGTCATTTTATTGCCTTACTTCTGAATTTGCTTCCAAATACATCTATTTTACAGCATGCCATGCTACTGGGTACTTCTGTATGTATCAGAATGCAGTAACTCAAAGCACTCCCCCAAAGCACACGGACAGATTTACGAAGATACACAAAGCAGCTGATCAGAAGGTTCGTTTCTGATCAAAGGCTTCCCAGCTGGTAGCCCCTGATGCCCTTGGCCACCTTGTCTCCCATTCATCGGCAGCTGCAGAAGCCTGCAGCACAGCTGATTGCGTCCAGATATTCGTCTCCCAAGTTTCGTAGTACAGCTTCACCTACAAACATTCCATCCCATTTTGTCTCACCCTTGGGTGTTAGCATAAGGAAACATACAAAAGTCACCACTAATACTCTCTATCATATCCAAGATAATCTTTCTGAATCCTGTAGACTTTGAATATGCTAGACAGATTTACACACTACTACTTCAGGTAATACAAAGTACCTTAATATGGGCTTAAAAACTGGTTTAGAAGAGTAAAGACATCCATATGGGTAGTTATTTCACTTAATGTAAAACAATGTAACACTGGCAGGCACATACCCTTGCTGTCAAAAACATCAAAATTCTGGAAAAAAAAAAGATACCTAGAAAACAGCTCTGGATACAAAGCTGATCACAAATCATGTCTAGAGTTTCAGTTATGCCAACGCTGCACATATGTAATCTTACCTATATGTAACTAGTTGAAATTCTTCAGTCACTTTTTTGATGAAAAGTTATCTCCTATTTTTGCTATTTATCTTTTTCTCCCCCAAAAGGTGTGAAATTTGTAGTCCATCCTCTCCAGAAGAAATAGTCCTACATTTTCTCACCTTCCTTTTATACTTGTTTTCCTCTTCTCCCTAGTGTTTTGGCCCATTTATTTGAAGGGAGGGGAGGGGGAAAGAGTTTGGAAAAAATAACACATACATTGGAATGAAAACACTGAAAATAAGAAAAACTCTGTTTTCCCCCTAATAAACCTGGAAAAATATGAGGTCGTTTTACTGATTAGTTTGTGTTAGATTCAGGCAAATACGGTACTGAATAACAAATGCAAACGTAGTTCCCTGTATAAAGAGACACCATATTCTAAAGACAGATAAAAGGGTACTAATTACACCACAGGCAACTCACTTAACAGAAAACCCAACTCAAATTCAGCTAGTCAGAGGGTATCTACAGAAGAACAAATGCCTTAGAGCCTACAAAGAAACAGTTTTTGCAAGATCAGACAATCAGAAGAAGAAAAACACAGATATTTGTGGAGCGGTGCAAACCAGTATACTGGAAATTCAGATCTTGGCACAAACTCTATCAATAGATGAGAATTCACAGGGAGTTTGTACAAAAACAGACGCAGCAACAGGATGCGTACCAGACTGACCATGTCTACATCTGCTGGCAATAACTTACCCCAGCCCTCGGAACCCGGTGACATCTCATTTTTCTGTTCACCCCTTCAAACTGTCTTCTATGAAGCAAAACGGATACTGCCAACAGAGAAAGACTAACCAGAGAAGATCATCCTCTCAGCACTTGAAGCCTCCAGAAAGTCCAACAAAACTCAAAAGCATTCCCAGATGCTGCAGAAATTACTGAACCTCTACTCACACAAAATTTAGGCTATCTATTCGTATAAAATCCTTTGTTATTTCACTAATATTTTCTTTGTTTTGTTTTCTTAAAACCAGATAGGTACACTGAAAATTCCCATTGGTGTTTATTTCTGATTTTTTACACCTGTGCTTTATAATGCTTGCCATAGTCAAAACTTCATTTTTCACTTGTTCAGTACAGCAAAAAGGATTAATTGCATAAACCCTTTTCCAAAAGCTTCAACAGGAATACATTGCCCCGCCAACAGAGACTGCTATCTACAAAACCAAGTCCATATTTTCTTATTTATTAGTTTCTAAACTATACCTGGATAGCAATATACCTTGTCAATAGTCTCAATATGCAGGATTTTAAGACCTTACTGATAAACCCACTGTCACAGTTTAACCCCAGATTGTAATCAAAACCACAAAAGCTGCTTGCTCGCCCCACCCCCCCCCCTCCAGTAAAGGAAAGAATCAAAAGCGAAGGCAGAAAAATCACAGATTAAGATAAAAACAGTTTAATAAAAAATGAAAAATACTACTAATAATATATATTAACTAGAAATAGAATATAAAATATATTAAATGCAATTCCTCACAATGTCCATCCGCCCCAAGCAGCCAGTCCAGGAAGAGAGAGCAGCCTGGGCCTGAACAGCCGATCCCAGAAGAAGAGAGAAAAAGGCAGAAAGGCCCAGAGACCTCTGCAAACCAGCAAAAGGCTGAACTGACAGAACTCCCAAACAGGACTCAGCCAGAACAGAGAAGAACCAGAACTGGGTCTCCCCAGCCAGAAAACCCAGCGCTCCTTAAATATGAGCATGACGCTAATGGCATGGAATATTCTCATTGATCAGCGTGGATGTCAGTCAGGGTCTGTCCCATCCATGTCCCCCTTCCCAGCTGCCTCACACCTGCAGGCAGAGCCCAGAAAGACCTTGACTTCCAGACAACAACTAAAATAACAGTTAAGTTTTTACATTCTCTCCATTCCACCCCAAAAACACTGGAAAGTTACTTGGAGAAAAACATTAATTCTGTCCCAGGGTGTTATCTTCTTGTTCTCAAACTAAATCCAAACAACAACCATGCTAGTTATGAAAAGTAAGAGTTTCCAACTGCATGAAGAAAATCAACTTGATTTCAATAGAACCAGTACACCCACAAAATACCCACCTTCAATATTTTGATCTAAATGGCTCCACAAATGATAGCTTGTGACCACATAGGTATTTGAAGCAGAAGTCAGCAAGTAGCTAACTACACAATTTTTCAGTCAAGGTATCTGAAAAGAGGCAAACTTAAGTTCCAGTGTTTCCAACCTGTGACTCACACCAGACTCCAGTACTTATAAAACATTACGTAGAATCAACAGGAAGGAGAAGATCTTCTGCCACATTCAAGAATCCCCAACTGGCTGACACTAATAGAGCAAACGAACGCACACTGTCAGTACTTCTCTTCAAAAGTGCTATGTTCTGCAACTTGACAACTTAAGAAATTAAGTCATCTCCATCTTCAAATAATCATTTCTTGATGCTGACAAATTTGCCAAATCTCTGCCCCATCTCTATTCAGTCTCCTGTCCCAGGAGAAGAGAACTTTTTCTAAAGCAGACAACTGACAGGTAAAAGAAAAACAGACTGACTACCTGAAGCATTTTGGGTTTTATACCTGGATAAATTATAGAAACTCAACCTAGTCCTCTTATCAAGGCATCAGATAAAAATATACGCAGATTCAGTTAGCTCTGTCAAAAACATGTACTACAGATAATAAATTTACAGACTATGACAAGAAGATTAGAGGCACTCAACATGCAAATCAGCATTCTTCCAAGACCATCCAGTCGCTACGTACTACAGGTGACATTTAGTCATACTTTTACTCAATACATGTAATGTAACTAGAAGAGAGATAAAATAAAGTGGAATGTATCACTATGATGACACACATGTATCAAAATCTGGCTACTCCAGCTTCAGAAATTCAAAGCTATAAATCTCCCACTACATACTTAGGACTAGTAAACCCTACTAGATGTTGCAGGAATGTGAATTACAAACATACACAAAGCTTAAGATTCACACATTGATCTGGAATGGAAAACATCAGAAGGCTATGAGAAATATCTGTCATGTTTGGCTGGATTTCCTACTAAACACCCAAGCTTTTGTTATCAGGCTGGAAGTATGCTACTGGCCAATCCAATCTAGCTGAAGAAAACAGAGTATGCGATAGTTCACTTCAGTGTCCTGCAACATACCATCGCTGTACCCTAAAAATTCACAGGTATAAAATGCTAGCACGCATTTGAAGCAAGGCTCCTTGCAGCTGAGGAGCTCCTTGCTTACTTCAGAGACTTCTGCCAGTAATTTAACAGTCTAGCAATGAAACAGTCACAAAGCATTTCTGCTTAAGAATTAAGCAATTCCTGTAACAGAAAATGTTTTGCCCTAGTCCAACTTTGGTTAGTAATTTTGCCACAGAGCCTTTAAAGCATTTACTAAAGTACCTGTTACACTGATATCTATGTTAAAAAAAATTTTATCAAGTAGGACTTGAGCGATGGAACACTATTTTAAAGCTTGAATACTCCATGTATCCATATTTAGCATAATGTAATTATAAATTACTGCACAAATAAGGTGTCCATTTAAGTAAACTGCTGCTAATCAAAACTGAAGAAAAATATTAGCAGACCTTTTCTGCTGTAATGAAATGCTTCAAATAAGTTTATGAACTCATCTGTGTATTTACAAATCAAGCAGCAAGTATGCATACAAGCAGAGAAAACGCAGCACACACACACACACACAAGCATGAGGGCAGCACAATCAGAAATAGCATTAATATTCCCACTTCGATATGCACAGCACACAATACAGTGAATAAGGTGCAATTTACCAGTTAGAGTGGAAGATGCACAGAAATTATTCAGTACTTCTGCAACACCTTCTGCTGTTTGTACTCCTAACCCTGATGACCAGACACTATGCAATCCTAGGCAATTCTTTTATCTTGAGTCCCAGTGCAATAAGGTTATGGGTCTCTAATCACTATGTATACAATTAAAAACAAAAAATCGGACCAGGAAAAAATACCTTATCCTACTCATGAAATGCACAGTAAACAACACTCACTCATCTAAGTAATGGACAAGAAACACATATCACCCAATCAACAGCATTTCAGAATAAAATGAGTTGTTTCACCTTCTCTGCAGTTAGATATTCCTCACAATCACTCTGCTCTTCCCTCTCTAGCTCTGTGCAGTCCATGTTTTCCCCTCTACCTCTCCCAATTACTATCATTATCTCAAATTCTTCATGCTCCACATTTGGTGCCAAATCTTCTCATGCCCCACCATTTGGTGGTGGGTTGACCCTGGCTGAACACCAGGTGCCCACCAAAGCCACTCTGTCTCTCCTCTCCTCAGCTGGACAGGGGAGAGAATATATAATGAAAGACTCATGGGTCAAGGTAAGGACAGGGAGATCACTCAGCAAGTATCATCAGGGGCAAAACAGACTCAATTTGAGGAAAGAATAATTTAATTTATTGCAAATCAAATCAGAGTAGGATAACGAGGGGACAAAAACAAACAACAAAACTAAATCTCAAAACACCTTCCCCCCACCCCTCCCTTCTTCACAGGTTTAGCTTTACTCCTGATTCCTCTACCTCCTCCCCCGGACCCTGAGTGACACAGGGGGATGGGGAATGAGGCTTGGGGTCAGTTCATCACAGGTTGTCTCTGCTGCTCCCTCCTCCCCAGGGGAGGATTCCTCACGCTCTCCCCTTGTTCCACCATGGGGTCCCTCCCATAGAAGACAATTCCCCATGAACCTCTCCAATATGGGTCCTTCCCATGGGCTGCAGTTCACAAACTGCTCCAGTGTGACTCCTTTCCACGGGGTGCAGTCCTTCAGGAACAGACTGCTCCAGCCTGGGTACCCCATAGGGTCACAAGTCCTGCCAGCAAACCTGCCCAGCATGGGCTTCCCACGGGGTCACAGCCTCCTTCAGGCACATCCACCTGTGCTGCTGTGGGGTCCTCCCCAGGCTGCAGGTGGATCTCTGCTCCACCATGAACCTCCACGGGCTGCAGGGGGACAGCCGGCCTCACCATGGTCTGCTCCACAGGCTGCAGGGGAACCTCTGCTCCAGCACCTGGAGCACCTCCTGCCCCTCCTTCACTGATCTTGGTGTCTGCAGAGTTGTTTCTCTCACATTCTCACTCCTCTCCCCAGCTGCAATTGCTGTTGTGCAGCAACTTTTTCCCCTTATTAACCACATTAACCCAGAGGCACTACCACCGTCGCTGATGGGCTCAGCCTTGGCCAGTGGTGGGTCTCTCTTGGAGCCAGGTCGCATTGGCTCTGTTGGACGTGGGGGAAGCTTCCTGCAGCTCCTCCCAGAAGCCACCCTTGTAGCTCCCCAGGTACCAAAACCTTGCCAAGCAAACCCAATACAACATGCTGTGCCTAAATATCTTTAGGCAGACTTTTTATTGCAGTTATTCAGCTACAAACAAACATTCACTGCCTTCTAGGCTGCATAGCCATTCATAAAAGACAAGATTGTGCTGTTGGATTTGTTGGTTTTGTTTGGTTGTTTTTCTGGTTTAGGGTATTTTAAGCAGGGGGGTGGGGCAAGGGAAGGCAGAAGCAGGAGGATATTGTTAATAAGTAGCAGTTTCTCATATGATAGAGTCACATATTGATTTTTAAAAAATCTACTAGCAATTTGTATTTTACAGTCACTTTTCCTTCTCGTATTTAGAAGTTTACTATCTACTGCTGTGTAAAAGCCATATAAATAAAAAGGAAATAAGTCAATTTTTCTGTTGTATGCTCAAAACTGAAGGAATTTTTCTACTACTTGTTACCGTATTCTTAAAAGTAGTTGTAGTAACATTCTTATATAAAATGTCCTTTAAGGAAAATTATGGATACACATTAAACAAAATTCATTTCCAAATTTCTGTAAGAATTATTTCAAGAGATCTTGAAAGAAAATGTGCAGTACATTAGTCCTGAATGATTTGGTGGTCAGTTTTTCAAATCGAAGGAAAAAAGAAAACAGCAAGTTTTTTTCTTATAAAATTAAATTTAGTTCACCTCTATTGTGACCATATTTATCAATATGTATTCTAGTTTTCAGACACAGGTGTAATAACCACTCCAAAACTGATTCTAAGCACAGGCACAGAGATCCCATTCCCCTGGAGGCAGCCTGTTGAGCCAGAGCTGTCAGAGCTCCGATAGGAAACCTATCTGCATATTGAAAGCCTACATTCCTATTTCGTCCTTCTTTGCCTCCTTCTGTTTAGGCAAAAGCCAAGTAATACTACACCTACAGTTATTTTATCCTACATAAATGCTGGGGATGGGATGTTTAACTATGGATACACCATACAACTCTTATAAGCAACTCTACAATAACAAACTTGTAGATGCATGTGATTAAAGGCTTTTTTTTAAGGGAACTTGGGAGAGAAGAACTACAACTGTTGTTATATTAAAGATTAAAAAAACCCTCAAGTGTTCAGACTGTGGATCATCTGCGCGGCAGATGCAGGAACAGGTCAGGTCTGGCAGGATTACTAGCAGGAACCTATCACTATGAGAGCACAATATACCTGAACCGGTTTTGGACGCAAACAGTATAGCTGCATTTCTACAGCTCTGAATCCTTAAGTACCATATGATCTAAACTGACTCTGCAACGACAGTCTTCCTGCCTCCACACTGAGTCCCAAGAAACACATATGCAAGTGCAGAGACTCCAGTTATGCTCGATTCAGCTGAGATCCAGATGAACACTACCTCAAATCTTGTGTGGCAAGCTCCACAGGCACTCACAGGCCCCCCAACACATTCCCCAGGACTAAAACCCAGGTGGCTTATTAGACCAGCTGCAGTGTCATGCAAATGTGCCAACTCAGTTCTGGGCCAGTACTGCATTCAACTTCACAAGCCATTCCATCAAAAAAACTAACACAGAAACACCAAGTGGAAAAAACACTACCTTTATGACATTAGAGTAATTTGTACCAAGTCCATACTGATTCTTCCAGATGCAATGACAAGCTTAAAGTAAACATATTCCAGTGAAACATCAAATTAATATTTGATATTCATTTACTTGCCATGCTGTAACCAATCTGACTTCACACGTACAAGCTGAGCTGTGCTTGAGGTAGTACTTCTTGGAATTCAGAACAGTGAAGTTCAGTACTGAGACCTCCTGGTCTCTCTGAATCGAGCTGGATTCACAAGGACAAGCATCTACACGTAGCTAATAAGCCTGACCAAGCTAATTATGCAAATGTTAGATGCCTCTGTGCTGCCTGATATCTCTATCACAAGGATTATTCCAGCTCCTTCATAAGCATGAATACTAGTAGACTGTGGTAAATCATAAACACATTGTCTATTTATACCCCACTATATACTATAATTAAATCATTCTTAAGATAAGATCATCCAGAAAGACGTTTGGCATATAACAGGATGATGAGGGAAAAAAGTATTTTTGAACAATTTGAACAGTTGTGCTACAATTCCTAAACTGATCTTCTCTAGCCTCTCTTCGCATACCAATACTAGCAGTCCCTTGACAACATACAGGCACCATCCAATTTCCCAAGCCAGGACCCAAAGTGCCTTACGTACTACTCCGTATGTATACATCGTCACACAGACCCTAATATTCCTTTTTCTTACATCAACATGCACCTGCCTTGCTTTTTGACTCAGAAGTTCAGGTACATCTGAAGACACCAAAAGGGCCCACTATGCAGGGTAATAACAGCTGGTGCTGACACAGGCAAAGCTGGGAGCAGTTGCCACTCATCTTGAAGAGAATCATACTCCAAGTTCACCACAGGTCAGCTAAGAAAAATTAGCTGATTTAGGGAAAACTAAGACTCTTCAAGCAATAGGTAAAAACTTACACCATGACCGTAAAAAGAGCATACTGGGATTACAATCTTCTATTTATTATGCACTACATACTCATTATTATAAGGTAAATCAGGTAATTACCAGACACTTCAATATGTCCATTATCCAGACGGTTCAGGTTTAAAAAAACTGCAGTTTTGCTTATACACACAAAAACATGACCCTGCTAGAGCCAAGGCCCAGTATGATTTGCTGGGTATGGAACTGTGCTTTCCAACCAGTAGTTGACCATTCAACACCCAAGACACTGGCTACCACCTCACTATCAATAAAATCAGAGGAAAATCAGCCAGGAGGCTTATGCGGCTGAAAACAAAAAGGAAAATTAAAAATCTGCCATTGCTTTCACTGACAAGCAGTATGCACCAGCTTAGCAGCAGCACAGAAAAGAAAGGGAACACAAGAGTGTATAACAGCTGAAAATGTATGGGAAGCCAACTGCTCCAACTTGCTGTTAAGAAAAGTTCTTGGGTGACCCACCTGCTTGAGTTACATGCTCTTGAGTTAGTCTATTTCTCACAGTTGTTAAAGCAAGACTAACTTTAGTGCAAGCAATTAACCCTGGTCCCTTATCAGAATGGATTTATTTGCCCAGTAACTGCAGCTAAGAAAAAAAAAAACCCACACCACTACAACACAGCATCAGCAGAGAAAAATATGCCTTGAGTGCAAGACTCAGGTCTGCAATATAGTTATTTTAATTCTGGTTCTGTTTCTAGACAAAATGGAGAAGCCAGGAGAAGTCAGGAATAACCACATAAATCCTGACGAAAATTCCCTATCATGCACACCATCTCTCTTTCCTCCCACCTCTATATTTTTAACTTTGCTGTCAATCTGTATATGTCAAACCCAATAACATTAAAAAATGCTACTCTTAAAACTTTACATTGGTGATGGTCTTCCTAGGAAAAGAAAGAAACAGGCTTTCTTTAGAAAGGGTGGCAGTTTTGATTTCCTGTTGACCAATAATTGGAGAGCACACAGAAATCAGTATGTTCTTACTCTCACCAATAGGCCTACTTTGGAAGTCGTAACGTAGTCTAGGTTACCAGGGCATTATGAAAACATTAGTGGCAAGCTGGAAAAAAAGTATAGGAACAAGATTCTTCAATCTGGTGCAAAAAATTAACACAACATCAAGTCATCCTACCATTTCTATAGTATTTTATATCAGAAAAGGAAATAGTTACAGCAAACAGCTCTTAAAAACACTCTGCCAGTCACTAACAGTACCTGAAAATTTGGCCTCAGGTTCCTCATCTGTCTTTAGATATGAAAGTTAGAAATAGTTTACACACTGCCCTAAGACTCTGCACCACCTTCTCTTCCAATTTTTATATGAAAAAATGTTTTCAGAGGCAAGGAACAGCTTAGTCTTTCTAAATACTCTCACTTTATCTTTTGCTGGAAGACCAACTAAAAAGAGCCAAACAGTGAGAAATGTGATGGTCTTTTTCTAAAAAAGCCTGGAATCATGCATCTTGATCTAGTAACATACAAGTCTGACCAAAAAAACACTACATGTAATCAAGAAAAAATAAAAAAAAGTGTTGGGTTTTTTGTTTTTGTTCTGAACAATTATCTAAACCCACAATATTCACAATTTAAAAAAAAAAAAAAAAATCAAAAAGACTGAGAAAGAAAACGTTTCTTCAGTTAGAAGTCAACATTAGATTCCAAAATTAAGAACACTACTTATTGGTTAAGTATTCCTAGACTGAAGCTTTCAGCTGGCAATCTAAAGTTACTGTAAAAGAAAATTGGACACAGATTCCATTTCCTCCCCGTACATAACTATATAAGCATTAAACTCACAAGTTACATAAAACCCACACTATAGATAAGAAGACATGAATATTTGAAAAAGTTGGGGTAAAAAAAACACACACACACCCCGCACAGAAACCATTAGAATACTTACAGACAGTTACATAGTTACACTTAAAAAAAAAAAAAAAGAAAACACGTCTTTGTAAAAAACATCTTTATGGAACGATAACAGAAAGCTAAGCTATTTTCTACTATTACTGAGATACTTGGGTAAATATTATCCACACAAGCATTATAACTAGCATTACTTAATAAACAAAGCACATACCACTCTGGCTGCTCTTTCCTGAGATTCACACTTCCTGCAAAACCAAGGTCCAGTGGGTACTTGAACAATTCCATAGCAAGCTGTTTTGAACAAGAAAAAAATATTTCAGCAAACATAAGAAGCACTACAGTATTAATAATATGAATGTTATTTTAAAAGCTTAGCATTAGTTGACCTGATAATTTTAATAAGTCAAACTGACAGCTATACACTGCACATGAAATCCTGTCACAATAGTTTTAGAAATTAAGTACAACAAGCTTCCACTTACTTGTTAAATTAAAAAAAAGCTTGAAAAGTAGTATAACCATTCAAAAGTAGCAATGTTTCGTATGTGATCTATTTTGCTATTTATTTACTAGCCAAACTGGTGAAACACTTCACAAAAACAAACACCCATCATCTATAGCAAAGTCTTTTTTTAAGAGAAAATACGAGTTTGTGTTAAGACACTCATACATGTAGCTACAATCAATGCCTCTTACTCTTGGAGTAAAATAACTGGTCTTAAGCAGGAAATCCATAATAAACTGAACAAATATACAAAGTTTGCTTTTTTGCCCCCTGAAAAGTCACATGGAGCTGTACATACAAATGAAACAGAGCATCAGGGCTAGGATCAGTTGCCACTACAGCCAGGCTACAACATAAATACTTACGAAAGAGATTTTGAGATGTGCAGACTTCTCTGCAAGACTGTCATCTATATTTTTATAGCATATTTTTAAAAAGCAGGAGTTCGACAAGAAATTCCACAGAAAAATAATTTAGTAATTTGGCAATACTGTTCATGTTTGAAATGTACAGATCAAGAAACTTGAATGGCTGAGTGAATGAAAATACAAGAACACAAGTACTGTGAGCCTATTCTAATACCTGTATGGGTTTACTAACTAAATACAAACAATAAAAAGATAAACGTTTTCCTCAAAAAGATAATCCCACATCTGATATCATATTTTAATATCTAAATTCCCAACAATCATATGTTACTTAAATAAGAAAACGTAGTCTAAGTGTATAACTAGGAAAAAAAATATATAAATATATATGATAAATTAATAGTAATTCAATCTCAACTTTCCTAATAACTATCTTCTTCTATATATATAAAAATATTATTGGTTTTGTATTAGCATGAAGAAAAGAAAAACACACACTAACGCAATAGTAGTATAAAGAACATCTGGCTCATACACCTTTCCTTCTATGAAGGAATGTCAATGAAATAATTTCCTATGATATATATGTAGCCATATTAAAATCAGTTGTTGGATTCTTTAATACATTATACGAGCACTGACAGCCCAAACTATCTTGATAAGCCCTTTCTACTGTACAATACATTTATTTCACATGAGAAAAAACGTCTTGGTTTTGTTTTATCTATATTAACCACAGATGAGGGGGACTTTGAATAGCTCCTTAGAAATTAAGAGGGAGAATTTAAATGTACAATCACACATTTAAATTAGCAAGAGACAGTGCAGAGTAAGAAACTAATTACAGAATGCAACTCAGAGACAGGGCTGGCAATCAGATGCAAAGGCAACATGAGCTGTGCGAAGACCAAAGTTGAAGTGCTTTTCTATCTGTAAACATAACAGATTATGCCCAGAGCCTAAAGAAGTCTACCACAGGTTTGTGCTCTGATATTGTGATATTGTTTATGGAGTTCCAGAACTTCCTTTGGTTTATACTTCCACTACTGTGCAAAGCTTCTTTAAACATATGAAGAGATTTTGTCCTCCACAACTTGCCAATGACTTAACACCTGAAATAAGTTTTCTCTGAACTAAAAATAATTACAATAACAAAAAATGCCGTTAATACAGTCTCACGGGTAATACTGCTGTCTGAACTTCAAATAAGGCCTACCAGCTTTAACCAGGAGGACTACTACTTTTACTACGGAAAACCTATTAAAAGAGTGGACACGCTTCCTCTACCACCTCCACACAACAGATCAAATCCAAGATGTAGAACATCAATGATACAGTAAATCATAACAAGCAGATCTTCTTAAGATCTCTACAACAGCATGTGGATTTAGAAGCAGCAATAGTTTGCACACTTCCTGCCAGATGCAAGTTCAGATTTGGACTTGATCTTAAAAAAAAAAAAACAAACAAACAACAACAAAAAAGTTAAATATTCTTGTGCCCAATTTACTGAAGTGTGACTCTATATTAGGAATACTTCCTAAAACAGACTTTTGTTATTCCCACTATTTCAGCTCCAACTGCTGCTATCGGCAAATTCTTTCACTGAAAATATTAGCAAGGCTCTAGATGCAAAGATGCCCAAGTAACAGCTGGTTCAGCATGACTTCTAAAAGTATTCATGTTGTAGTGTTCTTTTTCATGATCATAAGATTCCACAAAAGCAGTTAAGCAGCTCTTAAGACAACAGAAAATCGTTTCAAAACCAGTCCAATTTCAGAGAACCTGTGAGCTCCCCTCCGCAGTCAAACATCAACAATAACTGAATTATTTTGCAGATCTCCTTAAATTATTACTATTTCTCATTATTTCTTGTCAGTTTACAAAGGAGCATATACCTTAAACAAATAGTTACTACTATATCATCTTCAACACAATTTAAGACCAAGCATGAGATACACATTAGTAGTATTTTCACTAGGTGTCCAGACTAATTAACTGGATTTAGGATTTTCTGTCTCCTCCGATTTGTCCAGCATCTAGAAGTTTATATGACTGCTTAGGAGTCGATACAGAATAACTACCACCTTATTCCTTACTTCTGCTACCCTAAAGCAGAAGTCATCATAACTTCTTTTTCTACAGTGTGAGCAGCAGAATCCAGTCTCTCCCTCTGCTCTCACAAGAGGGGTCAACTTACTGACAGAAACAAAACAATCACACATAGAGGGAACACGCCAGCTCCTGAGCCGAGCTGGAAACCAACCAACCAACCAGCCTCCACTAATCCAAACAAATCCTGCATCAGCCATTCTGACTAGCACCCTCCCCCTGCAGAACCACAACAGGAAGTCTCTCCATCTACCAGGCAACATCAGGCAAATGACATTCAAGGAAAGGCAGCCAGAGGAAGAAATCACATGACAGCTAAGTCTTTCCTACACACTTCTCTCTTCTAGCCCTAAACCCTCCTCGTCTACTGGCTGCCCCTCACATCATTTTCTTCTTAACTTGGGAAAGGCAGGGACAACAGGAAGAAAGAAATACAGCAACAATTGCCAGAACAGAGATTAGTAAGAAGTTCCACAAAGGAAGGAGTTTTAGGTAGTCTCTGGACAGCTGAGGTTGTTAGCAGGGTGAAAAGGCAGACTAGGAAACACAGACACAGAAGACGTACAAGGAGAGGAAGAAAGGGAAAAAACCTGCAAGGAGGGCTCTTCCTGTCTCATAGCCATAACATAGGAAGTCTCACATGAGGGAAAAGACAGACAGACTGGAAGAACAGAGGATGACAGGACAGGTCAGACCAGAAAGCACGTGGCCCAGGGAAACAGGGAAATAAGCTTCGTGGGTGACAAGAAGGAGCTGAAGGGCAGAGGGAGACAAGACGGGGAGAAAAACGGCCGGGGGGGGGCAAGTAGGCCGGAGGGAAGAGGGCAGGGAGCACCAAGAAGGAAGTAGCGAGGCGTGAGGCCAGAGCGGGCGAGCTGGCACTCGCCCGCCGACTCACCTTGATGCACTGCGACATTGCAGCCGTGCCCGTCGCAGTAGACAAGCGGGTTCTCGGCCCAGCCCCTCTCGTCGGAGCACACGCAGCAGCCGCCGATCATCTCCTTCATGCTATTGGAGAACTCGCCCTCCAGTGACACAGGCAGCAGCAAAGGCTCGCTAGAGACCATCTAAGGGTTAAAAACACCGTCGTCAACAGCACACACGAGCACACACGCGCTTCGCCCCTTGCCTGCCCCCTCCCCGGCGGTGTCTCCCCTCAGTCACTCAGCCGCCGCCGCCGCCACCGCCGCCACGGCAGTGATCTAGGGCCCATGACCGCTGGCCGAGAGCCTCTTCTCGCCCCCGCCCGACCAACCGGCCAGGCTGTATCAGTCACGCAGGCAGGCAGGGGCAGCCCGGCGGCGGCGGGCTGAGGAGGACACCGCGCAGCAGGCAGACAGGCGAGGGAGCGGGGCCGGCGCGCAGGCGCACTGGGCGCGCCCGCGGGGAAGGCCTGGGCCTGGGCCTCCTCGCGATGGTTCACGAGCCGCTCAGGGAACGTGAGCCGCGGCTGAGCGCGCGCACAACGCCCCCCTCCCCCCACCGGCTCCAACGGCCGCGCCGAGAGAGCGTGCGCGAGCGAGCAGCGCCCCGCAGGACCGCCCGCCCCGAGCGGCCGCCACCTGATGGCCCGGCC